>VYXC01001146.1:78381-118946 GCA_013397175.1 Platysteira castanea | reverse complement strand
AAAAAAAGGAGTTAGCTGCACAGTTAAACCTGGCTTTGCTGCGGTGGGACTTAGTGGAGCTCACTGCAGCTCCCAGCAGCAGGCACAGCAGCAGGCTCTCCTCCACGGTGTCCCGGATAACCATTGCTGATCTCCTCCAGGCAGGAGCTCAGCAGAGCTGGCAGGCCTCTGGGGGTTCCTTACACAGCGTGGGGGGCTTGGTGAGTTCTTGTGCTGGCCCTCAGCTTCCAACAGCCACTTTGGCGGAGGAGGAGAGGAACTGGAGGTGCTGTTCTTGCCTTTCTGGTGCTCACTTGGTAGCTGGCTCTGCTGGGCAAACCAGGCAGCACTGGGGAGGACAGAGGATGCTCCTCAAGGGTATCTGCTTTGAAATAACTTTGGTATTTCTGCTGGAAAAGGTCCTCTGGTGACATTCCCATGTCCTTCAAAGTTGGTGCACTTGGCACCATGCAGGAGGCTGACCAATAACCAACTGCTCTTCAAACCAGCCCCTGGCTGGCCACCTCTGGCTCTCCCCCCTTTTGTCCACCTTTACTTTAGTTCTACTTGCTGCAGCTTTTTCCTTCCACCTGAGACTCACACACAGCAAACCCCAGGAGGGTTCATCTTGCTGTGCTTGCAGGTCTGTGCTTTGCTGGGGGAGGCTGTGGGGCAGCATCCAGAAACAACCCCCAAAGCAGCACCGCAGCCTGGTCCCCATCTTTGGCCATGGCCTGGCCCCAGGCTGTGCCCTGCCGTGGGGCACAGTGGGCAGGGCCTCTGCTGCTTGTCCTTGGGTGTGGATCTGCAGCTCAGGGAGGATTTCCTCCTGGTAAAACAGGATATTTGGTACACTTCAGGTGGAGAGGCAGTGAGGAGTAACTACTGCCACACAGTGAGAGGAAATGTGTTTATGTACATGTAAGCAGTGTTATCACCTGCCTCTAACCAGTAATATTGGGAAACATGTAAAATACTCTGAACACTTTCTCAGGGAATCTGATGTGACCTGCTTCCCTCTAAAAGGAGAACTTTGCACACAACAGCCCTTCAGCCCACTTACCCCTCTACAAGTGGATTTTTAGTGGTATATATTGAGTACAATATTTACAGTGAGTTCATATACATGGGATTGGGGCTTTTTTGGGGTGGGAGATACTGTAAGGACAAACAAAACCTTTGCTCTCTTCATCAGCAGATACAAAGGACAACATGGAGCGAGAGTAAACTGCTGAGATTTTGGACAAAGCAGGCAGAGACTGCTCATGCACCACAGCAAGAGAGCTTTGCTGTTCTTCACGAGCAGGGGCAGCCAGCACGTTACACACAGCCGGGCTCACCTCGTCTCCCCTCTTTCACACGGAGCACTGCTGAGCCTCTGCAGCAACCTCTCTACAGAGGGCTGCTCTCTTTGGGGCTGTGTGTTCAGACCCCAGGCTGCAATTGAAGATGCAGCTCGAGGAAAACAACAGCCTTTGTACCTCCTCCTTTGTCCTCCCTGACTGTGCCTGCTAAGCCTCCAAGCAGATCCCTGCTGCAGGAGATCCTTGGACCTGGGTGCCAATAAAGCCATAAAACTTTTGGGAAAGGTGATATGGGAATTACTGACTGCAGTGCAGTAGGTGCCTACCTTCACACTATCTTTTGGCTCATCAGCAAAGGAAAATATTTCGCCTTTGAAGATTATTGCGATTAATGCAAAAAAAAAAATTAGTTAAATTATACCCTGAAATCCATCATGCTTTATCAACGCATCATGTGGTGGCTGCCAGAGCCATTGCTTTAGCAGGTTTTCTTCTATTTGTTGCAGGATAAAATGAGAATCAGAGAATGTTAGGGGTCAGAATAGACCTTAAAGATCATCAAGTCCCAAACCCCCTGCCATGTGCAGGGACACCTCCCACTACATCAGGTTGCTCAAGGCCTTATTCAAGAAACATTAAAAGAAAACTTTGTCTTGCTCCACCTTCCTTCTTTTCTGATTCTGTTTGAATGGCACATTCTTTAAGGACTTCTGCTCCATTTCAGAGGCATTCATGGACTCTTCCATATAGACATTTTGGTTAATTTTCCCCCATTCTGATGGGGCTTCTGGAAAATGATTGGCCAGTTATATATTAACTGGCAGTATATTTATTAATTTTAAAAATCGGGTTTCTGGCTTTAAAAAATAAGTTTTGATCTAGAGATTTGAAAATATGCTGTGAGTAGGAGAGCAGCTAGGAGCTGTTGCAAGGAGAGTAAGTAATTAAAAAAAAATGGTTACAAATATTTTCTTTTAAATAGAGAATGAAATAACATTTATAGCAAAGTAAAGGCAAATCTAAATACAGCTGCATGTCTGTCACTTTTACCATTAACTGCAATATATTGGGGTGATAAAAAAACAACGAGCCAAATAAACTGCAGCCATAGCTGTTATGGGTGAGGAATGTAGGTAGCAGATGAACCATTCCAGAAGATAAAGACGTCACTAGAAGCAGCAGAATGTGTCTAAAGTGACCATAATGTTTGTTGGACCAAGACTTGCCATTTTTACAGAAGGATTCACGTGAGACAGTGACACTGTGCTGAGAGCCCCACCCTTGTGCCCAGCCAGCTTCCTCTGCTCCCTTGCTGGGAAATGCCCCGATAAGGAATGGAAAGTAAGTGGTGCAGAAAGCTGTGATGCTTTCTTTCTTTTCTATTCTTTTTCTGATATAGGAAGAAGTGAGCAAAAGGACGAGCTCCCAGGTGAGCCCAGGCACAGCCACGTGTGGAGGAGTGTCATCACCATCCTTTTGGAAGACAGGCAGCAATACCTGATGCAGGACACTGGTCTCTTTTTTTGCTCACCAAAGAAGCTCTGTGGAAAAAAAATTTTGGGAGCCATGTCCACTGATACAGTAAGTGCAGTTAAACATGTGGCTTGCAGTTATTGCAGGTAAGTCTTGTTATTCTCTCCTTGGCACTGCCCCCTGCCAATCAGGCCATTTTAATTTTCTGCCCTACTCCACTGTGTATCCATCCACAGTGTGTGAGCTTTGAAAACTTCAGGTCAAGACACTGAGGTGAGACCAGAGCCTCACAATACCCGACCCTCAGAGCAGAATTTATCACTGCTTTAGTTCCCTTGTTGCATTTGACTCACAAAGCTCTCGGCTGCAGGACTGAGATGGTAAAAGACACTGCCTGACACAGGGATTTTCTCTCCTGTCCCAGTGCCCTTAGAGAACGACCCAGTGCAGTGCCAGGGTCAGCAGTGCCAGGCCCGGACACCGCTTGGGAACCGTGTGTGTCACTGTGCCCTTCCTGTGCTGGAAGCACTGAGCGTGTCTCTGGCTTTCCTTTGCCTCGCCAGAGCAGCCAGTAATTAACTGATCAGTTGGCTTTAACATTCCTGCAATAGTTTAAATGTGCCAAATTTTTAATGAACATGTTTTTTTTGGATAGTCCACTTAACCACTTGAATTACTGTGACTAACCAAAGCAGGCCTTGTTCATTGAGGCGATGACTTCCCAGACATGTACATACAAATGAGGGGGTTTGAGGATTTCTTTTTTCAGCTGTGATGCAAGCCTTTAAGAATTTGTTCTTAAAATGTGTTGCTGGATGGATACATTATCACTTCCGGCAAACCAGATCTCCTCATAGCTTCCTACTTTTTGTACAGTTTTCAGTTTGTACTTCTCCTATGTTCTCTGTGTGAGCACAGTGATTTATGCTCTCTGGTGTTGTGCATTGTCTTCAGATGGGACAGAAACTGACAGCACAGGGACAGTGCAGGTACTGCAGACATGAGCTAGTTCTTAAGAGGTGTTCTTAAACAACATGGGAACTTAGGTTTGTTGCCCCAAAGTGTTAAGAGATGGTGGGAACTGTATCAAGCACTAGGATAGGATCTCAAATGAATTTTGAGCAGGAAGAAAATATTTTTTGTCTTCTAGAGTTTTATCAGAAATTGTGGTGAACTCTATAGCTTTTAAAATACATAAATCAGCTGCTGATGAGCCCAGTGGTGGTGACCGAGGAGTGACCTGCAATTTATTCCAGAAACCAATGCCCTCTCTTTAGAAAGTGACATTTTCATGTCCAGCTTAGACACCCAGTGAAGACTGATGTCTCCTACTCCATGCCCAGTAGCTCTTGCTGACTATTTCCAGACCTTGCTTAGTAAGTCCTCCTTCAAATTTCCTTACCTGCAAGTTGCCCCAAGCATGAGGCCTGTTGCACCAACTGGGATCATAGTTTTAGCAAATTCAGCTAAATTCAATGATGACATCAAGTTGGGTGGGAGTGTTGATCTGCTGGAGAATAGAAGGCTCTGCTGAGGGATCAGGACAGTTTGGATGGATGGGCTGAGGCCACTGGTGTGAGGGTCAACGAGGTAAGATGCTGGGTCCTGCCCTTGGGTCACAACCACCCCCTGCAGTGCAACAGGCCAGGGCAGAGGGGCTGGAAATTGGCACACGGGGAAAGGCCCAGGGGTGCTGGGGACAGTGGCTGAACATGAGCCCAGGAGTGCCCAGGTGGGTACCAGGACCAGGGAACTGATTGTCCCCCTGCACTCAGCGAGGCCACACCGAGTGCTGTGTCCAGCTGTGGGCCCCTCACTACAGGAAAGACACTGAGGGGCTGGAGCGTGTCCAGGGAAGGGAACAGGGCTGGAGAAGGGGCTGGAGTGGCTGAGGGAGCTCAGCCTGGAGAAAAGGAGGCTCAGGGGGGACCTTTCTGCCTCTGCACACAGGAGGGGGCAGCCAGGGGCTCGGGCTCTGCTCCCAGGGAACAGGGACAGGACAAGAGGAAATGGCCTCAAGCTTGCCAGGCAAGGTTTAGGTAGGATATTAGGGAAAATGTCCTCACAGAACAGGTTGTCAAGCACTGGCATAACTATCCCTGGGTGGTTATAGAAGATGTGTGGATGTGGCATTTGGGGACATGGGTTAGTGGTGGCCTTGGCTGTGTTGGGTTAATGGTTGGACTCAAATGATCTTAGAGGTCTTTGCCTAAGTCTAAGCAACTCTGATTTATGTACACACATATTTTGCTTTGAGCGTGTGTGTATGTGTGTATGTGTTGATGGTGAGGTGTTGCATCAAATGCCATCTTGTCCAGCCTCATTTATTCCGAGTCTATGAACTGTAGGGACTAAAAGCTGAGTAAAAGAGTTTGAGCTGAAGACAGTCTTACCTGTTCACATATTCCTAACAGTTTCCATAATTAACCGAATGTCTCTGGCTCAGGACTGGGATGACCTGGCAGAATCCTGGTTCTGTGCAGTAGCTGCAAGGTGAGGGGTGCAGCGCTGGGGACGGCTGGCAAGGTGCAAGGGCAGGGCTGGCAAAGCCCTCCCAAATCATCTGCACGCCAGGTTTAGCAGCCATGGGATTCAACAGTGTTAGAACCACTAGTTCTAACCAGGTCTAACCAGTGTTAGACCCAGCAGAGAGCCAGGGACCCCAGCAGAGAGCCAGGGACCCCAGCAGAGAGCCAGGGACCCCAGCACAGAGCCAGGGACCCAGCACAGTGCCAGGGACCCAGCTCAGTGCAGCCCTTGGTGGTGCTCCCCTGGGAGCCGGGGCCTGACTCACAGCCATCCTGCCACGAATGAATGTTCATTTTTCCAGTGTGTGCTTTCTGCACAGAGGCCCACATGGAACAGTTAAGATTTTTAAGTACCCTGTTCTTTTTACTCAGGCTGATTATGAGTTGGTGTAAATTCTTGCTGCATTAAGATGTCCTAGATTTTTATTAAGTACATTTGTGTCACCCATGTAGTAAGGCTCTGTTAAAATGCTTTGAGTTGGCCTGTCTCTGTGCCTATTTTTTTTCTTCAAGGAGGGCATGAATCGCTCATTTTGAATGAATTTTTAAAAATAATGAGTGAGAAAACAGCATGTATGAGGAGGCCCTACAGGAGTATGGTACATCTGTTTCAAAGCACCAAAGTGCAGACTATGTCCCTAAAACAATTGTGGCATTTGTAACTCTTTCCATTCCGACTGTGCAGAAGAAAAATTTGCCAATACAGCCGTTGTGGGAAAACCTCCAGGAAGTTTCTTTCCCAGCCGTGAAGTCATTTGGGCTTTGCCAAGCCGGGGTGGCAGAGCTTCAGAGGCCCCTCTGATGGGAGGGTGGCCGCACACCCAAATAGCAGCTCGTGAGTGTTTGATGTCTGCCAGTCCCTGGAGGGAAGAACATTCACCAGGAGAGCAGACTGACCAGCCTGATGGACAGGAAGGCCACTGAATATGAGGAAACAAGGGAGAAACTGGCTGTTGTCCTCTCCCTACACCAGCTGGAGACAAGACACCAGTGCACATTGTGCCTGACAGACACAGCTGCTCTCGCGGGACCACGGGCTGAGGAAGGTAAATGTGACCAAGCTCCCATCTGTGCCATGGAACTGGAGACAGGAAAGTGGCAAAAGGCTTCAGAAAGGCAAAACAGATGAACATGGATCTCTGTGATCCTATCAGAGCTCTGGCCACAGTTTCTGGATTACTGTGACTTAGCAAGAATACAGAGAAAATTCTCCAAACCAAGGTCCAAGTGCTTCAAGCTAAGTTCATAGCCCAGGCAAATACTTCTCTTGTGGAACACTCCAAAAAATAATGGGAGTTTTGAAAAGGAAGTGTTCCTCAGTACCGACTGTCGGACATGTGAACTAGCCAGACTGGTTAAAGCTTAATTAAAAAGTGCCAGAGTGACTGAATTCTTTTCTAAGTGCAGCTGCAGAACGTTAGCTGTGGGCATATTTTAGACTTTAATTAGTAACACTTGCACTAGAGGACCAACATCTTTCATGAATGCAGCTGCAATCAATTAATATCAGTTAGGCATTTCTGTAGGCAATACAAGGGTTCCTGAAAATTGTTTTAGTGCGCACCTAGTTAAAAAAAAATGAAATACTTACATGCAACAAACTACAAAACCAAAGATAACTACAAAATGTCTTTATTGAAAAAAGCAGATTATAGCATCTAAGGTTAAATGAAACTTCTGACTTTAATATTAAATAACTTAAGATGATAGCAAGTAGCTTCTTCTTTAGATAAATAAATCTACATTTCCCAATTTTTTTCTTCAACAATCAAGGGAATCAAACACTGAAACACAAAACCACAAGTAATTCTAAAGACTAAGAGACAGAAGCACATTGAAAGGTTTTACAAGGAAATATATATACAAAAATAGTTAACTAATGTATATTTTCAGCATGTAAACTAGTTACATGATATACAAACTGGGAATTCATATATTTCCTACAAAATAAAAATCAACGTTGGTCCAAGTTCTTGGAAGAAAACTATATTCTTTTAAAGAAAATGAAAATATTTCTCAAATGAAAACTTAATTTAAGTCAAATTATATACTCTAGTTACGGCATTAGTTACAGGATGAATCACAAACTTTTAAACTTTTCTTGAAACACAAGAAAGCAGCTTTTGTCTCCTTTAGAGCTTTGGTTTACTTTACTACTCTGGAATTTCTGGTCTTAAAGAGCTCCTCTAACCACGTTTTCCTTTTGAAGCTCCACCTTACAAAATATATACACACACGTGCACACAAGTGAAAGGAAAAGGAAAGAAACCCAAACAAACCCTCTCTGTAAGCTCGATGCTCTGAGTGCATTCTTTTGTTTTCACATGATTATTTTGGTCCTTTCTTTGGAACACGTCCTCCCGGGGATGGGGGACCCTGCACTGCCCACAGCAGCTCGTGCTGGGGGGCTTGGGAGGATTCCCCACCTGCACGGAAAGGTTCAGGCCTGATGCAGATGAGAACAGGTTGGTGCTGATGTAACCTCATGGAAATATTCCCAAAGGACAGTAAAGGCTTCTGAAGAACAATTGCACCGCAAGATGAACTTGAGAAGTTCTCATCTGTGTTGAACTGATTTAACATAAGAATATTCCGGGAGAAAACAATTAAAACAACGTTTCTCATTTACATGATTCCCCAAGCAGGAGGTAAAATGTGCAGAAACTGTCACCAGCACTAAGGAGTACAGCATGTCATTATTCTAGGTTTGATTTTACTTTTCTCTTTGATTTGGAAAAAACCCAACCAAACCTGGCAAATTTCACTCAAGCCCCAGTTTTTATAGTAAATGCTGGAAAAGCAAAGCTGTACTTTGTAATACAGTAATGGAATGCATCTGTCTATAGAAAATACTAGAACAACAACTGCTGCTTTCTGGTTTTAAACAAATTGCTTATTCTATATTGACATAGTACCTTTCAGAACTTTTACCATGATGACATTTAACAGATCAGAACCGCACAGAACTACAAGAGACTGAAAAATCAGCACGTAAAATGAAATTAAATATTTTTCTGTTCTACAGGATGATGGTTTTCAAAAAAGAGAAGAAAAGGTCTGCTATGAACACGTTTGAAAGTGTGCTGCCCCTTGGAAAGTATGTTGGAAACTTAAACCTGCCCCTGATGGAGGCAAAGGGTTCAGGAAGGTGCTGACAGAGGATGGGCTGAATGCCAGAGGAAGTCACCTCCAGCTCTGTCCACTGTCTGTGTCAAGGTTTTGCTTCTCTACTGGTACAGCAAAGCATTTTTCAAGTTCAGCAAGTCACAGTTATTTGTTCCCAGGAACAGACCCAAACCTTCTCTGTGTACTTTAATGATCTTTTCTTAATTTGGGGCCCTTAATAGATATTGTAAAGACATGCAAGTGAAAATGCATCAAAGCTAAATGTAGTCCAAAGCATCCTCCTGCAATGGAAAAAGCCTTCCACTGCAGCTGATGCGAGGAGTTTATCCTGAAGCTCTGGCACCTTCCATGTTTGTCATAACCTGCAGGAATTGACCCAGTCATACCATCCAGTTTAAGGCATTTTTTCCCATTTTTCCAAGATTTTCTGGCACATGTAGTTCCCCTTCCTCCTGATGCTGGGCTGCTGACCATGGGCACAGAGGGAGTGTCTGCCAATGCAGAAGTGCACGAGCACTCCTGGCCTCTCGTTTGCAGGCCAGGCCTCTTGGACCACAGGGCAGAAATGGGGCACTGACTGCACTGCAGTTCCTTCGAATCCTGGCATTCACATTCAACATGTTAATTATAAACTGATATATATTAACTACAAAATGACTTTGCCCAGGAGCGTTCACTCAGACAGGTTAATCTAGGCCAATGGAAGTCTGGCACAAGTTCAGGAAGGGTCCCTTTTGTTCCTTACTAACAGAAAAAAACAGTTCTCAGGAATTTTTCCTGTTCCCCACCCCCCCACCTTTCCCCATAAGGAAATTCCAGACTATCAAAAAGTTCTGTTAAGGGAGTTAATTATTCCACTTAAGAATTAGTGGCCACTGGATGCTCTTTGTGCTTTTCAAGAGCACCACAAACGGCTTTCAAAAAGTCAATGGAGCATAAGAAACTAAACTGCAATGGTGTTGCCAAATAAGTCATTCCATCAGTCTGCATGCTGAATTTAACACGGGATCGTTTCCGAACGGATCGGGCAGATTCTCAAGTGTTGAGAACTGGCATGGAAATGTCCCAATTTACACATGCCAAGAATCCAGTCTGGTATTTCTACCTCCTCTGGAGCTGAAGAATTTTATTTTATTGTAACTCTGAATACAGTTAAAGACAGCAATGATAAACTGCAGCTTCAGGAAGGCTGGGTCAATTCTCACGAGAGTGCAAGGAATTTTTTTGACGTACAGATGTGTGATTTGCATGTAAAACATCAGCACATGGTAGAAAACAAACCATAAAAAAAGATTCATCTAACTTCCTATATGGAAGACATATATTTCTCCCCAGAGGTCTGAGGGTACTGTAAAAGCTTATGCCAAACATGAAAGCGTGTACATTCTCTGTACAGCTAATACTTGTTGTAAATACCAAAGCTGCAATGGTCTGACTCTAAATTACTATTCCTGCTCAACTGCACTTTGTTTTCCAATGAAGACAATCACCATCATCAGTTCAAAAGTCATCTTGAAAAGAACACAAAGCTGAAAAGGTAATACCAAACCACTGTGCCTCTCTTTAATAATGTCTCAACATACAATCATAAAGCAGTTGGTAACAAATGAAGTCTTGGATAAAACAAGCAGTATGAAGACAAGTGTACCTTTGCACAGAACCCTATTAAACAAAAAACAGGTTTGAAAGATGAATTCTTTAGTAAGTGCCAAATGGTCCAGTTGATAGGAATGCATTTTGAAGCCATGGCTACACAGCCAGCAATTACAGAGGGCTGCAACTGCTGACCCTGCACGTGCCAATCTTTTGGATACAATCCTCTGTACCATGGGTTTTACATCAAATGCTTGCCATATTTCTTGAACAAGCTAAATAATTAGTCTTTGGATGACTGTGGGGCCCTCTAGGGTGGAGAGCTGGCCTGATGCTTCTTCACAGAACACCCTTCTTTAAGCTCGCTGAAAACTGCCCTGGCTAAAACACCTGCTTGCTGCCTATTCCCTACTTCTGGAATCTAAGTATTCTCTAAGACCAGAATCCAACAGAACTAGCTAAAATGCTAGCATTTATCTTATCACGCTTGCTGCAATATGATAAGGTGCTAACTTTTGGAAAGTAATTCTACAGTCCTTACTTGGGTGAAATCTCCACTGAAGGAAGTGAGTAGGGAGTGCAGAACAGCCCTTTGTACCATTGTTTTTAGAAATGCTGCCATTTATAGTTACAGTTTAGTGGTGAATTATTTGTTCAAGTAGACGGTGTCTCAGTGAAAATGTCTAGATAAAAGAATGCATATGTACAAGATCAGAAAAGGACCCCTCACCTCTGATTCAAAAAATAAATAGCTGGTTTAGATGGTTATTACTGAACCTCATCTTTAGAGGAACACAAAAGTAATTTTTAGATTTTTGTCTTCTCTTTCAAACGGCTTATTGACCATGGAATGTCTTTCAGAGTTCTGTGACATGCATGGGGTAGCTTGGAGGTGGATGTGATGGCAGTTTGATATTAAGGCGCCTGATGTGACAGCTGTGGCAGAGCAAGTGGCCCTCTAGGGGGTAACAACGATGGCCTTCCTCATCATTGAGCTGCAAGCCACAGTCCTGGAAGAGAGAGAGACATCCCAGATCAGCCAGTGGCTCAGGCAGGCCTCTCCCAGCGCTGCTGCTCTGTCCTGCACAGCCCCGAGGGCTCCCTCCCCGCCTGCAAAGCCTGCAGCCTCCACAGCTCCTGGGAGGTGCAGCCTGACCACCTCCTGCTGACCTCACTGAAATCAAACAGCACACTCTGCAGCAGTGCCCAGCCTTTTTTTCACTGCTGTTCCCTATTCTGGTCTCTTCTTCATCTAGTAAGTGTTGATGCAAATCAGCCAAAAAGCAGGCCAGGGGCTGACCCTGGCAAACACAACCTGCAAGAGGCTCAGACAGAGAAGGAGCTAATTCTGCAGCAAGGCAGTGAGCAAGATGTGGGGGAGCAAAAGTAGAGAGAGAGGAGAGGGGAAAAGGGGGGAGAGGTGACATGTATTCCTTCTGGAGCAGGGCTACACTGTCTCTAATTTGGAATTAAAAGAACTTAAAGACTTCAAGGCTAGTGCTCCATCTTTAGTGGTCCATCTATCAAATGCTGGTACCTCTGGGACTGACACAACTGCAAGACAAACAGAAAAGCAGCTAACAGTGATCCTGCCTGCTGACTGTGATGTACACTGCAGTAGAGACCATCCTGATTTCCAGCTGCCATCACTGTAATTCTGAGGGCATTTGGAAATCATCGAAGTTTGGTGCTCAGGTTTAATGTTTCAAGTATGTTAAATACTTAGAAATTATTACTGTGATCAGTTCTGAGAAACCAGAGATTCTAAATATGTATCTGTGCACTTAACAGAAATAAAAAAACCCCAGAACAAACTGGGCATACAGGTTATTTGGTACTGAAAACAAATGCAAAGCTTTTAACTGAACACAAAGTATAATTTTGCAGCTTTCACAGCTCAAGTGTAAATCTTCAAATTTTACAATACTGAAATAAGACTGAAAATGGGTTTTAAAGTAAGCTTTAAAACTGGAAAGTTAGTTTAGAGAGGTCTTAATCAAAATATCTGCCAAGGTAATTTTCTGTGTGTTGTTACATATTATATAATGATTTTATCGCAATTTATACAAGATTTAAAATTAGAATTTACCAATTTCAGATGCCCTACAGATGTGCCAAGTGTTTGTATCTTTTTCCCTCTCCAAAACTGAATTCCCTTTCTTCAAGGAGAAAGCCTGCCTTGTCAGCAGATTCCAGTTTCAGAACGGGGCTCCAGTGATCTGTGAAAGGACTTGAACTCCTCCACACAAGTCAAGTGGTTGCACGTGAAAGAGATGACACAGAAAAGCAGCTAAGTTTCCAACCTGACCACAGACTGTGCATGGCCACCAGCTGAGGATGACACCAACAGCAGATGAGAAGTGCCTAAGTCATGGCAGCCTTTGCTGAAGTCTTCATGCACGCACCTCAAAATACTGGCTCTCACTTTTGAGCAGCATTTGGGGACAGCAGCGCACAGAGAGCCTGATTTGAGACCCTCAGGCAGCAACCCAGCCCTGCTGACACAAGGCTAACTCCTGATTTCTGTACATAAATGCACTCTGCCTTACTGGGCAGATGTGGAGGCAGCTTGATTTGCCTCAAATGGGAAGGAGCATGGGGAAATGAATAATGAAACAGAACGGAAAATAAACCCCCAGTGGGACATTCCAGCATAAAGTCAATGGCCTGAGAGAGCAGGGGAGAGAGCTGTCATCTTAGGTGAAGCCTGCACAAAGCAGTAGTTGGGGGAAGGAGGAGGGAAGTTCAGCTCTCCAAAATACTGTGATTTCCTGGGCCAATTTCTCTTGAAAAATTAATAGAAATGGATGGAGGATCGGGTGTCTCTGCTGAAAAGAGACAGCTAAGTGGATGGGGCCTTCCTTACATTTAAGTACATAACATTTCAAGATGCCCTGAATTTTGTTACTTTCTTTCTCAGTCAGAGGATTCTTTGTAAAACCCTTGCATGAAGGCAGCAGTGCTGCACTACTGCTCTGGTGCTAACAGGTATGGTCTGTGTGGATATTTGTGTGCTATGTCAGAGTGCCAAATCTATGGCAAAAGGGAAGTTTTTGGTTGATGCCAGCCTAATGAGTTTGTTTCCCTTCTCATATTCCAGGACTAAGGATGAACTCAGGTCTCCTCTCTGAAGCAAGAGCACTAATTCCACAACTTGATCTGAGGCAATAAATGTTTAAATGTCCTGCACAAGAAGGAACTACTCCCAAAAAAGTGACAGAAAGTCAGTGGTATCCTCATCTATTTCCTAGTAAAGAATCAATATTCATACAGCATGGAAAAACCAGATCCCTAGAAAAGCCTTCCAGTGAGACTCCTTCCTGCAAGGCCAATGTAAATTCAAGTCTCCTCAGATCACAGCCCTACAGACTGTACCTAGAGATGAGGAAAAAGAGAACTGGCACCTACTCTTTGCTCTCTCCTCATCCAAAAGTATGGAGAAACTTCAGCCCAGCTTTGAAGTTAATATATTGGGAAAAAACCCCTCCAAAACTAATTTGGTCCTGGCGAAGGCAGCACCACTTCCAGCCCGGGCAGCATTCAGCCCTTTGCCTTCCCCCAGGAGCTGCGGGGCAGAGCCCTGCCTGCCCAGGTGTGCAAGAGCCAGCGAGTGCAGCCCATGGGGCGAGTCAGGGACCCCCCAGAGGCTGAGCAGAGACCCCCGGGGCAGAGCAGGTCCCCCCAGGCAGAGCAGGTCCCACCCCCGGGGCAGAGCAGGTCCCCCCAAAGGCAGAGCAGGTCCCACCCCCGGGGCAGAGCAGGCCCCCCCAGGCAGAGCAGGTCCCACCCCCGGGGCAGAGCAAGTCCTCCCGGGGCAGAGCAGGTCCCCCCGAGGCAGAGCAGGTCCCCCCGAGGCAGAGCACATCTCCCGAAGCTGGTCCTGCCCTGGAGCAGGCGGGCAGAGCCCGGGGCTCACCTCGCAGTGGTAGCACTCCACGTGGTAGTCCTTGTCCATCGACACCACCCGGATGGTCTCCTCGGAGCCCTGGGGGGAGCAGAGGGAAAGTCAGAGTGGTGCCCAAGCAGCATTTTTCACTCTTTACTCAGTGCCCAGCCTGGTGCTTTGCAGAGCTCTTTCCCTGGGGGATCCCTCCTCCCCCTCACAGCAGAGCTCTGTGACCCCTGAGGGTCCTGGCCCTGGGACATGGCTCTGCACCCTCCCTGGCTGTGGAGCAGCAGTGTGAGTGCCTGGCACACCTGGGCTGCACAGGTCATTTGGGGAGTGTAGCCAAAACCTCAACCTCGAGGAACAGATCAGTCCTGAAATCAAGTAATCTTCCAAGGATCTGAACAAATCACCAGTCAAAAACCTGCTCGCTGGGTAACTTTTCCTTGTATACATCCTGCTCTGTTTTGCAGGGCCTGCATTCCCCCGAGACCATCTGCTGCACAGCTTTTGCACACACACGTGTCAGTGTGTCCCCACAGGGACTGACATACCAGTCTGGCAGGTAATTATGTGCACAGGCCTAACCTCAGCGTCAGGGTGGGTGCAGTGGAGTTGTGCAATTCCTGGCTGAGCCCCAGGCCCTGCAGAGCAGCCCATACCCTTCTAGTAACCTCACAGGCTCTTTTCCTGATCCACTCTGGAGACAGAGCTCATTAAATTGGTTGCCTAGCATTGTTTCCAGTTCCAGGTGTGGTTAGAGCACCAGATATGACGTGGACTATGTCTGAGAGAAGCTGTGGGCAAGTTAGTACCTGCATTGCTAGACTTGAACTAACCTAAGGAATCTCCCTGGGAAAGCATATGGAGTGTGTCCTGCTAGTCATCAGGTGAGTCAGCACTATGACTGCCTTTTATTTCTTTTTCTTTCTTTCTTGAAAAGAAAAAATAATTATTTTTTAAGACCCAAGTTCGGTGAAATTTACGTAGAGGTTTTCTCCTCACAACCCCCCACCAGGACAAGCAGTTCTGGTTCACCCTTTGTAGGGTTTTTCAGTTATGTAAGATGTGGCCAATTAACAGAAATACTAATGACAAATGAGAGTAACGTGCAGAGTGATGGAGGTGGGCACAAGAGAGGCTCTAGCCTCAGGCTTTACTGGGAGACAGCAGCTTACAGGAGGAAGCTCTGGCTCTATAAACATGACTGGAGGAAAAGCAGGGAGATGCTGAGGCCCTTGTTTACAAATGAGCAGGTCAGTGACCTCAGCAAAGGGAGCTCGGAGGGTCCTGCACCCACCAGAGCACGAGGCAGCCCCACTCTGGGCTAATTGTGCCAACAATTGTCAGCACAGGCTGAGCTTGCCAGTGGGTTTCACCTGGTTCCATGTTTGCTGTTGCTTTTTCAGCCCCTTTAAGAACTTCCACTCCACTGCCACCTCGGGACAACTGTGTGGCCTTCTCACAGGGTCAGGGTAACCATCAGATGTCTTTTCTAAGGCTTTCCTCTCTGGGTTGTTCTTAGAGCCCCAGTCAGTATTTTCAATTAAATGAGGTTTCTAAAAGGTTAATGAAGACCTGGAAAGCACCCTGATGATATAAAGTACAATGCTGTAGAAGAAGTACGACTATCACAACCTCTGGGAATGTTTGGGAGTGACTTTACTGCTGAACTGTGTTTAATTTAGTATCTAACATAGTATAGATTCTGGCACAGGAAGGAAAAGCATTTAGTGTGTTTTTAGGAAGTGCCCATATGCCAGCAGCTGTTTTCCCCAAGGGCCAGTGCATGTTAACACCTACCTGTGCTGGGAGGATCGGCTGGTTACAGGAAGCACATTTTGGTGCAAAAACCCTAGGGTGCAAGAAGAAAGTGTTCCAATCACATTTAAAGCTTCTTCAAAAAGTACAACCAAGAGAGCTGTTCTCATCATGCCCTGTTTTTAGTAAAATGGAGATCCCCAGGATTTGGAACACCTCTAACTGTTTGATGATACTCAGTGAAAAGGAGATTTGGGAAAGGCTGATCTACCCCAGCTTCATTGTTTAGGTCTTCCCAACCTTGAGGCACAGTGAATCCACCCCTCTTTCTGCACATGCCCTTTTCCTTTCCTTCCTTTATTTATAAAACCATGCAAATTCTTCCAGAGCCTTGATGCTTGACTGCAAAGCAGCTCCTGACTTTGGGACTGTCACTCTCTGCCATCAGGAAGACATAACCATGCTGAACAGGAGAGGGGCTGATCGTGGCCAGGATCTACCAGCTAAATACACAACTGGGCTTATGGTCCACAGCTGCATTTTATGGCAATCACTGGGTCAGCACTCACTGTGTCCTTGTAACACGATCAGATCAGCTCCAACAGGGCTGAATTCAGGGTGATTTATTCCTGTGCATGAGTTATTGGTTAACTGGAGCTAAGAGCAGGATCCCGTTCCCTTTGAGGGGAATCAGGAAGGAGTCCAAAAGCAATCTCTTAAACCTCTACTTTTTCCAGGTAAGGCTAAAATTGTTCTAACACTGTTAATTACGTGTCTTCTGTCTCGGTTAACAAAACTTACACCCATGTCAAGCACTGCCAGAAGCTCCACTCTTGGAAACAGCCAGCAGAACTACAACACTTGCAGAAGTGGCGTGGTGTAATTAGTATGGATAGTCCTGACAGAAGTAGAGGAACAGCCCCCAAGAAATGCATCCTCTGACACAATTTGATTTCCAGCCTCGCTTGGCCACTGTGTGCCATACTGGGCCCATGAAGTACTACTTAATAAACCTTAAAATACTCTACAAATACAACACCTGAAAGAAGCAGCTGAGGGACATCTGGGCAAATAGGAGTGACCTTTTTATCTATTCCAAGGCTTATAACTACATCAATGATTTAACTACTGTCGTTTTTCTGAGCATGCCGTGGATTTGTGTACTCACGTGTGGTAGTCCTTGACACAGTAAATATTGTTCTCCACATCTACAGTAAACGGGACTCCATCCAAACACTCGTTACACACCACGCAGCGGAAGCAGCCAGGATGGTAGGATTTCCCAAGGGCCTGTAAGATCTTAGGAGGCAAACAGCAAAACAAGTGGATGCATGATTACATGAGATATTCTCTCCTTATAAACTGCTGTGTCTCCCTCATTCTTAATAATGACAGGGACAAAAACACTTCAGGATGAAATTACCACTCTGCAGATCTGTCAGCAAGGGGCCTCTTAAAACAATCAACTTGCTTATTTTAGTGGGTTTCAGTATGCTCCCAATGAAGAGCAAGAACTGAAAATCAGGCTAAGCCCATCAGTTTTAGCTCTATAGGGCCAGTGCTGCCAATGGAAACTAAAAATGGCTTCACAGACCACTTCTGGGGAAATCCCAAATACAGGTTACTGGGGTATGGAGTTCCTTTACAAAACCTAACAGGCTGTGACAGACAGAATCCAAACAGGTCATTACTCGAGAAGTTAAATTACAAAACAAGCATATAAAGGGGTGCCTTTTTATTAACTAAGGATCCTAATCCCCCGGAGTTCCTGACTGGTTATCGCTCACTCACAGAGGCCCATCGGCTTCTGATAAAATTCCATCACTATCCATGTGTTTGGATAATGATCCATGCACCTGCCCAGGCTTTTACCATGCTGACCTTCCCTACTGCGTTTTAAAGGTTTCAAGGAAAGGTCTGATGCAGCCTTGGCTGCACTGCTACAGAACAGATCCCCTCCCTCCTGACATCCTTGTATGTAACACTCAGTGTGGCACTGGGACATCGAGGATGCCACAAGCCCATGAACAATCCCCTGGGAAGAGTGAGACACACTATCACCTTCAGGCAGCTCTCAACAGGTTAGAAGACCAATTCCATACATTCTGAGTGTAAGAAATATCTTTGGAAGGTAATTTCAAAAGCAGCTGCTAGCACAGTGCTCAGCTTGGAGCTACTGGGAAGCTTGAGATGAAAAATCTCCCCAGACCAAGCTCCCATGGCCCTGTAGGTGATTCTATGAATAAAGATCAAACCAACAGGAAAGAAGTTCAGGGAAAAAAAGGCAATTTAATCCAACCTTTAGTTCCCTCTCTGATGAAGCTCTGTAGTTCAGTGCGTGGTGTAAGACTCTGTCGGCCCAGCAAGGCCGTTCCCAGCCAGAGCCAGCTGCTCCCTGTGCCAGGGTTGGTGCCACGGCAGGAGTGTGCTGTGCTGCCAGCCTGGCCCAGCTGTGCAGCCAGAGGCACTGAGCACAGGGCAGCTCCTCAGGCAGCCCTGCACAGCCCCAGCTCTGCCCCGGGCCAGCACACGGCACGGCCAGGCCACGCTCCCAGGCAGGAACCTGCTGGAATTAGCCAAATAGCAGTGCTGAATTCCTGGAGCTCGCAGAGCTGCTTCCTTTGGGCAGAGCACACTCGCTGATGGGACACAGGCAGACAAGCACCTGCCAAGCTTCCAGCTACTGAGCTCCACCAGTGAGATATTATGGACTCTTGCCTGGGATTCTGCAATTAAGGGCCAGCTCAAAGCATGCAAGTCAGGATAGCCCTCCCCCTCCCAGCATGACACAACTCTAGAAATTTGCTCTTGGGCTAAAACGAACAATATCCTTGTCCAACCAGTGGTGCCAGGATATGAGCCAGAATCCTCATTAGTGAAGTCTCCGTTCCAGCTCCGGCTGAACCTCCATGTGTGCAACACAACAGCTACTTCTCTTAGGCACACTGAGGTTCCTGCACGCTTACAAGCAAGAGGAAAATAGATACACTGCAGGATCTGCCCTTCTTCGTTGTGCAAACCACTTCATTTTGTTTGGGAATTTCTGCTTAGGAAGAGCACACAAAACTCTTCCTGCTTTCACCCACTGAAACGATGCCAGTAGGATCTGGCCAACCCAAAGCCCTTTGATGGTTTTTTATTACAAAAGTGACTGACTACTGGCTCCCTGCAAATCCCAGTGGCAATAATGCATTTTAAATGACGTGGAGCAAGCAACAGAGGGTAAATAAAGCAAGTCACAGAGCGGGTGACAAACCTCAGAACTACTGATAATGTCCCTCTCCGCTCTAGCCAAGATTCCACCCACTTGACTGAGCTCTTTTTATCTACTGTCCTATAGAGCACACCTGCCATGTTCCTTTACCATGTTCTCATACAGAGTTGTGCTCTACTTTCCCCCATTAGTATTAAAGTTCTATTTTATTTTAACTCACAAGTGGCAGAATAACAGCCTCCCAGATTGCAGCAAAGAAGCCCAACTTTCTGTACTTAATAGTAGTAATAAAGCATGAAGGTATTTTTATTCACTGCCTCAGTTTCAAAAACTACACTGACAGCAGTGAAGACACAATGCCAGCTTGGGCAGGGAAAAGCAGATGTCTCACAGTGCACTTCCCAAAGCAGAGGGAAGCCCAGTTACCCAACGAGGAGTTTAGGTCTCTTACCATTTCCATTATGAGGTGTCCACAAACAAAGCACTTGTCTGCTGTTTGCTGAAAACCTGAATACTGTTAAAATGACAGAAAAGAAAGGATCATTAGGAGACACTCCTCTAGCCATAGAAATACCTTTTAGGTAAAGACTGTGCTGTTTTCCAGCCTGTGCTGTGTATGACACAGGTTTGGGAGACAGTGACTCAGAAGCCTTTGCTCAGTTCTTGCAGCATGTTCAGGTACCATTTTGGCCTTCTGATCCACTGCAACATTTCCACTGAGATTCCCAATGTAACGGCATTCTTGTACGCTTGATTTTTTATTTTTAAAGTCTATTTGGAAAGTTCGTGTTTGATGTGTGGAAATTAGCTTGAATGGACTCTTTCGTGCTTGTTTTAAATAACACAGGACTCACCTCCCAAATCCTCAAATTAGCGACCTCAGACTTTGCACCTACATTTCACTCAGTGCTATTTGCAAGCTAAGAAATGAAGACAGGCCCAAGAAGGATTTAGCTGCCCTGTGGATACCAAGCTTTTCAGCCAGGAGAGACTCCAGCAGTGCACTCACAGGAGCTTGGGCTCGCTGCACAACGTGGGCAGCAGTAAGGCACCTCAGAAAGGTGGAACAAGCCCCAGCTGCCAGCCCACGCCGCAGTGCCAAGGGCACGGCTCTGGGGAGATGCTTTGCCTGCTTGGGACCAAAGCTCTGTGTTCCCTGCCTGAGGGGTCCTGACCTTAACTCTGTGCTCCTGGCCCCAAAGCAGATCCTGTTTCAGATGCCAAGGTCTGCTTTTAGCCCTCTGTTTAGAGGTACAGAAGAACCATCCAGGTTATCAGAATGACCTACCAAACCATGCCCTACAAACAAGAGACATCTTCCTGAGGAACCCCAGCCATGTACATTTGAAACTGGTGTTTGCTGTGGCTGAACTTGTCCCTCACCCCCTGCAGCCCCATCTCAGCTGAGAGCTGTGTGTGCCCGTCCTGCCAGGGGGAAGGGTGCTCACCTACCTGGGGGCATTGCAAAGTGATGCTCTTTTAGCAGAGCTCACCTGAAATGTGCTTCAGTTGCACCAGCTAAAAGACAAGGAGGGGAGGGTGAATGTAAACCAGACTCTTCTCCTAGAACACAGGTTAATTGGCTCAGGCACCTAATGCACCCTCTGAGCCCCAACAGAGTTTATATCCTGCTCCATTCCCCCCTGGTTTAGTGGGGATTAACTGTCCCCTCACATCTAAAGCCTGTGGGTCCCAGCCTGGAGCTGCCATATGTTTTCATTGCAGTGAGGGGATTACATGTTATGTTGGATCAATAGGTCGGAGACAAAATTATTGTTGCTATGCAACAAAGTGATTATGAAGGAAAAAGTCTTGTAGACACTTTGATGGGCCCAGAAGTCAGTAAATGATGGTATAGCAACTGTCAAAGCCCTAAGAAACACAGCTCATGCAGTCTTAAGAAACTCTGAAACTTCCCTAGAAGTGATCAGGGTGTTGAGGAACAAATACAGAGGTGGGCACTGCTCGCTGGCAGTTTCTGTGAGATGCTACTTTCATTTGCTTTTTCGTTCTTCTTACTGATGCAGAAAAAAGGTCTTATTGCTTGGGATGTTTCTTGGCTGCCCTGTGGCTGAGTAACCTCTGGCTAGACTGCTTCCTAGGGCTGGGAACTCCAGGCTTACTGGAAACAGGTGGGCAGCTCCTGGTGACACAGACAGCAGAGGATTAACAACAGCACAAACCCAGCTAATTCTAAAATCCTGCTGGAATGAATTTACCAGCACCATCTGGCTGTCGTTTGATAAGGAATGCAAAGGAGCATTCACCCAGCTATTGATTAAGAGGGGACATTATTCCCCAGGAACAGAATGGCATAGTGGTCAGATTAATGGCATTTATTGCTAACTAGATTGTCATAAATTATAATGTTTGTCAGAAAAAAAGGCTTTGCTGACACAAAATCACTCTTTATATAACTAACCCTATTAAATTAGAACCATGATTTGTTTTTAACAAGAGAATTGTTATTTGTCAAACACATCCAGAACTAGATTACCCAATTAAGAAGACTTTGCAAAATGGCAGTGACAAAGTATTTCATGGGCTCAGGGAGCTGTCCTTTACCACTACACTCTTCTCTCTCCTGGTCACAGGGTCAGTCCCAGACAGACTCATGGCCTGGTTCAGTGAGATCAGGCTTCTGGATTCAGGTCTGGTTGTGTTTTAAATCTATTTGGACTGAAAAAGAGTAACAGCCTCAGAGCTCAGCAGCACTGTTTCCTACAGGACAGCAGTACTGTGGACACTGCTGCTAAAAACAATAAATTACTTTCTCGACCTCTCTGGAGCTTACTGTAAACTGCTTCTCTGCACTGTTTGATCTTAATTCAGAGTGTTCAAACAGGGCTACTGTACTAAGCTTTGAATTTTGGGAGCAGAGCTTAAAAGTCTTAAATACTAATTAAAATTGTCAATATCTGTCTTTGAAGCTCTCGATCATTAACAACCTCCACAGATCTTGTGTGTGCAGTGGGAGAGGAGCTGGGACTTGCTCCAGGCTGCAGACAAGGCAGAATGGTCTCCTCATTGTCCCTCAGCACACCAAGAGCCTCCCAGGGTGGGCTCCCAGAGAAGCACTGCTCCCCCAGAGCTTGTGAACAGGTACCTGCAGGGGAGGAGAAGCTTTCGCTGCTCAGACTTAGAGCCTTTTTTATTCCTGGCAGAGTTGGAGGGGTAAAAAGAGCTTTTGAGCACACCAGCCCCCATTCACAACCTGGAGACTGAAGAACAGACTGAGGTGAAGCAGTGCAGGGACACAGGCTGATAGGTAAGACCCTCCTGGAGAAGCCAAATCTCTGGTTCCTGTTCCCATGGTATTCTCAGGCACAATTTCATTCAGGATCTGAGCAGTGTGGGGCTCAATTCCAGCCTTACCCTACAAGGGTTCCCTCTGTGCCCGCTTCTTAAAAGAAGTATTTTGTTGGCAGAGCAGTAAAGTGATGTAAACACAGACCAATCTCAGTCTGGATGGGAACAGTCAGAAATCCATGGACACTCTGTATCCACAACAAATGGGAAGTGTAATTTTCAACTCTCCCTAATATTCATTACAGATACTCCTTAAGCATATATAAAAACACCAAAAGAAGTTGTTATTAAAAGACCAGCTCTGAAATTCAAAGCAGAAAATGAAGTGTTACCCTTTACTCTCCCTTCTGTGACTCAGGAGTACAATGCTGGATACACCAGGATGCAAAAAAACCAAAGTGCAAGTTGAAGAGCTGGCATATTATTTTTCCTGATTTCTTAGTCTGGTCTCAACTGTTTTCTCATTTTCTCCCTTATTTACCTTGTCCTTGTCTTCTCTAGCAGGATAATAAAATCTCATTTTATATGCACAAATCAAGACTTTGTTATTCAGCTCCCCAGTGATACTTATATAAAATAAGACTCTGGGAAACTAAATAAACCTTGAGAAATATGTTAATTATGTCAGAATAGAGGAGTAAAAATAAAATAGAAGACTTGGCTGACTGAACTTTCCTTTTGTTTGCTGTCCAATATACTTTGATTATCAAACAGACAAAAAAAAGAAGAAATCTCTAATGATCCTGTCCAAGAGTCTTTGTTTCAATGGAAGAGGAAAACAAGTCCCCTTCTGTCCTGAATATTTAGGCCTGTTAGTATCCTCCTGTGATAATCTTAGGGTTTATAACTCTTCTGTCTAATATGCAATATATCTAAAAGAAATTAACAATGAATTTTGAGCATATAAAGAACAATTATGCATGGAGGATAATCCCACCAAGTACTATGAGAAACAATTTCTCCTGCCTGCTCTCAGTCCTGTAGCAAATCTTGGTTGTCTACCAAGGTCTTTTAAAGTTTGATGTTCCCATCACGATTTTCAAAAGGAAAACATTCATAAAATAGCGTGCCTGAAAAAGGCTTCAGGACCCAAACTTTCTACCTTAGGCAATGTCAGGCCTTTGAAAAGACTTGTCACTGCTGCTCCCTCACATGCCTGACCGTGCCCAAGGAGGGGCTGCTGCTCTTCCCTGCTGTTCCGTGCTCAACGAAACAAAACCTTCCTCCTGGAGACAGACCCTGGAATCTCATTCAGGCCCTCTGGCTTCTTTGATGAGGATGTTCAAAACCTGCTGAAGGTTTGTGCGAGCAGAGCGAGTGGGGTACATTTCAGTGGGTGTGGCAGCTGCTGCCCCGGTAATGGTATGAAGCTGTAAAATCACCAATTCACTGCTGCAGCTCTGCAAAGTCACCGAACGTGGCTGCTCAGCCTGGGCTTGAGATTCCTACTCTTTTATGCTTGAAGAGCTTTTGAGCGGGATGATAAGGAGTTTTTGCCAAAATGCTTCAGGCATTTAATTCTGAAAACTAATTTCTGAATTGGGTGCTATGCTAATAATGTATTCCAACCCCAGGCTGCCTGTAATCCCTCACAGACTCTCTGCTCCTTGGTTTCCCATTAGCAGAGCATCTGTCTTCTCACTGCTGTATTGTTTGCTTTCTGCATGGGACCCTTACTACATGGGACACAACAATGTAAGAAATTCATGGGATCGCATTAAGAGAGGGAGCAAATATCAAATTTGGTTTCATGCAGATGGGGTTTTGTTGTTGTTTTTTACACACATATTTAAATGCAGCGATTAAAATGAACTGGACAAAATGGGCCCTTCTCAGGCTCAAAGATGAAGGAGCCTCGTGGCAGGTGACAGATTAACTAAAGGAAAATAGCCCACAACTTCACTCTTCATCCTGCTGAAACCCTTTCATATATCCTGTTGCTTCACTCTGTCTTGCTGTCCGTGAGGAAACGCTACACAGCAGTTTGCCTTCTTGCTTCTGTGTTTCCACTTTGTTGTGTTTGAAGGACAAGGGTAGGGCAGGGAGGGACCCCACGCTCTGCACAGAGGTAGCAGGTGGTCTGGCCGTGCACAAAACTCTGCCAAAACTCAGGAATTCAGCTGGTCCTGAACTCTGCCTCTGGCACTCAGGCATTTTACAGCCCCTGAGAAGGGACCAGCCATTTACATCCTTCAGCCCCTACAGAGACCCTGGGTGAGCACTCACCAAGGCTACTTGCTGTGTGATTAATTAAGAGCCACTAACGATTTTCTTACCTAGATCTTCCTTAAACAAACTCCTGGGGGAGCTTCACAGTGACAATGATCAAGAAGAAAGGCTGAATCAACAGCTTCAGCTCTGCATCATATTACAGAGCCCAACATTTACTGACTGTAAAGCACTTCCCACTGCACAGGGCTATATTCTTGCTGCAGGTTATTTACTGTCACTGCCACCATCTACTGCATGCACTGAAAGAAACTGTTTACACAAGAACCTATCTTCCTGGAAAAAAAATTATGTGGATTTTATTCAAAACAGTTGTTGAGAGATTTAAATTCAGAACGTAACAGCAGCTAATACCGACGTTTATTACCAAAGTGGAAACACGCCACTTTCTCACATGGGCCTTTTTCTAACTCTCCCATAGAAGAAATTAATGCTGTCTGCTTACAAGTGTGTGGCAGGAGTTACGACATAATTAGAAAGAGCTCTAGTTCTTTTAAGTGTGCTTCAGTTATTGTAATTTACTTTTCAAGGCAGTATTAAGAAAAATGGATGGTCTGACTATTTGGATCACCACCTCAAGAGGAAATAGGGGAGTGATTATCTGGCATGAAACCAACTGGACGTGGTAACACACTTCCAAAGATTCCACCAGCAAATGTAACACAGGGGATAGTTACAAAAGGTAGCCAATAATGATACATCTCAGGAAAAACCTGTCTTTGCCTTTCCTTGTCTCCTTTGGCATGTCCCAGAGAGTGATTAACAATCTGCAACCCAGTTTGGGAAATACTGAGATCCCTTTTAGATCTTAGTCACACACAGAAATTTCCTAGCATCATGTTTATCGACATTATCACCTGGGCCTCGGTACCACCTGTGTATTGCTCTTTTATAAACCTGAGACATCTCAGGACTCCCTTTGTTTCCTCCTGTGGCCCCAGTGCTGCCCAGTGAGACCCACGGTGAGCCCTGCACGCCGTGCTCGGAGCCTTCACTCTCATGTTCATGGCCCCAGCTTTACAACTCTGTCCTCTGGGATGAATCCCTGGGACAAAACCCAGACACCCCCCGAAGACAATGGGACTTCTGCCACCAGCTTCAATGGACTTGCAACTTCTCGATCAAGGACACAGCACTCTGGAACTGTGCTGCAATGAGAGGTGAACCCAAACTGGCAGCTCTACACGCTCTTCGTGCTGACTCCCATCCAAGTCCAAAGTGCAGAGGCAGACCAATATTTGACTATCCCTAGATATTACGAAACTTGAGTTTTAAGCCCATCTGTAGGTTTGACCCAATGCTTCAATTCAGAATACCCCAATTAATCATCATTACTGTCAAATTCATTTACAAAAGAAACCCAGAACCACTAGCATCCTACAAACTTAGGGAAAACTAAGGAAGGAGAGTATTCAAGTTTTTTGGCAGGCTGGGGCTGGAGCAAGACACATACAGGCAGCAACATGACTGCACTCCCTCGTGCCCCGATGAGGAACACGCTATAAACTGTCTGCCTTTGTTCTCAGTGACAGCATCTGGGAGCACAGCAACACTTGGCATTCATGGTGCCTCTAAAGGCACCTCCTGTCCCAACCTAGAGCCACCAGCACCTTGAAAACACTCACAGACTTCCTTATGCTTCTGTACATCAGGAATATTGCAGCAAATGCCTTTCCATGCTTTGATTCCATCACTCTTTAAACATATCAGAAAACACCCACGTCTGTCTGTTCTCTGACTGGAATATGGCTTCTCATAGCAAGTCTCCTAAATACAACATCCTCCCAGTTACCTACAACTCCATTTGCTCTGTGATTCCCATTAGATATGAAACGGACACAGGCTGTGACTTCAATCTTTCACCTTTTCAGCTGAGTCTATTTTTTTCTAGAAGAGTCTCACTTAGCAGAAATGGGCTCTCTGACTAATGCACCAGTCCCAGGGCTCCCTCCCAAGGGAGACTTCCAAACATTTATAGTCGCTGAGATGGAAAATCAAACCTCTGACTCCAGCTGACACCAGCTTCCATTACACTAAATAAAAACTATCTTCCGAGGGCCCCAGCAAGTGGGACAGGCCATTTCCCACACTGCCAGGCTTGGAGAACAGCATGTGCACAAACTGAGAAGAAAAGCCTCATTAGTATTAATATTTACACTGCAGCCATGCCCAGGGGCCCTGGCTGGGGTCTTGCTGTGTTTGGTGCTACAGGAGATGAAGGTGCAGGCCCTGCTCTGACCAGCTGCCCATCACTCAGCTGCTCCTCAGCTGATGTCCTGTTCCTTCCCTCATGAAAGGCTGAGCATTTCCATTCCCACCTGCCCACCAGCCTTGCACACCCTGATAATTTTGCATTTCTGAAACCACTGACAGTTTTATGGTTGTGGGTACAAGAGAAGGCTCCGTATGTCCTCTGCAGCCAACTTCTGCACGGAGTGACCAAGAGAAGTGTCCTGGGTGGGAACCAGGGATCCAGAAAGGGATCCAGAACCCCAGCAGAGTGGGTGGAGAGGAGAAGGAAGGCTGCAGAGAGACAGAGAGGCTGCAGGGCTGCAAGGGGCCCTGCTGGGGCCATGGGCTGCTCCTGCCACAGCCCTCACAGGGGCTGGCACCCTCCTGGGAAGGGCAGGGAGGGCACTCCCAAAGGCTCCTGCAGGTTTGCAGAGCACAGAGTCTCTTGATGGTTGCCATTTGCAAAACAAAATTTTTAGATCTTTTCTCTTTGAGGATTTCTGGGCAGAGTTCCTCCAGTCTTACTCACTGAAATGGATGAACAGCTCGAGATGGAACTTCAACAACTAATGACAGCAAACTTAGCCAGAGGCAAAAACCTAGCGAGAAGAAGTTCAGCCTAAATGATTAAATTTGGCAAAGTTTTAAGACAGTGAAAGAGAAAATCTTAAAAGGGGAAGTTTTGGATGACCTTACTGCTATGCACTGCAGCCTGTGGTGTCTGTAATGGGTTATTTCCAGAGCATCTGAGTGTCTTCAGTAGTGCATTAAGCAATGTAACTAACATCTGTCACGAGGTTCATTTTCCCTCTCATCTCCTCCCTCGAGGGAAATTCTCTCATTTCTTAACCTCTACTGGACCCCCACTCAATAATGTTCATTACCTCAGGAGAAAAAGGAAAAGCCTATCAGAAAGAGGAAAAAAAAGAAAAGAGATAGATAATAGATCTAAGATTCAGGCTGCTTTGGTGACATTTTTAAAGTGCTTTTTGCCAAGCAAAACAGTATTTAAAAAAAAAATTTCTTTACATGCTATTTCAGCATTGAAAAGGAAAAAAAAATTAAAATTATTGAGCTATTTTTTCTTCACCCATGATTATGCCGCAATTTATCAACAAAATGAAACACGAACATCTGACTGGGATTATTTATTACACAGTAAGGCATTTATTTTTTGTTCACTTCACCAGAAACAGTGTCTCTGTTATGGCTAGTTAGCCATCTGTGTCCGAAGAGCTTTCAGGAAAGGATTAAACTGTCATTTGTTTTATTTCCTTTCATGAAATAACTCTCCTAACAGGGGCAAGACTTGGCTATTGCTGGACTTGTTACCTTAAGGTGGCATTTAAAGGAGCAACTGGATCTTCCCTAGAGCTAAAGCAGAGCAATGTAAAGCTTGGGGGGCTGGTTTTGCTCTTTCTGCTCCTCACACATGTGGTATCCTACTGGAAATGGCACAGACCAGGCAACGTCTGTGCCATGCTTAGGCAGAAGTGGAATTACCCGTGGATTTATTTTTCTAAACCTGATTCATTCACTACATTTAGCCAATACGGCTCGGGTTTAAGCACTGAGAGAATGTGCAGCTAATCAGGGCTGGGAGCAGGAGGCTGACAGAAACAACCCCCGAAGGCAGAGGCATTCCACATCCTCCAGGTGCAGGGGATTCCCAGCCTCAGCCACCCATTCCCAGCCCCACAGAAGGCAGCACGTGGCATCCCCATCCCATCCACAGCTCCACAAGTGAGGCTACAGACTTCCAGCACTTCTTCCCTGCAAAGAATGAGCAAAATAAGCCACCTGATGCTGAGACTGTGCCCTCAGTAACAGCAAACGTGGGGACACGATTTGCCAGCAGGATGGACCCTGTGGCTCTTGCAGGGGCAGGGCAGGGTGTCCTGGGGCAGCCTCACTGTGCTCACGAGGAGCACCAGCTCACTTGTGCCCTGTGTCCCCAAATCAAAAGCACTTTTGCAAGAAAGGGGCAGATTTGGAAAGTTTGATGCCAGCAGCTCCTCGGGCCACGCTTTTACTGAGCGGTTTTTTGGAAGCAGTTGGGAGCCAAGGCTCTGGGTGCTGGCAGTGCCTGGAGTGCCAGCTGGGCTCTGCTCAGAGGGGACCTGCCCGGGAGCTCACAGCCAGGGTGCCAATGGAAGGGACCCTGCAGCAGCTGCACCCAGCACTGGCTGAACCTCCAGGGGACACTCCAGCCAAGGAGGGCTCTGACAAGAGCCAAACATCTGAAAGGATTGGAAAATGGGTTTTCTCAAGGGCTTCAGGGACCACACATGACACTGCAGTGAATTCCCTGTACCACCTCTGACTGAGAGGGAGAGCTGATTTGTCCTGAGTGAGTGATGGTTAAAGAACCAGGCATCCCATCAGAGCCATCAGCTGCAGCTCTGCAGAGTGCTCCAGCAGGAGCTGGTCTGGCACAGCAAGCTGCAGGAGGAATAAAATACTGACATCTATAGGATGTTAAATATTCCTAGCAGCTACAATAGGAAGAAACCCATAAATAATATCCATTCTTCACTAAAATTTTCTGCGTTCGTTCACATCAAAAGCCAGTTCAGCTTTTCTGCCCATCATTCATGTGCTACTTGTTGCAGCCCCAAAATCCCTGTGTCCTGCCTGGACTGGCCTGCAGGACACATCCTGTGAGACCCCAGGGATAGGGAAGAAGCCCCTGCAGCAAATGAATGAGAGAAACAGAGGCAGCAGTGGGGGTGGACAGAGCTCAGCAGGAGTGACAGCCCTGCCAGGGACGGGGACGGGCTCTCCTGCAGGTGCCACCACCTCTGTCCCCCAGAGACAGCACAGCAGCCTCCCCTCGGGATGCCTCTTGCTGGGAGGCACCTGAGGGGCTCACTGAGGCCACTGCTGCCTCGGTGGGACTGCGAGCAAGGAAACATCGGCCTCTCAGTCTGTCCCCGGGAATCCAGGGCAGGATCATGGCTGCAATCCCAGCCCGTTCTCACCTGGCTGTCACCAGTGCCCCAGGGGACAGCACCCTGCCCACAGCTCCTCAGGCTGCTCTGCTTTCTAATCCCTGATGCTTGAAGTAACCTGGTCCCAGGCTGCGGGGCTGCAAACCCACACAGCTGTGACCCCGCTCCCACACCTACAGGAGCATCTGATTCTCCTGATCCAGACACACAAAAGCCAAGGAAGAGGAAGGAGACCCACGGCAGGCAGCATTTTCTTAGCAGCAATACAATTATAATGCAGTTAGCCTGTATCTGTTTACATTCCCAAACTGAAATAATCTCCTCCTTATCCCCCTGCCTTAACTTCCCTAACATTCCAGGACCACGGTGTCAGCAGGGAATCCTGCTGCACTGTAATGGAGCTGCACTAAAGAACTGGAGCCACGGTAGAGACTGAAATTCTCAGTTACACAGAAAAAGCATTTGCTTTTCTGCTTTGCACTGAAAATGCCTCTTAGAGATGACTGGGGTTTCGAAGTGTTCGGGAGGAAGAGCTGGGAAGATGAAGTAGTTAAAATAATTTTCTTTTTAATTTTGCTGCCTTTTTCCTTTTAACTTTGAGAAAAGCTTTGAGCTTTCCCTGTTCACAGAGCTCTGAATAGGCAAGGTTGTTTGATTTCATCAGTGAAACAATACAATTCCCAGGGTTCTTCCTCTGACTTTTGCTCAGGGGAGCTGAGAGAAGATGCAATTACTTCCTGAGAAGCAGCAAGACTTCCACAAGCAGGGACAACGTCAGAATTTGGTTTCTTTGCTGACTTACACAGCATCCCCTGGTCTGCTTCTCTCCCATTCCTCTGTGCTGCTGAGAACCTGCTAAAACACACCTGTGGGAAGTGTGGGCTTTTAAATCTGTGCCTTAAATGTCCCAACAGTTCCCTAACTTGCAGAAAGTTTATTCCTAATAGGTCCTTAATCTCAGTTTTCCTGGGAACATCTCTGCCAGTATCTTCCTTCAGAAACACGCCTGAGCTGAAGCGTTTCCCCCACCCCAGGAAAACTGAATGTTCTCCAAAAGATTAAGATTTTTAGATTTAAAATTCTTGTGTTTAGGCTGAAATTACAAGCTAATAACAACAATCATGTCATTAAGTCTGGATGAAAGGTTTTGATCATGGGGAAAGTACATTCCAACACAGTTCAAATGAAAAATCTCAAAGGTTTGAGCCCCTCCCTCTCACACTCCACCTCTTCCCCCCCGCCCATGCTTCTGCAGAAACACAGGAAAGAAAGCTGAAAAAAGCAAGGAAGAAAAACCAATTTTCTCTCCAGAATGCAAGCAAAACAGTAATAAGTTTCAATAATAACAAGATACTTATTTTCTGCACAAAACACGTTTTGATTTTTTTTTCCAGCAGGCTCCAGCTCACAGTAAAGGTGTAACACAGGAAGGCAAATACAGCTTATATTTTAGGAATTTCCATGATTTTTATGGATTGCATTTGATGAGAAATGCATTTTAACTGCCAGTAACAATTTTGTTGCGGATATACTTAGAATAATTCCTTTGCAAAAAGCATGATTATATTTTCATTAAAAATGAAAAGTTGCTCCAGAAGACCCAAGCTTCTAAATTAATGGTTTTTCAATAAATAAGGTGGCATAAATTCAACATACTGATTGCCCAATTCATCTTCCTCTAAGCTAAAATTTATCATTGCTCTCTAATTGCAATTCCCAGCCATGCCATCCTCTTCATCTTAATTCTAAATGGTCTGTACTTATCGAATCATTTGCCGTGCACTGCACAACCCTCACCCTTAATTGCACGAATATTTTATTTTTGGAACAACACGGCTCAGCAACAAGCGTCATTTTTCATTTCCTGACTTAGTCTCTATTAAAGTAAAGCACTTACAAAATCTGTGAGCAGGGAGAGAACCCGAGTTGCCCCTCCATGGCCAACAGTTCCCAGCTAATCCCAACTCAGCCCCACGGCCCCGTGAGCAGAGCAGTGATTAAACTGTGCCCCAACAAAGCAACTTTGTGCACAGCCCCGAGGTGCTCCCGGCACAAACGTCTCCCTCCTGTTATGATTGGTATTCCCCAGATGTTTGACTTCGAGCTCAGGCTTGGCAGGCCCTCCGTGGCTGCAATTCAAGTCCCCAGCTTGAGCAGCTCCAGTGTTTATTCTCATAATTTACACTTTGTGATGGCTTATGGACAGTTATGGGCTCGGTTTTACAGCCACCACTCCAAACCGAGGGGCTGGTGGGGCTCTTGTGGAGTCTGATAAATGCTTCCCAATTCCACTGCTGGCAGGAGGCCTGTGTCATCAAGCCATCTCTCAAAGCAAACAAAACAATATAAAAGAACAATTTGCTTTAGAAATAATAAAAAAATGCCTGAAATCTTACTTACTAGGAAGTCTTCTTCACAGTACACCTTGCCATTGACGTTGTAGAATGCTTTTCCTCGTAGTCTTCTCCCTGTTGAAACACAGGACCATGAGAATTTTGTTCTCCATCCCCAAACTCAGTCATCCAGGAGGCAAAGTGAAAGCACACCCCCTGTACCTGGCTGTGGGGTCTGCTCCTGGCTGCTCTCTTCCCTGGAGGGCCTATCCAGAACCAGGGCTGAGGGTCAGGCTCTCTGCTCCATCCAGCCTTACCAAATCAGGTACCAAACCTTGCCTTAGCTACCAACTAAATGTTATCTTTAAGTGTGGGTTATAGAGCCCAGTTGATACCAGTTCCTGAAAAACTTGCAATCTAAACTCAAAAATGATTTTGGGGAAAAGGCTCCTTTGCAAATTGAGACAATTTTCTTGGCAGGTAAAATCCCAGCAGGCTCACATCCACTGCAATCAACAGCAGCAGCGCTTGTCTCCAAAGGACTGCACAAGGGATGCTGCATATGGATGTTCCTGCCACCCTCAAAAATATTATCAATCAATGCCACAGCAGCTCCCTGCGACACTAAAGCAGTACAAGGCACGCACGATGGAGGGAAGGGCAGGAAAATCACAGAGAAAACGAGATTTTGCATTCAAGTTTTGACACTTGCCATTTCATTAGCCCATGCAGAACCCAAGTGACAAAGCCTGCGATAGTCATTAACTGATGGCTCCCTTTACAGCAAAGATTGCACAGCAGCCTCCAGAGAGGCCCAGCAGAAAGGATGCAAACCAGGAATTCAAGAACTACCAAGCCCAAGCAGTTGGTAGAGCAGATCAGAGCTGTCTGACCCTGAGCTGCCCTGCTGAGAGCAGCAGAGACGGAGAAGGGAAACCTCACTCATCCCAGCTCACCTCATTCCCACTCTGCCAGGGTCCCCCTGGCCAAACCCCCGGGCATGGGGGAGCTCTCAGCAGCCCCAGATGGACAAGGACTGCCTCAGGCTGTGCCCAGGAGAGAGGGCAAGGGGAATTCAGGGGTCAACAGATGCCAGGTCACTGCTGGAGCCTCACTTCATGGAATCAGCCTGGATGTCTCCTCCAGCTCCAGCAGAAACAGCACCAACCTCCACGGAGGGTTTGACGCCGAGGGCTGGCGAGCTGAGCCAGCTGGCCAGCATGCAGGGGCAGGAGCGCTCTCCACCGTTTCCATAAACAATGTTGAGGAAAATATGATTAATTTTCAGTGCTTGAAAGCGCCTTTTACACGTTGCCACTGTGATCTGATCCTGGGAAACAGTGTGTGGCACAAAGGAGCTGGGATCTGGGCTGATGCTTTTGGGAAATCACATGCTGCATGCGGTTGTCTGGTGGTTTTACTGTCGTGGCTGAGGGAAATGCTTCTTTTGTGTGCACATTCTTGGGCTGTCGATCTCACGGGCTGCTGTCTCCATACTGCTGGTAGGTGGAGTCAGCCCTTGTTTGTCTTTCCAGCTGCCCGGTGGCTCTGGTGGGGACCAGGACCCTGGTGACGTGGGCAATGTGCTCATCCCCTTGGAGAGCCTTAGGTAAAGCCGGGCCATCCCCTGAACAGGGCACAGGGCTGGGACAGCGAGCAGGGCACCACGGGGCCTCTCTCAACTGATGCAGGAGCAACCACATCTGGATCTTCCCTCCAGCTTATCAAAGATGCTTTTAAACCTCTCTAGAGAAAGGTAAAGTGCATGGAATGAAAGGAAGGAAGGGAAGAGGCCAGAATGGCTTTGTAAGGACATGTCTCTGTCAGATCCAGCCTTGGCACACAACTTGTCTTTAGCTGGTGACACGGAGTGGCTGCACTCAGAACAGGGAGCCTCCCTGGATGTGCCGATGCAGCACCTCCCCTGGGCTCACCCCCAGAGCTGGGGGCTGGTTTCAGGAGAAGGAGAGCTGGCCCTCAGCTCAGCCCACGGCCACGGGGGTGAGGAGCAGCAGAGGTGATCAGGGACAAACCCCAGTGCTGGGAGCTGAAGGATCTCTGCAGGAGGGCAATGCCCCAGTGCAGGGAGGTGCCAGCATCTCCCGAGGCACTGCAGGAGGTGCAGGGGCACCCCGACACCCGACTCTGCACCCCAGCCTGCCAGTGCTGAGCTCGATGGGAACGGCACAAATTCCTCTCTGGTTCTCTCCTCAGCACAGCATCACCAGCAGGAGCCACTGGGGTCAGGGCTCTCCTGGACTGGGATGGAGTGGGAAGCCTCTGAGCCAAAGGGAACCAGGCGAAGCCGATGTTCTGGCGTGGCTCTCACACACAGCAGCTCTCAGATGCATTTGGCAGCTGATTCCCCTGTGCCAGCCCCACTGAGAGTCTCCACACCAGCCCTGCTCCCAGCCTGCCCAGCACAGAGAGCTGCTCTCCCTCCCCTACAGCCACCACCTCGGCACTACACCGTGCTCCCAGCACAACACCCTTCAAAACTGAGGGAAAATACCATTTCTCTCATTTTCCAGCTGAAAAAACCAAGACACCTATTAGGGAACTTGCCTAAACTCATAAAGCAGGCAAGCAGCTCGCTCACATGATAATGACTATTATTAGCAATGATTAATAAGACTGACAGGCCTTTTACCTTAGAAGAACTTCATTCAGGGACCATACAATAATTATCTCATAAACAAGAAACAGCAAGTTATCACTCCAACAACCATGGATGCCTATACTGGCTTCTACACCCTGCATTTTGGAAATAAAGGCAAAAGTGTCCATTCCACTGCCCTCTAGGAGGATTTACTACATGACAGCACTGAACATGGTCAAACACCACCCTCAGAGTGCCTGGGCATCATGAGCAAAGTGCAGTCAAGAGGGAAGAGCTGGGAATAGCAGCCAGGGAGGCAGGAGTCCCGAGGAGAGGCAGTGGCAGTGCCCCCAGCCCCAGGGCAGCGGTGCACCAGGGTGGGTGCAGCACCTCGACGCTGGGATGCCTGCCCCGAGATCCTGGTACTGGACAAGGTGCTTCATCTTCCAAGGTCCTGGAGCAGCTCGGGAACCTGCTCAGCACCAGCCTGTTCTGTGTGGCTGTAACCTGTTACTGTCAGCTAGGCAGAAATGATGAGTTAAAAACCCCCTGATGTTCCTTCAGCCAGCTGAGCCAAGCACCTGGCCAGCCAGGGAAGGCAGCATCACCCTGCCCACTGGCACGCAGGCCCTGCTGCTTGGCTTCCCTTTGAATGACTGAGCCCAGCCAAGCCTGGTTACTATTTGCTTTCATAATATTGAGACAAAAAAAGTCAAGAGTCTCTGACAAAACTTGATGCAACTTGCTGACGGGCTCATTATAATCATAATGAGCAGCCTGGCAGAGTTCACGAGTGTGGGGTTTCACAAACACTGCACTGGGCTCCTCCTGCTGCTGGGTGCCCACCTTGGCACGCCTGCCCTGTCAGACCAGTTTGCAGAGGCAGCAGCGAGGAAAAGGCTCCGTTCCACACCCGGCAGAGCAGCGGGGGCTGCACAGGGGGCCCGGGCCGGGACCCACCCACCCGAGCACGGGCTCTGACACCAGAGCAGCTCTCAGGGGCAGCCCCTTCTCCCCAGAGCGCTCCCCAGCCTGGTTTTCCCAGAGAAAACAAAGCTCCTGTGCTCCCAGCCACAAACAAATCACTTCCCTTTCCTGACCGACAGCCCGGGCTGAGGGAGCTCCACCGCCTCGGGTGGGAGGCAGAGACCTCCCCAGCACCCCAGCAAACTGCAAACATTCGGGAGATAATCGAGCAGATAACAGAATGAAAGCTAGAAATGACTCTATCCCAAGGACCGAGAGCAACTGGTGACTACAACCAACGTGACAAACATCCAAAAGAATGCAGGTTTGTGGAACTCTAAAAAAATTAAAAGCAGAATCATCTCTAGGTTTTTGACACCGGTTTGGACACCAGCCTCTGTTATTTAAATGTCTATCAATTACTTCCTGCACAATTTTTAGCTCCTACATGTTGCAGACTAAAAGGAAGGAATGGGAGAGCTGTTGCTTTATCAAAGGATTCAACTCCAAGACAGCTTGCAAAAGGAAAAATGACCCCCAGTTGACACAGGCTGTCCACAAGTATTCTCCCCAGTCTCCACAACACTTTGCTGGGTGCTGAAAACACACCAGCCAGGAAGCCAGGATGGAGTAAAACTTTTCTGCAACGCTGTTTCAAACGCTGCTGCTCCAGGCCCCCACGGAACAAAACGTGAATCAGCCCAGGTTTTACAGTGTGGAGGACACGGCCCCAAAGCGCACTGGAAGTGTCCTGCCCCCTCCCCTCTAGCCTGGAAAGCATCTTCCAAGCCCCCCCTGCCGCTGCTGGCCCTGAGGATTTGCCTGTGGGGAGGTCAGTTTATCAATCGCAGCCTTCAGTGGGAGATCTCCTGTCTCACACAGCACGGATGCAACCGGATCAGGGGCTGGCCCCCCCCGCCGCTGTAAGACAGGAGATAGGAATGTCTCGCTGTCACAGCAGGGTTATTAGACCTAATTACTGCTTGCAGCATGCTTTGAAGTTGAAAAGTGCCAAGCATTATTATAATATTTTAAGTACTTTGATGATTAAAAACACACAACCCTTTGGTAATCATGATTTAGGAGTACTGTAGAGTAAGCAAGTTCATGGGAGAAGCCGGCATTGTCTCCGTGCCTGACGCTGCTCAAACACAAACAGCTCCCCTCTGACATCATGGGAATGCTGCAGCCCCAGCCCTGCCTCCCAGATAATGCCCGGTGCATCCCAGAGACTGCCAGCACGCTGAAAAACCCACAGCAGAGCACCCCCTCACCATCAGGGTCCCCCTCCTGGTATTCTCAACAGAGATGTGCCTCTTCCAACTTCACGTGCCAAAGTTTCAGTGTTGGAGGGGACAAAGAGGGAAATGACTGATCATGTCCTGTTATTTCTAATGTGTGGAACAAGGATCCTATTTTAACCACAAAGTGTAATTAAACCCTGCCATATGGAGTGCAATCCAAGAGTTCAGTTGTAGGTATCGCTGCTAAATCAGGAATTGCTTAAAGCAGAGCTAATGAACAGTCTGGACAGCCCAAGTTAATGCCACGGAGCATCACTGCAGTGGCTGCCACTCCTGCTGGCTGGGGACGTGGCTGTGCAGCACAGAGCAGCTGCAGGCAGGGCCAAGGCCCAGGAGCTGCAGCACCAGGCAGGGTGGCTGTCCCTGCCCTGCACCAGGGCCTTGCCTGAGCCCTGCTCCTGCTGGGAAAGTGGCCCCCAGGAGCTCCTGACTTGTCTCACAGCAGCAAGACAGATCCACAGCATCCTTCTTTAACAGCTCTTTCTGCAGAAAAAAACCAATCTCACATTGCTTCTCTCCTTGAGGTTCTTCCTTCTTATTTAATGAACTGTCAGTGCTAAGGCTGATTGGGACACTGAGTGAGAATCTCTGTGCTCTGGAAGCTCTGGTCCATGACTTGTTCAGCTTCCTGAATGTGGCAGCCCGGGCTCTTCATGCCTGGCTGACCAAAGAACTGTGCCTGTTTTAGTTAGCAATATTAAACATGGACCTAATTGCTTGTTAACTGCTTCAGATGCCATCTCTACAGTGACTGATGTGACACCAGCACCAGCACCCGTCTCATCCCAGCACCTCAAGTGGCAGCCTCCCAAAGCCTTCAGACTGCAGTGATGTAAACACACACCCCCAGAGGATTAACACACAACATTTGCTCCAATATTTCCCAGCTACCATCACAGTGAAGGAAAATCCCCACATACTGCCCCAAAGCCCTGTGCAAGTTGAACGAGACACAAGGTGGCTCGAGCTGAGAAAATGCTTCTGCCTGCCCACCTCTGCCACGCTCCCCATCACTGCTCAACAAAATGTGAACTTTTACCAGCCCAGACCTGGGCATTTTGTTTTGCAAAATGCTCTGGCTCTTGGTCTGGGGCTGCTCCGACTCTGAGCTGGTCTGTGGTGCACCCATGGGCTGCCCACCCTCCCCAAGGCACTTTTCCAGCCCAGGGTGCTCCTGCAGCTCCTGCCAACAGCAGCAGCACCACGGGGTGACTGCCCACCAACCTCTGGCACAGCTGCAGCTTCTCTTGGCATGCAAGGAGCGACTGCCCCTCTCAGCTGTGACACCACCTGAGGGTGGCTGAGGAACTGGGACACGCACCACTCCAAAGCTGAAGGGCAAGTGAAACCTCCAGAACCCAAACCAGTTCTCCACAACCCCCCAGGTTTGACAGCTACTAGTTCTGAACAGTGGAACCTAAATTTTAAGTCACCAGATGAGTCCAGGAGCTGAAACTTCAAGAGGAATACCAAGGTTTACAGGCACAAATAATAACTGAAAACATTAAGTAATAACAAGCCACAGCTGCTACCTCCTCTGCCCAGTCACCTCTGGCTAAAACGGGTGCAGAATTTCACCCAGGAGAGCTGTTTCCTTTCAGTAGAGGAGGTTTGCCTGCCCAGGAACTGAAGATGTGCCAAAAGAAAACAAGAGCTTCCCAAACCTTTTCTTTATTTGTTACCATTCCTCCTTTACTCACACGTGAGTCTGGGCCCGCAGTTCCCCATCCCTCCCTCTGGCTTACACTGCCTCCCTGCACAGAGGTTTTCCTTCCACAGGGTTTCTGCCACCCTACCCTTTGTGAGCGGGGTGAACCAAGGCTGCTTTAGCCTCTCAGGAACTGTTAATTAAATTCTTCTCCTCGGTCTCCTCCAGTGGACTCGCACAAAGCCACAAGCACAAGCTCTCCGAGCCGGGGTCCTGCCATGAAGCTGCCACCCCACTCAGGGTGCCAGGAGGGGACGGAGCTCCAGCCCAGCCCCTGGCTTGGAGAAACTTCCATCCCCCACCCGCCACGGCCCCCTCCCCTCCTTCACAGCGCTCCGGCTTTGTGAAAGAAGGGGTGAATTTCTAGGGCTTTCAGGGGGTTTAAGATAGGGGAAGAAAAAAAAAAATCGATGCCAAATTCCTTTGAATAGAAGATACTGCGTGTTGGCAGAAGCCACTTTTCACAGACTCCGGCCGTTTGAAATCTGAAACACTAAAAAGTGGCTACTGTGGATGTGCTGTATTCTTCTTTTCAAAGCAATCTGGCACACAATTTTGCTCCCCTGTTCCAGGACCCAATCCTGCATTCCTTTCACGCTCAGACTCCCATTGACTTTAAGGAATGCAGGATTGGATCCTAAATGTGTGCTTTACTCACACAATAGCTCCTCATGGTTACGATCTATTGAGAAAGGCACACTTTAAAAACCATTTGGAATTGCAGGCTCATCCACCAGGCCAGAATGCCTGTAAAGATCTCCATTATTTCAGGAAAAATGCTCGGTGTCTGAATTGCACACACACACTCTCACACGTTCTCCTGGTTTCAAGCTGCAGGCACAGCTTAGCTTGAGATGCATCAAAATATTTTGAGCACTGACCTGATAGCTCCTAAAGAAACCACGTGTAATTTTAGGTTTTGAAAAAAAGTAAAACTCCGGGGAAACAACAACAACCAAAAAAAAGCCACCAAAGCAAACATATAAGCAGCTGAATCTTAAGGTCGGTTTTTCAGAGAACTTTTGTAAAAGCCTCTAAAAGACCTGCACTGGCTAAGACAAAACAGAGCCTTGCACTGCTATTTTTGAGGATGCTGTATATTGAGTTACGAGGCTATTACGATGCAAATCTCAAATGTACAAGCTTTTTACTCGGCCATAAACACAAAACAGTATACATTGTCCTTTCAGAAGAAAAGGTTTGCTGCTAAAATAGCAGAAGCCCTACGTAAATAACCAACATTCTTTCTGCCTGAGGTCACTGACTTGGCCTATTCAATTCCGGGCTAGTCTGGGATTTGACAATCTAAGCAGGGGAGAGGCCCTTTCCTTTTTTTCAAAAGAATGCTGGGATTTTATTTGAAATTTAAACTCTTGCAAACAAAAGGTGGCATCGCATGTTGGAGGCCTATGAAGGTGGAGTACAGGATGTGTATTGTTTTCTCCCTTTACATAGGTTCTTTCAGGAAAGAGTATTCAGGGTCTGTGAACAAATTCTAATAAAATATTATCATCAGGTAGACAGACATAGCAAGATATGAACGAACACTTTAAAGAGATTAGAAGATTCAATTTCAAGAAATATCGATGTGGAAAAAGCATTAAAAATGGTTTAAAACGATAATTTAAATTATAATTGAAAATAAATTATTTTCAAATTAATACTTTGAAATAATTCTCCAGTTAAGTTCCTATACTAACTCATATTTGTACACCAAACCCGAGCTTTTCAGTGCAAATTAGCCGTGGCTACAAAGTCAGCGTTCATCCCCCCTCTCCACCTCGTGGCTCTGCCCTGGGGAGGCAGATGGGAGTTCACTGTTTCTCCTCCCAATTACCGCTGCCCAGCTCGTACTGGGACTGCGACAAAAGCACCTCTCGTACAACACAGCCACCCTCTCCCTGCTGGGCTGGGATCCGGGCTGGGATCCGGGCTGGCCACTGCCCCGGGCCACCTCTGCGGGCGGGAGCGGCCCCTGCCCCGCCTCGCCTCGCCTGTCCCTCTCCCTGCCCCTCTCCCTGCCCCTCTCCCTGCCCCTCCTGTCCCTACCCTGTCCCTCTCCCTGTCCCT
>VYXC01001146.1:61915-78085 GCA_013397175.1 Platysteira castanea | reverse complement strand
TCCCGAACCTGCCATGATGTCAAAGTGAAAAATCTTCATTATCTTCCCTGGGATTCTGCCCCGTGGCAGCCACGGCACCCAAGGGACACTTCTGTGCTCAGCAGGCGCTCCTGTGCTGCATCCAACCCCCGGCCTCCTGCATCCCACCCCCGGCCTCCTGCATCCCACCCCTGGCCTCCTGCATCCCTGCACCACGGACCCCGCCGGACCCCGCCGCAGCCCCGAGCGCCTGCTGAGGACACGGAGGGCACTTTTCGGAGGTGTGGAGGGCACATTTCGGAGGTGTGGAGGGCACATTTCTGCCCCAAGCTCCCTGCATGGCTGCAGCTGTCAGCGTCCAGCAGGATTATGTAGATAGATAGCTAATATCTTTTGTTACCTTGCTGGAAAACCCCACCTTTCTTGGCAGGGTATCCATAATCTCCGTGTCATGTTTACTCTAGTGTGGAATTCTCTCTTCCTCTCTGTCTCCTCCTCCTCCTCGGTCAGGTTATTTCACCAAAAGGTTGCTTAAAGCTGCAGGGACAAGAAGCTCTCTGACCTCTGGCACTCTGGCAAGGCGTTCCTGTGCAGACTCTATTATAAACTTAGCAGATATTTTCAAGCTTCCATATAATTTGCAAAAGTTTAAATTGGCAGATGTTTCCTTTCTCTCCCACTTACATATTTATTCTATCCCATACCACCCATCAATTTCAGGGCTAACACATAAATTATTTCCAGGGAGCTCTAACAGAAGAACTTATGCTGAAAAAGGGTTTGCAAAAACATAAGCCAAGTATATATTTAAAAACAGAAATACAACTGCCTGCATTGATCTAATAGCTACTTTGGGTCTATATATTAACATACACCTTAAAATATATTACTTACCAAGCCAGCAAGTGGCAACACTAAGAAAACGTAAAATAAAGCTCCAAGTGTACCTCAATTTAACTTTTTCCCCCAGGGCTTGGTTTACAAAGGCAAAAAAACCCCACCAAACCACGAGAGGCCTCCCCTACCACTGGACAAGCTGGGAGGGCAGGGGGTATAGCTCTTCCCCCAAGGTAATTTCCACTGTGGGAAGCTTTCACCATTCCATCACAGCCTCTTGCTCGTTATCAGCAAAGAATTCCAATTTTCCAGCTGCTGCCTGTAAGCCAGGACTTAAAAGAGTACTTGTCTTATCACACTATCCCAGGGCCCAAGTGCCAGCCCATTCTGTGGCAGAGCAAATCCATCACCCAAGTGCAGCCCAAGCCTTCCTGATGCTGCAGGCAGGACAGAGCCTCCCCCACAGCCCTGCTGGCCCCCACCCGTGGCTCCCACAGCCTCCAGGAAGGGCCACCACATGTCCACAACCAGGATCCATCCACCTGGGCATCCTGTCCCCAGATCTGGCCAGGACTGGCAGCTCACTGGGAAGAAGCACTGCAGACAGGGCTCACACAGGCTGCAGTGTTCCCAAGAATAACCTCAGCTTCCAGCAGCCAGCACTTAAGGCCTTCCTGCACCACAGGTTGCATCATAACTATTATGTTTAATAGCCTCACTGGACCAATCCTTCTCTAATTTGTCTAATTTCTCTATGAGATCATTTATATTTTTGGCCTCCACGCTGTCGCTATGGCCGAGTCCCACAGTTTCACTGAGCACTGTATGAAACGTTCCCTTTTGTTTGTTTTGAACCTCTGCTGATCTCAAGTTTCTGCTGCATCCCAGAGAACACGGCGGCCTCTGCAGTCACCACCACCAGATTAAAGAGCTCTGTAAGTCACAGTCTGAAACTGCAGCTGCACCTGGATATGAATGATGCACATCTCTAGCACAACTGGTCTTTTTATCTAGCAGCATTCTGAGAACCTGCCCAGGTCTTCTTTGTACAGCACAGGCGTGGACACACACACGTGGAACAGAGCCCCTGACTGAAAGTTCACACTGTGTGAGCTCCCTGAGGGAGACAGGAGCAACCTCCCGAGTTCTGCACTGCCCCAAGCTCCTGAGCAGCCTTTGTGAGGGGTGAGCTGCTGAGAAACACAACGGGAGGCAACTCTTATGGGAATACATCCAAAAGAAGATGCTACTGTATCCCAATAAGACTAAAGGAAGAAAAGAAGGAAGAAGGAAAAAATGTTTGGTCCTCAGTGTCATGTGGACATTCAGAGCAGGGCAAGAACCCACTGCAGGCTCCACCTGACAGCCAAAAAACCTTGGGTGAGGTTGTTGGAGGGTACCACAGACCCCTCACCATTGCTACCAGGCTCTTTCCTGCAAGTCATTATTCTCCATTCCAGTTCAGCCTCAACTAAAAGTCCCAGCTTAGCCAGGCTCCGAAGCAGACAAAGAGAAATCTGGACAAGAGCTGGAGGAGCAGGCAGTTTGCTGAATGTCACCTCCTCAGGGAGCGAGCTGCAGCATCGCCTCTCCTGACATACAGAAAGGTATGCTGAACAAAAGCAGTGGACACAGCACAGTCCTGTGGCAACACGCAAGAGAGCCTCAAGGGAGATGAGCAATTTCCCTGAACTCTCTCCCGCGTGGTCTCCGAGGAACAAGAAGGGATTTGCAGAGCTCGCGGTGGCACCGTGAGTCAGCGCCCGGCGGGAGCCGCATCAAAGGGCGAGCCCCGCGCCCAGCAGGGCTCGGTTTGAGTCACAGCCACGGAGTGCTCAGCAGCCAGCACCCACGGCACCCCGTGCCCAGAGCTCACACTGCACGGTTCTCCTTCCCTGGAGAGAAATCTCTGCAATAAAGTGAGATTGTTAAGATCCACAGTGCCCAGAAATGGCATCTTGAGCAGCAGCTGTAACTCCGTTCTTCGTGGGATAATGGAAGAATGTGTCAGGGAGTGGTCCTTGGGTCCAGAAGCACGAAGAAAACTTAGAAAGGATAGTACACAGTGAAAAAAGGTATTTTCAGAATGACAAAGTATTAAAGCATCTGCTAGTTTTGAAGGACATTGTTTGGGTTTGGATTATTTAGCTGTAAATTTGAAAGACCTGCACAGATAAAAACTCTCCTGCTGCCCACACTGGTGAACAATCACACTGATGTTAATAACATTACTTCAGATTCATCCTGGGTAACTTGGAACAAAACCTTGCTAGGACATTAGATTTGTGTTTTAGACAATATTCCTGTATACTTCGCTGTAAACAAAACAAAACTGAAAATTATAGTTGTCCTCAATTACTGAAATGAACTGGGGCTTGCTCAGCCAATTTGGAATCTAATCAAAGATCAGCCCTCCTTGGGCTGCCCTTGATATTTTGTGGTGGGCTGACCACAGCTTCCTGCAACAGGTCACATTAGGACTAAACCCACAAGCAGCTCCCAAGCCAGAGGGCTGAATAGGTACAGCTCCTGACAGCACACTCACTCCTCTTGGCACTCAGGTACAATAAGGATATTGTTCCTTTAATGCTTAGCTTTCCTTTTAAGAAGTATGTGAGATTTCAGCCAATTCTCCACAACGATTAGTTCAGGATGAATGTACTTAACTCAGGATTCAGCTGGAAAGAGCCCAAGTAGATGCAATCAATTTTCTGCTAAATCCACTTCCTTCCTCTCTCCTCTACCCAGCATGAGACATCAGCTCTCCACTACAGCCACTGGTGACTAAGACACTGCAAACCTCTGCCTTCAGCCATGCTCCTATCAAAGCTGGGTACCTCTTCTGATTTCCCCTGATTTTTGGGTTTTGCATATCCTGTTCACTTGCCCAGCACTTGGCCTAGGGGGAAAAGGCTCTAGAAGCAAATGTGAAAAAGCAGCTATAGAGCAAACCACAAACATCAAATGCATTGGCTCCCGTGACCCCCAAAGTTATCACTCACAACTGCCCAGGACCAGAACGTCACTGATAAAGGAGGACTTTCCCCTTTGCACAAATTTGAAACCTCCTCGAGGTTTTAGTGTGCAGGTACTATATGATCTGCCAGCCTCTGTGCTGCCATCTCTGTGTGTGAACCAAATTAGCTCCACCATCATCACCTGAAGCCCACAGGATCCATGGAGAGCAGCCACAGGCCCCTTTCCATGGACCAGCCTCTGCAGCAGGGCCTGAAACAGCACATGTAACAACAGGGATGATTTGCTACTTGAATCTAAACAGGGTAATAAAAAATAACATCCGTTCAAAAGCAAGGCTTAGAAAACATGATCTTTGGCTCTCACCTACATACTTTCTTAAGAGATTAAGTAGATGACTTCCAGCCTTATTTTCCCTAGTGTATACATTCTGCTTTGTTAAACAACTCATGGAATCAGCAGAACAAGTCCTGGTGGCTGTGTGTTCTTTAGGCTTTCTTCCTCTAATCCAAACTTTTGAACGTGCTCCCCTACCAATAAAAAATGTTTGCACACACGTCCCAATACACGTACATTTATACATTTATAAACTATATGCACCCACTAGTGAAGGATTTTCTTCCTGAGCCCTAAAGGATCATCTTGAGCACTGTCTGGGGTGCCTGCACCCCACTTTGGAGGCTGCTGCTCTACAGACCACTGTGCTGCTAATACTGATTCAGCAAATTGTTTCCACGGGTCTGAATTTACACTGCTGTGGTTCCTAAGGTCAGGGATCCACTGACTCACTCAATAAAGTTATTTGCATTACTTCCAGGAAAAATTTTGCAGGCCGTGCAGTTGGAAGAGTGACAGTGCAGAGTGCCCAGGCAGCCAGGGGAGTGTGTGACTGAGGTTCTGTGACTTTATCTAATTTAATGTCAGGACATAGCCCACTTGTGTTTTAGAGCACACTGACTGACAGCTGCTGAGATGTCCCAGTGAGGAATCAAAAATGACTGCTAAATCCATTCCTGCTTTTAAATGTGCAGAGAATCAGACGCCTTTCACTCTGCACTGGCACAGCTAAAAGAGCTGGCAGGTATTGGTGGCCGTGTTCTGCACGTGGGCTGGCACAGAGTCACCACACCAGCAGAGCCAGCCCTGCCAGCTGCAGTCAGAGCCACTGCTGATGTCACTTCTTACAGCAGATACTTCAGAAGGGTCTCTCCCCCAATTCCCTGCCTGTTTCTTGCCTGGCTCATCGTTCAGTTTATTACCACTACTCCAAACTCAGTGCAAGTTCACAGGAGCCTGGCAAACAAATAGTTAATTCTGGAAGGTTTTAGGCGAGAAGAGCTCAGCTTGGAGGCTGTTGGGGAGGAGGAGAAAGCATGGAGCCCAAGGAGGCAGCCAGAGCAGGGAGCAGTGCTGGAAGTGCTCCCCAGCCCCAGTGGGTGCAGGAGGCCTCAGAGGGAGCGGGCAGGGCCTGGCAGGGCCAGGGCCTGAGCACCAACAGCGGGCAAGGAGGGCACACAGGGCTCTGTGTGTCCATCAAGGGAGCCTGTGCACACAACAGGAGCAGGACAGGGCACAGAGCAGCGAGGGACCCCGTCACCAAGCACCCAGAGCTGCTGTGCCACTGGCACTCCACGGGAGGAACGGGCACAGGAAAGGGAAGGTCACCCTGGGACTTGAAACCTGGTCCTCCAGGCCGGCCCCTACCACCACGAGGCAGAAAGCACTCCTGGGGGATTTTGGGAATGGTTTTACAGGGCCCCAGTAACCTCAGAAAACAGTGGAGTTTACCTTGGGGTTTAAACCCCATTGCAGAGGCCGTGACTGTCAACAACTCCCCGGGACCCTCCTGCCCCAAAGGGCACCTCCCAAACAGCACGAGGTGACCAGAGCACTGAAAAAGTGCCCAGTGCCCTGTGCAGAGGATGCTTTGAGAGGATGAGCAACAGTGACTGCCTTACAGGCTGCCAGGCCTCTCCAGGCATCTCACACAAACACAAAACCACACTGAGCTACATCTCCACCCGTCACCTGGCTTTGTGGGACACGGCCCAGGGACAGAAATGCTCTTTGCCACTTCAGCTCCAGGGGTGGGTTATTCACTGCCCAGGAGCAGCTGTTTTGTGGGTGAGATTCTGAAGCCCCTGAGCACCCACTACCCCAAAGCAATGGTAGGAGGTTACTCCGNGAGGCAGAAAGCACTCCTGGGGGATTTTGGGAATGGTTTTACAGGGCCCCAGTAACCTCAGAAAACAGTGGAGTTTACCTTGGGGTTTAAACCCCATTGCAGAGGCCGTGACTGTCAACAACTCCCCGGGACCCTCCTGCCCCAAAGGGCACCTCCCAAACAGCACGAGGTGACCAGAGCACTGAAAAAGTGCCCAGTGCCCTGTGCAGAGGATGCTTTGAGAGGATGAGCAACAGTGACTGCCTTACAGGCTGCCAGGCCTCTCCAGGCATCTCACACAAACACAAAACCACACTGAGCTACATCTCCACCCGTCACTTGGCTTCGTGGGACACTGCCCAGGGATGGAAATGCTCTTTGTCACTTCAGCTCCAAGGGTGGGTTACTCACTGCTCAGAACAGCCATTCTGTGGGTGAGATACTGAACCCCCTGAGCACCCACTACGCCAAAACAATGGTAGGAGGTTACTCCANGAGCTACATCTCCACCCGTCACTTGGCTTCGTGGGACACTGCCCAGGGATGGAAATGCTCTTTGTCACTTCAGCTCCAAGGGTGGGTTACTCACTGCTCAGAACAGCAATTCTGTGGGTGAGATACTGAACCCCCTGAGCACCCACTACGCCAAAACCATGGTAGGAGGTTACTCCAGCCCATGACCCCAGGACCTGTTCTCAAGCACTCAATGTCCATGAGAAACAGAGTGAGAGGCCCAAGGGTCCAGCAAACACTCAACACCATTCCCAGAGGAACCTCAACACCATTCCCTCCTCACTCCTTGCATGCCCCGAGCCTGCAGGGATGTTTGGGGCAGGTGAGGAGCACAGAACTACACCCGAAGTTATTACACTCCTGCTCTCTCCACCACTTNGCTATTATTTACATGAAACTGTGTGAGAAAGAATTCCGACTCCAAGGTTAAAACAGAAGGCTTTAGGAAAAACCAGGGCAACATGTGATGGTTGCCTCTTTTCACTGGTGTCAGTTCAGTGCAGGGCACCCACGTGTAGGGCTCATAGGATAACAGGAATTTCACAACAAAACCATAAAGGAATTCCTTGCTGTTTCTGGCACGGTGTTCATAATCAAAGACATATTGCAAAATTACCTGGTTTTTTCACAGCCAAAGGGAAGAGGCTCACCTGGGGCAAACCTCAGCATTAATGTCAGTGTGACAGGAGCAAGCTCCTGCTGCCCAGCTCGGAGCTCACGCTGCCCTCCCTGAACTCAAAAATACCCCAACACTAACTGAAACTGGATTTGGCCATGAGTGATGATAAATCTAGAAAGTCCCAGAAGGTTTGGTCAAAGTCAGGATTCTCAGGAAATGAGATATTTATTGGAAGCAAGGGAAAAAAATACCTTTCTGGCCAAGACTGAATTTACTGAGTTTCTTCCTGTTCTGTGTTTTAAGGGAGTGAGGCAGAGAGGGGTGGTTCGAAACAAGAGCTCTTCATTACCTGGGTTAAAACCAAGCTAGAATTTCTCATTGGACCAATGAGAACTCCAAGGAGAGCAGAAAACACCCACTGCTGGTAAATAACTCTGACCTGTAGAGGTGAATTTACCAGAACCAAGCTGGTCAGTCTGTAACAGTAAGTTTATAACCAGGCAAAACATTCAGGTCATGTCAAATACCAGGGGTTACCAAAGCACTTTCCTTGGTGCCCGAGGCCAGCCCACTGCAGCTGTAATTGGCCAATCCACCCGAGTCCTCTCCTTTAAATGAGAAAAATTTATGGTTGTTTACGTAGGCTTCACGCCAAGCCTGTTTCTCTGATAAGCTTCTCTGGTGCATTTGTGTCTCACATCCGATTTAGAGTCCTCTGAATACTGGAGACAGCATTCCTTGGATACTGAAAATAAATTAAAAACACAACGCTGGGCTTGGACAGAGGAATGGGAACGCTTTTGACGTGGCCCAGGCACTAAGGGCTCTTGGGAGCAGTGCTGGGAAAGCAGGCTTTTTAAAATCTTGCATTAGTCCATTTATTTAATGATATATAATCCTCAAACTGGTCCCCCATAAACTGTAAATACGCATTATTTGAGCACGTAATTAGTTTCAGTAGCATGCAGTAGCAGCTGTATGGTTTGGCTGCCAGACACTGCAAGTGTTTCCTCCAGCAAACGCATCTATTTGTGATATAACAATAATTTCCAGAAGATTTACAGAACTTCTCACTTCTCAGGTACTTTGACCTCAAGATCTCCACATAATTTCAAAATGCTGCAAGCAGCACAACATCACCCAGGTGAGGGCAGTGAGAAGGGTGACGTCCAGGGGGCCAAGCCAGGCAGCTGAAGTGATCTGCCCACGAGGATGAGGGAGCCTGGAGCAAAACCCTGTCCTCTGCCTCACTGGGCTGATCCACCCCTTGGTGACCACCAGCCTACCAAGCCTCTCAGATAAGAATTTTCCCTTTGTCGTTTGCCAATATCCTCTGCCAGAAGAAAGCCTCAGAGACAGAGGGCTGAAGTTTGCTGTGACTGCCTGTTTTATAAGTGTGAAGACAAACTTTAGCAAAAAATCCTTTATTTCATTTTGTACATGGCAAGATTCCTATGGGAAAGAGCTTTCCTAGACCCACGAGAAGTCAAAGCAACCTTAAGGTGAAAAGTGGCAGTGGAAACCTTTGATCTGTAAAACGAATTTGCAAGGTAAAAGCCAGGCTGCTTTCTGGTGAGAACTTCAATGTGTTTTCAGGCCATACAGACAACTCTCCCTGGAAATAAGCAGTTACCAAGAACTCAGGATGAGATTGTAACCCAGCCTGGACAAGGGGCACAGGTGAGGAGCAAAGCCAGAGCGCTCCTGTCAGTCAGCACGGGAGGTGAAGGTCACAGAAGCAGCAAAACCAGATTTCCTCCTCATGCCTGACCTCTGCTAAGAGCCCCAGTCCTCGTTAGGCTGGGCTTGCAGAGCTGGACTGAGAGCTGGCCTGGCAGGAGGGGAGAGGTCCCGGCCCTGCACTGGCCCCAGGGAACCAACAGCAGCAAGTCCAAGACTGGAAACAGCAGGAGAACAGGTAACAGGAATAAGAGCAAGCTATTTTGAAGTTTGGAGGAGGAGCTTTGCTGGCGAGGAAGGACAGACTGACGTTTCCATGGCTGCAAAGTGGTATAATCCTGCCTCCTTGATAAGGGGATGATGAGCTGCCAGCAGTCCTTAGATGCTGGGAATTCCAGGAAAAGCCTAAGATACGCATAACAAATCAAAATGGGAAATTACCAGGGTACAGTAAGACTTCAAACAGTGCCAAAGGCAAGAGGAGCTCCCTATTTTCCAGAGAAAAGGTACTGACGTGCAGTTAAGATCTTGACTAAAGTCATCCATTGTGCCTGTTTGAGATGGAAAACAGAAGATGCCCACACAGAAATAATAAGTTTGAATCCTTCAGTAGTAGAGCAGACACATCAGAGCAAATGCAGGCAGAAAGAAGGAAAAAGACAACACATGGGGGATGGAAAACTTCCCACAAGATGCATCAGAGACAAAAACTGAAGTTCAATCCTTCCAACACACCAGGAAAACAATCAGTGGTGGCCCTCAGACCACACCTTGGTCAGTCCAGAGTAGCAATGATGGGATTGACTGCAGGGCAAAGGGAAGGTGGGGAGGCACCCAAGTGACAGGAGAGGATCCAGGGGATCCATGGCTTTAGGGCAGGCTAAACACGAGAGCCTGAAGGTGTTCATGTACATGGACAGGTTTTGTGTGAGGACACAATGGACCGAGGGAGGCACCAGGACAGAAATCATTGCTTGGCTGTGGGTGGGAGAAGGGATTCCCTGAGTGCTGAAGGACAAAACTGATTCTCTGCACACGTGGGCACAGAACTGACTTACTGCTGAAGAGGCAATGATGATCTATCTTACACAGAAATTATTTCAGAGTGGAGTTTGCAGGTTTAGTTTTCAGAGGAGCAAAGATCAAGGACATCATTAAAGCATTTTTCACACTTGGCAAAATACACAGAGACAACATACGGGAGAAACAGAGCAACAGAAGAACAGGCAACCAGCCCAGTGTTTCTCCTTTAATTCATTCTCTTCTTCACGTTTTCCTTCCACCTGTTTTTCGGCAACACTTAATAATTACAGACCCTGGAAATGGGAAACAGAAACATCTGTTGACAACGTCAGTGACTTGCCCGCGCTCTGTTCTGGATTATCTGGATTTCTTCCCTCTGAGAGATGAACTCAACAGCAGCCCAAAGGAATCTCTCCTTTTGTAGAAACTGAGGTGTGTTCCGAGAAAATATTTTAGATGGGTAGAGGGAAAGGTAAGAACGGAAAAAAAAAAGAGTAGAAGGAAAGATTGAACACCCAGAAGGTGGGAGTTTCAGAGAAGGCAATCGAGACCTGCAGATAAAAGATGCCAATAAGGAAACACAGAAATTTGACCAAATCTTGTTACTCTAGACAAAGGTGACATTTCAGACCCACAAAACTATGCAAAGAAGTGATTAAATTCTCTGATGTTTTTACAGAAATAAAAAGCAGAGAAAGAAACCTTGTTAATTAGGGCATATTATCTGTACTTTATGTGTTTTCCAACCCCTGAAAAGATCACAGATGCTGTCAGAGATTGGTTCCACATTATGAATACAAATATTTTGTGGAAGGAATACATCTCTGGTCAGTCAATCAACACAGAGGAAAGTTTCTGTCCTGAGTTGCCAGGCAACCCCCACCAATTAAAATAACCATCAGAAGCCATCTATTTCATGCTGGAATCATTCACAGCAGAATGCAGTTACAACCTTTGAAGCAAACAAGGAGACAGAGACAAACCAGCAGCCAGATCACACCCCCTGACCATCAGAAGCAGCAGTGGAAGCATTTCCCAGCTCCCTGCCAGCCAGGTACTGATCCCCACCACCTCTCCCTGGACTGAGCCCCCAGCTCCACCCCAGCTGCCAAAGCAGCTCTCAGAGAAGAGTGACACTGTACCCAGACACACTCCCCCAGCCAAAAAAAGCTTTAAAAAAAGATAGATGCATCTTCAAGTATCTGGGATGTCCCCAAGGAAGTGAGGCAAGCAGATGAGCCACCCCTACAAAGCCAGGTTCTCTCCTAGAGCTGAGCTAAGTTTAAGTGAGTCTCAGAATTGAAAATATCTCATGACATAACATTTACAGCATAGTCTGAAGAAGGGAGCCAGCAATGACTGCTTTACTTCATGTCCAGCACACAGATCAGTGCCCTGCTGGGCCAGAGGTACCTGTGACAACAGACAGCAATACTGAGAAATACAGAATGCCTCTTGAAATGCAAAACCCAGCTAAATAAATTTTAAATAAAGGACAGTTCCCTCTGTCTATCTCATCTCAAACATTTCTGATGACCCTTTTCCATCCCATTGTTTTTGTTCTTCTAAAGCCTGGGCTATTATCAGACTAACCTCGGATCAAGATAAAACATTTTTCTAGCAATCAGTACCCAAAGGTACTTGGGCTCTTACACGGGCTGGTATCCACGTTTGACTTCTAATTAAAATTAAGATTCCATTCCTTTGCTGAGACTCAGTCACGGCTCAGAGTCTTTCCCAGGGGAGCCCAAACCACGTGAAGCCAGCTGCCATCTCTGCCATCCACTGCCTCTTTCTACAGCGAGCACCTCCCTTTCCTGAGTTCTGCACTGGGGGCTGGCTGGCACTGCTGCTGCTGCCACACCTGAAATCGCTTTATCCGCCTGAGAGGTGTTAAATGGGAAGTGTGGGGCTGAGCACAGGCTGTAAATCATCCCAGAGACACAGAGGGGCTCAGGCAGAACTCTGCCCCTGCAGCAGCAGCAGGAGTTATCTCCGTGACACGTCCACACCAGCCACAGGCAGCAGCACAGACACCAAACCCTCCCTTGCACCCAGCCTCACTCAGTGCTCGGCTTTTCCTGGGAATCACATCTCCAGGTACCTGCCCCCCACACACCAGGACCTGCTGCCAGCTCCAGGTACACCCTGGAAACCACCAAACACCCAGGTGGGCACAGACTCCATCCAGCCGTGGGCTGGAGCAGGGGGTGAGCGGCAGGGGCTGAGCTGAGGGGTCGGGGGGAGACTCCCACAGCACTCAGGCACTCCTCATCATCACTGCTCATCCTCCTCATCCTCCTCATCACTGCTCATCCTCCTCATCACTCCTCATCCTCCTCATCCTCCTCATCCTCCTCATCACTCCTCATCACTCCTCATCCTCCTCATCCTCCTCATCACTCCTCATCACTCCTCATCCTCCTCATCACTCCTCAGCCCAGCCCCTCAGCACCAGGCACTGCCACTGCCTCCAGCAGGACTACAGACCCAAACCCCCAGCGTTCCAGCCTGCCCCAGCCCAGAGCATGTGGCCAGAAAGCAGCAGGGAACAGCGCCCAAGGACCTGAGCCACCCGGCAGCCTGGCACTGCACTGCCCCTCGCAGCAGTGCCGGGAGCCCCTNCTCCTCATCCTCCTCATCACTCCTCATCACTCCTCATCCTCCTCATCCTCCTCATCACTCCTCATCACTCCTCATCCTCCTCATCACTCCTCAGCCCAGCCCCTCAGCACCAGGCACTGCCAATGCCTCCAGCAGGACTACAGACCCAAACCCCCAGCGTTCCAGCCTGCCCCAGCCCAGAGCATGTGGCCAGAAAGCAGCAGGGAACAGCGCCCAAGGACCTGAGCCACCCGGCAGCCTGGCACTGCACTGCCCCTCGCAGCAGTGCCGGGAGCCCCTCTCCCTTCAGGGTTTCCTCGATGCCCAGGAGCTGCACAAAGTGGCTGCAGAAAGATGAGCAGATACTGGACCTGCAGCTAAGTCAGTGAAAAGCCAGTCACAGGCACCAGGGGTTAAGCCCTGACACCAACACCCACATTTGTACCACCACAATTACCAACTCTAACACTGGTGGACACACACTGTAGAGCTCACAGATTTGACACTGAATTTTGGTTTATTTTATGTCCAAGTTGCATTCACAGACAATTTAATTTGCAGCTACAAAGCAAATACTGGCAGCGTGCAATTTGGATGCAGCAACTCATGCCAAACTTATAAATACACTGTGGGGACAGAACAAATGTGAATTGAAAATGAACCTTCCACTGGGAATTTGGGTATTTTAAAAACTCACCAACTGCTCTAAATATACACTGAAGGGACACGGCTTCCTTGAGATGTTCTGTGCCTTACTACCACCAAGAGCAAACAAAGGTTCAACTTGGGGCAGCAAATATGCAAAAGACCATTTCCAGTGTCACAAGGAACTTCTCTGGGACATGAGCAACCTCCTATTAATAGACATTACATCCAGTAGCACTGAGTGGCCTCAGACAGAAGTGAAAAGCAGGTTGAAGTGACCATGAACTCTTTTCCCATCAGCTGGGGCCATGGGCTGGTTCAGAAGTGCCCTTCATACCCTGGGGTAATAATAACAGTGCTCCCACTGTGGTTGTCCCACCCGGGCCTTTGGAACCAGCAGCTCTGTCAGTCCTTCCCGGGACCCCCTCCCAGAGACCTGGACCAGCTTGTGCAGGCTGGACAAAGGCAGCAGCACTGCCCATCACCACCGAAACTCTGGCACCTTTACGAGCTGTCCCTCACAATCAGAAATGCTGTCTGACCCCTCTGAGTGCTCCGGGCTGGCCAGCAGCCACCAGGGGAGAGCTGCATCCCTCGGATGCCACAGTTTGCTTTAAGCTTCTGGTTGATCTTGCCATGATTGCCCGTGCCTTAAAACCAGCAGCAAAAGCTCCCAATAAAGATGGATGGCATGCTCAAGCATTTGCCTTCTGATAGGAGAGCAGAACACGTTCCTGGTTTTTATGGTGAAATACATCCCAGCTTTGAGAGCAGAGCCTTCACACCCTTAGCTCTGCAAAGCTCATTCCCTGACCATCTCTCACACTCTGAGTAACAAACAGCAAACTGATACTCATCATTGTAAAGATTTATCTGGCTGCAGTTTCTGCCATCGTTGCCACTGGATTAAAATGTTCAGCCTGAGAAGATGCTGTGGACAGCATTCTGCCCTGCAAATAGAAGGAGCCTGCTAAGTTTCCTTCTGTAATGAGTATCAGAGTCCATTAATTCCTGCAACTGTTCACCTGCACTTAGATCACACAAGCTATCTGGCATTATAGCAATTATCCCTCAAGAAATCCTGTCATACTCTGAAATACTACCAAGAGGAATTAGATGGTGAGCTTTTCAGGCAGATATTTTTCAGCTCTTGTCTTCTGTAAGCAAAAATTGCAACTGAATTCCTGCCAAAGCCAAGATTTTTTACTTAACAGAAGGGACAAAGTATGTTGTTGCCTGAATTAATACCTGTTATTTAAAATTCAGCAAAGCAAATTTATATATGAGTAATAGAACATACTTAAACATCTCATGCTTCCATGAGTCAGGGCCTAAAAGAGGTTCTGTTGGTGTCAGGGCTGAGAGAGAATCTGCATTTAAAAACCATCCTAACAAGCTTCAGTTGTTTCCTCTAAGAGATTGTGAATAAAGATCTACATTGAAATACTTGATCTCAGGAAATCAGATCACTTTGGCTTCTACCTCACCTGAAGAGAATTATTTGACCTCTGAAAAAGAAGCTATCTGAGGAGCAAGGCTTTAGGCAGAAGGCTGCAGGGGTTGACAGAGGCGTGGCAAAAATCTACTGACAGAGCCAGGATCTGAGAGGCTGAACTTGGAGCCATGCAGAGCCCACTGAACACAGGCAGAAAAGCAGCACATAAAATGTGCCCAATAAATCATCTGCTCTTCCTTTCCACTTTAATTCTAATCTCAGCTCACGGGTGAAATCTCCTTGTTGTGAGGAGATCCTGTACAACTCTGAATTAGTTTATTACAGAGGCTTTTTCCCAAAGCTGGAAACCCAGGAAGACAATGAAGAGATTTTCCACCTGAGCATTTACCAGAATGCCTAAAGGGGACAGAAGTCTCTGTTTATTTACTGTGTACCTGAAATAATTCCTCATCTTTCTGCATTCGTGTCCTCAAAGAGAGAACCACCATCACTGCAAGAGACCCCAACAACCCCAAGTCCATCCTTATAACTCTGCACTGGCAAGGCTGGAGCCCCCACAGAGGTGCCCATGGCTGAGAGTCTGTTTTTGGGTTTCCTCTGAATTACAAGTAACACAAACCCCCCAGCAATGCTGTGATGAACACTGGTGGGAGTGGGAAAGGACTGGGAGCTCCTGGGAAGGCACAGGATGGCCTGTCCTGGCACATGCCGCCCACTTCAACCTGGACACCCTTACAGATGGCACCTGGCACAGAAACTGAAGATAAACTCAATGAAGTGCCTACAAAAGGGATCTGACTCAGGCAGAATTTCCACTTCTCTGCATAACTGCACTTGTCTTTGCTGAGTTGAAAACACTCACTGCCAAGTGATGAAATGAGGCCTTGGAGGCTCCATCACTCATTATCACATTTCAGCCTGAGTGGTCTCCAAACCACAACTTTTCCCAAGGGTTTGAAATATTATTTTATTTATTTTTTAATTGTAGCTGGTTAAGTATTGAGCCCTTATCTAAATCAGATGTCTTCAGGTGCAGAATTATTGTTGTTTGGTTATTGTCTTTTATTTTCTACAGCCATTGTATTGAAAGTAAAACTGAAAACTGCTGGAGGTGAGCTCAGATCATTCTTGTTATTTGGGGGAAAAAAAGACTAAAAAAGACTAAAAAAGACTAAAAAAGACTAAAAAAGACTAAAAAAGACAGGCAATCTCATGCTCTTACTCTCACATTTCTGAGTTACATCGTGATGGCACGGCCAGGTTTTGGTGCTGGGGTGGCTTCTGTGAGGAGCTGCCAGAAGCTTCCCCTGTGTCCAGCAGAGCCAATTCCAGCAGCTCCAGGACAGAGCCAGCCCTGGCCAAGGCTGGGCCCAGCAGGGACAGCGGCAGCAGCTCTGGGGAACATTTGGGAAGGGGAGGAAATGCCCGTGGAGCTGCAGCTGGGAGCCAGGAGTGAGGATCTGAGAGAGGAGCAGCTCTGCAAGGCCCAGGGCAGGGCAGGAGGGGCAGGAGCTGCTCCAGGGGCTGGGGCTGAGCTGGGCCTGAGCCCGGGGTGCAGCCCAGGGAGAGGCGGCTGTGCCCCCACAGCCCCTGGGGCCAGGATGGGCCAGAGACCCCCCTGCAGCCCCTGGGGCCAGGATGGGCCAGAGACCCCCCTGCAGCCCCTGGGGCCAG
>VYXC01001146.1:43244-56323 GCA_013397175.1 Platysteira castanea | reverse complement strand
TCTGGCAGCTCCTCACAGAAGCCACCCCAGCACCAAAACCTGGCCGTGCCAGCCCAGTACAACACCTTTCCAGAACTGAACTGCTTCTGTTCAGAGCAGCACCAACACACCTTCAGTACGAGTTGTGGAGTGTGATCAGATCAGCTGGGATACTGACAAGTTTAAAAAAGTGTTTTTCCTATAGTACAAATTCCAATACTGAAATGGAAAGACCATTCGTTAAATCATGAGTTTTATTGGTGTTTATACCTTTAACTCCCCCATTTCATGTCATGAAGGGAGATTAGCCTTTCATTCAGCTAGCTCTACAACCTGGCACTATGTTGCCATTTTAGACCATTTGTCAAATGAAACGATAACTATAAAACCTGAAACATCTATTAAGATTTTTTAAAATCTTAAACCTGATTTCAGAAATTTAGGGAAGCAAAACCTACAACTTTAAGATTAACAGCTACCCAAGCTAAACCTGTAAGACAAACTAGGTGCCATCCAGATCCATCAGTTTATTGCAAACATGTTCAGAAAACGCCAGCCCTTGGGCGAGCTCAGCCCTGACACAAGAAATGGAAATTTCACAACATTTGTTGCCTTATTCAAGGCTGCCAAGTCTATTCATTTATTTGTAGCCAAATGTCATGGAAAATTTCTGCTATTTGCCATGAGTTAAAAGTTAACTATCAAAGATGGCTACTGATTGCTGTGGACACTGTGACTGGAAAAGGTGTCCTGCGAGCCAGCAGCTGCAGGAATTCCCCACTCCCAGCAGCAGCACCGAGCCCAGGAACCTGCTGCTGTCCCACCCCACCCCAGGGGCTCTGCAGGGAACGGGGGGCACACCTGGAACAAGCCACTGGCACTTCAGCATCAGGCCCTGATCCAGCATCTCGGTTCACTCTGAGCCCTGGGGACAGGGGAAGCCCCTTCAGAGCCCCCCAGCTCCCCAGGGGCTCCATGCCCACCCTTCCATGCCAGCACTGGCAGCTGTTGATAATCTGGCTGGCTGGGAGGTTGTGCTGACAGAACCACGTCTTCCCATCTACATTTACTGCTGTTCAAAGAAGAGCAGCTATCCACAGGCTGTAATTGGCAATTCGGCCTCTGAGCTCTTGTGCACAAATCTGCTACAGTCCAAACTGCTCTGAGAGATGAAAGTTATTACCTCATTTCTTTGCCATTGCTGCACTGAACCATCAGAAGAAAAAGAAGGATTTATCGTGGATGTTAAACACGCATTGGCTTCTCCAAGCAAGTGATTTGTTAGGAGCAGCTGTCAGTTTGTTAACTTGTTTTCTCCAAGAGAGTAGTCATTAACTCCAGGAATAAATGACCACAGAGATGATTAGCATACTAAAAAAGCGTATGTAAAATTCCAAAAGTGTATTTTGGAAAATATATACGCAGCTGCAGCGTGAGTTCAGTGTGAGCTCATAACTGCCTAGGAAAAGCCCTGATTACACGGCTGCTCAGGTCTGCTTTTCCACCAGTCACAGCCCAGACTGCACACTGCAAGCTTGTGAAGCCCTGACATAACAGCTACATCACTTTTTCCTCCCCCCAGATTTAATTCCAAGGCTTGTTAAACCGCCTGTGAAGAATGTTCTGTTGCAGAGCAAGCCATGTCTCGTTTCTGACACTTCCCTTGACATGACTTCAGATCAGCTCCTGCCTTCATACGATTCCTTGCCCCTCCTGACACCTTGATTCTGAGCAGTCAGTTGTATCCCAGCTCTTTAACACCTCACCTGCTATGTTTCTGCCCAGGCCATCAGCTCTCCTACAGATCTGGTGTCTCTACCCAGAAAAAGACATTACAAGATGCCACGAAGGTTGGCTGAGCCAGGAGCACAGCATCACAGCAGTCCCTGGCTGGGGTGGAGAGACGTTCACACCCTCAGAGTGTAACCAAACGGGAGAGCAGAGACTGAACAAAAGCTCTGTGCATCACCACAAAAGACCACCCACAAAACTGCTCCTAGGAGGAGAAGGAGCTCCCAGAGACTCCCTGCTGGACTCCAGCACACAACCAGTGCTCCTCACTCCTGTAACCAGCCCCCTTCACTGAGCTCGACCATGTGAGCATCATCTCTGGGCACAAACCTCCAGCACTGCAGGGCAGCAGAGCTGTCAGAGGCACGATGCTCTCTGGGAACTCACCACCAGCAAACACGAGTGTCAGCACCAGCACAAGATCAGACAGGTGCTTTCTGCTGTGCTCAGTGACTTTGCTCCAGACTTGAGACCATTATAATTAGCAAAGGTATCAGCAACAACCTAGAGAAGATACTGAAAGCATACAATTTTTCAGCCTGCTTGTACTTGTGAGAGTTCCCTGTAGTAGCCCGTGCATTACAAGAATTTCAGTTTGGGACCTGTACATCAAATCCTGGAATGCTCTTCTGGCCCTGCCAGTACAGGCTGCTACTTCATACAGACTTTGCCAGGCAGCCAGAATTAGGAGAAGGGCTGTTAAATGCAGTGCATATCATTTAACCACCTTTTGGGCAAGCTTCCTCCTCAGACACATGCTGAATTCCTGTGCCTAATGCCACCCTTTTGCAACCTGAAGGCAAAGGCTTAGCACGAATGCAAGAAAAATGGCACCGTGTGGCCTCTCAACTCCAGCAGGCAGCAGCTGTGGGAGCTGGGAGAAGCCAGCGACCACCGACAGAGCACCAGGGCTCAGAGATGAGCTGCAGCCTCACGGCCACACCGTGCCTCCAGGATAACTGCTACATGCTGCCTACAGCAGGAAACAACCAAGCCCTGTCATCGAGAGTTATGGTAAAGCTAAAATTAACAACTAACACATGGCACAGATGACTCCCTCCCTGCCTCTGCAGTTCTGGGAAAAGGGTGGATGAACGTCACGCTGGGCCGCTGCAAAACCCCCTTTTCTTCTCTCAGACAGGAAAAGACCATCTCCACATAAGCCCCAAACAAGATTTTCCACACCTGCAGCCCCTTCCATGGCACAGGGGCAGGGAAATGGAAACCTACTGCCATGGAGCAGGGAGAACAAATGAGGAGGGAAGCCCCAGCTCCAAACAAGAAGCCAAACTGCAGCAAGAGCTACAAGAGCAAAGGGCTGTGGAGGGGCTGTGTCCAACACCTGCAGGTGCCCCTGGGCAGGGGAGGTGCTCCCACACAGCCACTGATCTCACACAGGGCCTTGCTACCACCTGTAAATGTGTTCTGCTGAGCAGCCAGGTGAACAGCACAGCCCCAGAGCTGCCCTGAGCCCAGGCAGCTGTGCCACCACTGCTGCTGAGCTCCTGTGCACGTCCTGGCTGCGGCCCCTCGGACCAGAGAGGTGACAGCAGGGCAGAAAAATGCTCCTTTCCTTCCAACAGCCACAGGAGGAGGGATCTTCTGCACACACCTCATCCCTCAGTCAGGCACAGACAGAAGACACGAGGCACTGCACGGGGCAGAGCCAGGCAGGGCAGCCCAGGGAACCCTCCCAGCCCTCGCCACCATGGGCAGCTCTCACTGCAGGGCTTTCCTCTGTTACCTGGCAGATACCTTGCAAATATACCAAGTGTTGTCCTGTTTCTTGCTAAGCCCTCTGTTATAACCTTGGAGTCAAAGAATTTTCACACAGTTTCATGTAAATAATGGCCAATGTTTATTTAACTGTCTTTTCTGGTTTTCATTCCTTTTGTGATAAGAGAAACTTTGATGAGCATCCTTTTTCTCCAGTGGGATGGAGGAGGAAGTGACATGTCCTCCAATCCCTTGTGGAGTTGAGAATCCTATAAAGTATCAGAATTGGAAATGAAGTCTCTCTTTTCCCTCCTTTCTGCTGCACCTAGCAGGTGTGAGCATGTCCTTTATTGTGCTTTTGCCAGCACAACCAAGGACTCGATATCTAACACAAAATGATATCTGGTATATACAAGTTAAAAATAAATACAACCTGGACACGCTCAGCAGCAACATCCTGTGACAGGAAAGATGGAGGGGCTGCCTGGCTAAGCTACCAGCACTGCCTCTGCCCCAGGAAAGACACCACGGCTTGAATTAAGGTTGAAAATGACAGGCTAAGAAAAGTGAGAAAAGCTCAAGTAAATGTTTTAGGCTCTCCTGCCAAGCCCCAGCCCATCCACAGCAGGCACACCAACACCCAAGGGCCGGGAGGGAGCTGACTCCATCTGGCAACACAACCCCAGCTCCAGTCTGGAATCCCCGCGTGCTCCCTGCACCGACCGTGCTGGAGAACACGAAACTGGAGTAGCACGGGCCACAACACCCAACACAAATCACAGCTTCAGCAAAGCAAGGCAAGAAGCTACCTGTGGACGGGGAAACTTCTTGTTGTCACTGTCAAACCTCGTTGAGATTGCCCCCGACCTTGCTTTCCTCCTCAAGGAATAAACAATCAACTATTTAGGCCCTTGAGATACGCATCTGCTGACTTAAAAAGATCTCCATCACTTCAGTGCCTGCCTGCTACAGGAGGCTTTACTCAATTAACACACAGGAGGGAGGAGTGTGTAGAACTTTGCTCAGAAAAATCAAGATGTGAGATTAATTTACGTTTGGTTACAAATGCAGCGAAGTTCCCATTCACTGCAAGTTTTGCAGAAGCAAAGCTCTAGGTTCTGGAATGACTTTCACTCCCCCCACTCTGCCTGCTGCTCAGCGAGGCTTGCGTAGGACAAAGCTGCTGGGAGAGGGCACGGCCACAAAGGCAGGCACTGGGACCAGTTCCAGGAGTGACAGTGCTGAGCAGAGCACTGCAGCCAAGCCCTGCCTGCCCGAGGGAGCTGTGCTGCCTGCAGGACTCAGCCCACTCCTGCTTGCCCTGAAAGCAGCCGTACCTGCTGTCTGCTCTGCTTTGTCCTCCACCTTCTGGAGCTCCAAATGCAGGGTGAGGTGATGGGCGTTTGGGAACACAGAAGGCAGCAGAAACAACGCGCAAACACCACCTTCCCCACCTCCCTGCTGAGCAGCTCCGAGCCCAGGGCATGTCTGTGCTGGGGAATTAACCCAGCTCCAGGCCAGCACTGCAGAGGGGAGATGCTGTGGGAGCCAGCAACAGCTCCGACTGGCAGCTGCTGCAAACTGGAAGCCTTTTGTTACTGCTGAAGCAGATCCACCCTGCCACACAGTGAGAGCCCAAAGCCAGCACAGCAAACGCTCATTGCTTGGTGCAGTGTGTGAGATTTACTGCTAGGAAGCACGAAATCACTGTCACAGTCTGCAGGACCCATCCCTTGTGTGGAGCCTCCCACCAGCACAAGGCCCAGCACAAGGCCCAGCACGGCCCCGTTGCTCCTGCACTGGTCCAGCTGCACTGACACTCACTTTACAAATATTCATTCAGTTCTCTGTGTCTTGACTTAGTGCATGGCACTTCCGCGGTCATTTCTACTTCTTATTTGGCATTTATAGAAACATCTTTTGCCACTGAGGCGCTGAAGGGGAAGATGGAGGAGCTCTCGTGGCTGCTCCAGGGGCTGTGCCACCGTGAGTGACTGTGTCTGGGATTCAGGGCTCAGCTGACTGCTCAAGGCTCCTGCTCACGCTGACAACCACAGCGCAAGGGGACCTGCAAATAGCTTTAGCAACCAAAGTATTCCTCAAAAATAAAAACAGTGAAAAAAACCCTGTTTCTAAAAGTACCTGGTGATGACTGGGATCATCAAAGCCAGGAGACACATACAGCTGGGGTGGTAACGGAGAGCAGCACTGGGAATGAATAACTTGGAGGGAAAAGTCTGCAAATCACATTCCCTGTCCTCCTGCCCCTCCACTGCTGGATACCCGAGTGTCTTGTTGTGGACATGAGCCCTCTTACAGCCCAAAGGGACCAGGTCAACAAGGCCCTTTCAGCTCAAACCGCACTTACTGTGCCTGGAGCACAGTGAGCGTAATCACATTTATAACTCAGCCAGCTGAGGGGTGTGGAATTTCTAGCAGAGTGTAGCAGCAATCAGGGAGGACAGGCTGGGGCCAAAATCCAGAGCTTGTACAACTGCTGGCAGAGGAGGACACAGCAGCACAGCCAGAGCCTCGGGTGAGCCCAGCACACACAGAGGCAGGGCCCAGAGCCAGAGCTGAGCGATGCTCCTGCAGCTCCTGGCTCCAGGGCAGGCAGAGCAGAGACCAAATATCAAATACAGCCACAGCTCCACCGTGCTCCTGGGGAAATGCCCCCTCGGGAAGCTGGTGTGGAGCACTGGGGGCACTCAGCCCAGCTCTGAACTCAAACTGACTGAGGAACAGGGCAGAGCTTCACACTGCACATCCCAGAATAGTGGGCAATGGAAGAAGTGGCAGTTCACAGAGGGTGAGAGAGGAGATTTTCCAAAAAAATTTACTTGGTTTTCAATTAGTATGGATACTGCAATTTATACCAGGTGCTGGTTATGCCAACTGGAGAGCACCTGAGCTCTGGGGCAAGATGTTTGCCCATGTCATTACTTCAGACTTTGGCACAATGCAGGTCTAACAGTAGACCTCCTGTGTTTTATTTAAGCTTTCATTAAGTTTTATTTTCCAGTGACAGGTTTACAGACATTGAGACAGTTTTATTACAGCAAATAAACAATAAACTAAATATTTAAAGCGCATATTGCCATCCTCTTTCCTTTCTGCTGATGCCACACATTAATAAGAATCTATTCATCTACACATCGTAGATTTTTTCTATATAAGTGACAGTGTTCACAGCACAGAACCAGTCAGAAAACCTACTGCACCAGCTCCCTTTTCCAGTTTCAATGTTCTTAGTTACCTTTAGTTTCTGTCTTGGCTCTTTTCTATAGTAAATACGAGTCACTGACACCTCTGTGGTCTTCAGAGAGAAAACCTCCGGAGATGACATGGAAAAGACAGTTTTATTTAAATACCTCAGCTTACAAAAACCTGTGCAGCCAGGTAACAAGAGTGATGCTGAAAGCACCAAAGATGCAGCCCAAATGCCCTGTGAGAGCCTGTGAGAGCTGCAAGCAGAGCTGCACAGACGTCAGGCTGGAGAGACTTCTCATTACCTTCTCCTGGCACAGCACGTGTGAGTCATCACTCTAATATACGGCAGAAAAAGGTCATCTATTACAGCTGCCTTCCTTGACATATTTAAAATGGGTTCATGATTAAACAAGGAGACTGGTCTAAAAGTTTCCAGGTGCACTTTCCTATTTTCTTAGATAACGGTCTATTTCCAGCACCAGCGTGACAGTCTGGAACAGGCATGGAATTACGTAACCACACTTGGTTACAAACTCAGCAGCTCCTTCCACAAGCAGCTCCCAGCCCTACCCCGACACCACAGCCCCACAGCTCCAGCACCCACCCAGCAAAGTGCTGACACCTCTCCACAGCTCTCACCCACCCCAGGAGGTTCTCTAGTATTCCCAGAAGCATAAATAGGTTTGCTTAAACACAAACAGCCATGTAGATAGGTATTATACCGAGCTAATGTTTAGAAAGACTGAACTATTCACTTAGGAAAAGCTGGAAGTGACTTAAAAATCTGTCACTTCAACCCTCTGGATGAGTTTTGAGTCACTTCAAGTCCAGTGACTCAAGGATGCTTTGAGAACATCAGGAGGAGGAATGCACCTTCCTGTCAGGTACAGAACAACCATTTCAGAAAGTGATCTGCCATAGGTTTCTCCCACCTTTAGTCATGAAGGGCTTTAGTTCTGAAGTTCTGAAGCCTCAGCTTCCCCACCTTGGTGGCACTGAAAAGCTGTCCCCTCTGCAGCTGTAAGGGCCGGCCCAGGGAGGTGCTCAGTGCAAACAGCCACACTCCACTCACACAGGAAGATGCTCAGACTGTAAGAAAAGCCTGTCCTGATCTAGCAAGCTGAAAACCCTTGGGACAGCTGGCCAAATCCATGTAAACAGGATATTCTAATTCTGCCTCCGCTACCTTCGGGAAACAGCAACACTAAATGTTGTAGATGTAGGCTCATTTCCTGCCTCTGAATTCAACTGAGGGGTAAAAAGTAAAAGTTAGGAAATCAGCATGCTGCCCACGTGTTCAGCTCTCTCCAGGGCAGACCTAAGGTGGGCAAGGGGTTGCTCCAGGCTTTTTTCAGACTCCTGTCTACAGTGATTCCTGCGAGAGGGCAACTCTGAGCCCATAACCATGGGAGGACCTGAGCTCCGTTCTCACCTTCAGGGACCTGCTCGCCCAGCAGCACCCAGAGCTGCAGGAGTGGACAGGTCTCACTCTGACTGGCACTGAGCCTCCCACTGACACGGGCAGCAGCACAGGAGGCTGTGCTCCAACACCTGAACAAACCCAGCCCTACAGCTCCTGGTACCACGTAAAAAGATGCCACACAGTGAAGTACTGATTGTTAACTTGATGTTGGTGGGATTTCTGCTAGGGCAGGTATCTTCTCTCTGGACTGCTTTGACTTTTCACTGGATCAGGTACTGTCAGCCCTGGATCAGGTAACAGCTGGAATGAACTCCAGGGTATGTGGGCTGGCTGCCTAATTCGACACAAATGTGAACACGCACTTGATCCGCATCCAAATTGTATCAATGAATGATCCAGAAAGGCACAAATATTACACTCAGGACCATCCCTCTTCCCCCTACGTTGACCCAGACTGTCATCTCGACACGAAACGGGAGAAAAGTAGGTATTAAAGGGAAGAAACTGGAGAAAAAAAACCCCCAAATCGTAGTGCTAGTTTTCTCCAATGAAAAAAGTGTGAAATGGGCACGGTCACAGCACCCAACCAAGAAGCACGTGCTGGCTCTGCTATGCCCTCAGTTATGAGCTGTCTCCCAGCCAGTGACAAGCCACCAGCCAGAGCTGGCAGGCTGTGTCCTAGAGCTCACTTCTCTTTTGCCACCCACCTCTGCTGCTCTCGCAGACAGAGCAGTGGCACAAGTGCCTGGCTGCTCTGCAAACCCTGAACAACGTCCCTGAACTGACTCAGCTCGGAAAGGACCTGGCACAGGAGGCAACCCCCACCTGTAACAGGGTTTTTGGCACCACCAGCTCTTTTCACGCCCTGCCCACTGCACCTGCAGCAAAGCCTTGGCCCACAGCCCCCAGGAGAAACCTGCAGTGCTGGGTGCCCTGCAAGAGCACTTGGCACTGAGATGCACACAGGGAAACACCCCTGGCCTCGGTGGCTCCTGTCAAAGAGCAATTTGCTCGAGGGGGAAAGCATTTATCTTTGCTAAGGATCCCCAACGAGTTTTGTCTCCAGGGAACAGCTGCCACCCAGCACTGCAGCACCCAACCCCACACCAGAGGTCCCCAGAACCACACTGGGTGCCTTCTCCATGCTCACCCCACTCATCATCTCCATGCCAAAACAGCCAGGCATCCTCTTAGGATGATTTTCGGAAGATGGACTCTGTTTCTTATGAGCTGGATGCCAGACTCAAGTCAAAGTGAGGAACAAGACGTGAGATGCTCTTCTCTCCCACTCCTGACACCTCACCACCCAAACATCTCTTATTTAGTGAGTAACTCATCAGCTCCACCACCCACAGTCACAAGACAGCAAAGGGGTTGTGGCTAAATTCCTAGCAACTCTTACAAAAATTCAACTAAAGCACAGTTGAAGAACAAACTCCCCTGGTATAATTAATCTTTAAAAATCTTTCTAGAAACAGCAAAAACCACCTCCACAAGAACTACATAACTAGGGAAAGAGTGAGCAGATAGAAAAGGGTTAGGAAGGTAATTTTTCACTTTGTTGGTTACAGTAAACATCTCCAAACAAATGTGATCTTACAAATTTCATCAGCCAAACCTCCCTTCTCCATTTTGAAAAGTTACATGAAGTGGTGAAATGTTAGTTAATTTATGTGTTAGAGGACTGGCTAAAAAATAACAGAAACCCGTAATCTTTTCATAATTATAAGTCAACACTTAACTGATATGAGAAGCCTCTATTCATAGCCACTAAAAGGAGCATTCATTCCTCTTTACATCATCCCTTTACTGTTATGTCCTGATGCAATTTCCAACAGCAGGTGAAACCACTAAAAACTGGAAACAGTGTGAGAAATTTTCCTCTCTCTGGTTTTAATTAAAACACTCAGCAAAACAGACAAGTGATAAAGAGAGGCCACCCTTTCCACCTCAGCTGCTGCCTGTGCACCCTTCCTTGGAGAGCCCAGTGGAAACCTCACGTGCAGTGCCAGTGCTATTTTCCCTCCTGCTGAAGCAGTGCTGCAGATCAGGACCATGGCAAAAGCAACAGAAGATAATTCACATGTGATTATGAATATGTGGTAGTTGTTAGGTGCCCTTCTAGGTTTCAGGAGATCCACTGAGAAGTGGCACTGGAGGGGCTGCCTTTGGGAAGCCTGGATGAGACCCGAGCTGCCCACGGGCTCCCAGCACCCAGAGGGACCCCCCAGCCGGGCACTGGGTGGGGGCTGCAGTGTCTCCCACCCAGGAGACCCAGGCCAGAGGCTGACACACTCCACTGCCAGCCCCTGGTCCAGAGACAGCTTCTGTGGGCAAACTGCCCAGCCATGAGGCTGGACCGAGCACATGGGCACCAAGGACACACACCCAGCTTCGTGTCCCCATGATCCAGGATGGTCAGCCCGAGCTCCAGCTCAAGCTGCTGCTGGTTTCCTTTGCCAAATGCACGTGCTGGAGCCCAGAGGGCCTTTCTGCAGAGCTGCTTCCAGTGGGCTCCCAGCACTGGACGAGGCTGTGGCTCCCCAGGAGCAGGACTTGGCTTTTCCCTGTGTTGATTTCCATGAGGTTCCCATTCCCCCATTTCTGCAGCCCGTCAGGGTCCTGCTGAGCACCACCACATCCATCCAGCCCATCGGGGTCCTGCTGAGCACCACCACATCCATCCAGCCCATCGGGGTCCTGCTGAGCACCACCACATCCACCCAGCCCATCGGGGTCCTGCTGAGCACCACCACACCCATCCAGCCCATCAGGCAGTCCTCCCATGGTGCTACAACCCACGGGCTGGCTAGAGGGGCACTGCCCCATCACCCCAGGCATTAATGGAGATGCCAAACACCACTGACTCCAGAACTGGCCCCAGCATGTGTGTCTGGGAAAACACAATAAAGACGCTCTCACACCTGCCAGGTTCAGCAGAAAGGAGGGGAAAGAGAATTTTATTTACATATGTCACATTCTTATAGAATTCCCAACTCCACAAGGGATTGGAGAGCATGTCACTTCCCTCTCAATCCCACTGGAGAAGAAAGATGCTCATCAAAGTTCTCTTATCACAAAAGGAATGAAAAACAGAAAATACTGTTAAGTAAACACTGGCTATTATTTACATGAAACTGTGTGAAGAATTCTGACTCCAAGGTTAAAACAGAAGGCTTTAGCAAAAACCAGAGCAACAAGCATGGCCTTCTGAGGTGCACCACCAGGGACTGGCTCCAACCCAACCTCCTCATGCTGGTCACACCTGAGCTCAGCGTCCATCTCACAGCCTGTACTCCACCAGCTTGTGCAGAGGGATGTTACGGGTGACAGCATCAAAAGCTCTGCTAAAGCTGAGACCAAGCACCACTGCTCTCTCCTAATTCCCCGGGCTTTTCATCACAGAAGGCCAGCCCAGCACCCCTGCTCCAGGCTTTCCCTGGTCTTCCTTTCACTCATGGATCTGCAGAAGCACTTCTTGACTTCCCTGTCTCTCCCCAGGGCCAGCTCCAGACGAGCCTGGTGTCTCCTGACCCCACCTGTGGGTACTCTGGCAGTTCCTACATCCCCCAGGTCACCTGTCCCTGCTCCCACCCTCTACATACTGCACATACCCTTTCCATTTCCTTCTTCAGAACCCCTTGGTTGGCCATGCAGGCCTCTTGCCACCTCCTGCATGTCCTGGACCATTCCTGAACCTGGAGACTTCACTCCTTGAAAAATCAACCCTTCTCACTTCTCCCTACCTACTCCAGAACTCCTGTAAGTCAGTGAAGTACAGAATTTATATATGAAATACTCAAAGTCAGTTCAGTCTACAGAAATGCTCTCCCTGTTGCAGGAACTGGTGGAGTCTGGTCTTCAGCTTCCAAGCACATCTCGCCCTGTCTAAATTCAGAGCAAAATGACATGGCTAAGTGAAGAGCTACCTGTGAATATTTACACATTGGGTGCCTATTTAGAGATTTAACTCCCCACTGGATTCTCCTTGGACTTAAAAATAAGCATACATGCATTTCTGAGTGTGACCTTTGATCAAAACATTTGAGATCAGGGTGTAAATCACTCAGTTGGGATTTTTCCTTCCCATGTGTTAAATCACTGCAGCACAACCTAATGCAAACATTCCCTTAATTGCACAAAAGCCCTTTTGGAATCTCTCCTTTCACTGTATTCACCAAGAAATAGGTTCCTCAATGCTCCCTTGAAAAAAACCCAACAAAGCAACTAACACAACCCACAAAAGTTATCTTTTGAAAACCAGCTCAAAGAATTAGTTTAGTTGTTGGGGGCTTTAAATTTATTTCTGCTCTTAAAAAAAAAATTACTGGAGCCTTTGTTTGTAGATGAATGCAAGCTCTTCTGTAATTATATCCATGAAAATAAGGGTGGCTTTTACCAAGTCAGTGATGAAACTCTCTACTGTGCTTTCTCTGCAAGGTTAAGAGTGAAGTACAGAGCTGGTACTGAGCTGGTGCCTGCACATCCCACTGGTGCCTCTGACAGATGAAGGATTTTATCATTTCTGCAGAGGAGCTAATTGTCCCTTTTAAAGAAGGAATCATTGTTGATCCTCAATTAAAACAGACCCTGCTTCACTCTAGTACCAGTCACAAAACATCTTCTCTGGTTGTCTTCCACCACAGCGAGAGAGATGTTTCTCCAAGCAAAGCAAAAAAAAAAACCCCAAAACCCTACGAGATCACTAAAAATGGTTGTTCCCCATTGTTCCTCAGCTGGTGCAGCCACAGCTTTCATCCCGCAGTGCAGTCAGTGACTCAGGCTGGCAGGAATGGCTGTGCAGGGAGGAAAATGCATCCCTCTGTCCTAAACCAAGGCAGCAGCCACACCACACCAGCACCCTGCTCTGGGCCCTGGCACAGCCCTGTCCTCTGCAGGGCCATGCCAAAACCCCAGCCAGCACCTCAGCCCTTTGTGTCTGGGAAAACACAATAAAGAC
>VYXC01001146.1:27252-39733 GCA_013397175.1 Platysteira castanea | reverse complement strand
GAGCAGCAGAAGGAAATCTCGGTGGTGAACTGACCAAACCCCCCGTGGGGGGAAAGAGGGGGGAAGGAGGGAGAGGCTGGGGGAAGAAAAGGGGTTTCAAGGCCTCGTTTTACTTCTCATTGTCCTCCTCTGACTCTATTAGCAATAAAATCACTTTGTACCTCTAAGTTGGGCCTGTTTTGCCCTTGGAGTGTTTTCTCCTCGTCCTTATCTCAACTCAGAACCCTTCATTCATTTTTTCCTCTCCTCTGCCCAGCTGTGGCAGGGGAGGGTGAGCGAGTGACTCTCGTGGGTGCCTGGCATTGGGCCAGTGTCAGACCAGGACAGTATGAATAAGCTGGACCTATTATTTTGCTGCCAAAAAAAAAAAAAAGGCGACCAAAGGAAGAAAACAGCAAGAGTCCTCAGAGCCCCAGCACCTCAGGCAGCATCAGGGTGACCTCCAGAACCACCTGCAGCTCGTGGGCATCACCCCTGTCAGTGCCTGTAACTCTGCTGTTCATCCTCTCCAGGCTTAGCTCTTGATACCTTTGAGGACCCCAGCTCTGGGAAGAAGATAACGAGGAGAAGAAAAGCTGAGGATGCACAGCTCAGATCTGGACACAGCCTCCACCCCACCACACTCACCTCCCACCCCCGTCCTGCCAGCGAAGCGACCTGGGAGCTCTGTGCCCAGACGTGACTTGGTACAAGCTGAAGGAGGTCAGCAGGAGAGGAGCATCACAGCCCCTTCCCACACCACTGACTCGCCCTGCTCATGGCTCCTCGTGTCACAGTTTGCAGGAAATTGGTGTTTGTCACCATGCCACGTTCCCAGGCACACAGCACACGGCTTCCACAGCCCTAGCACAAGGCAGGGATGCACCCGACCATGCCATGGGGGGCACGGCCGGGGAGGTGCAGGGGCTGCTGGACAGGCCAGGCAGAGAAACACGGCCAGGGAAAAACACTGGTGTGAGTTTACTTACTCCCTGATCTCTGGGGTGTAATAAAAACAACTAGAGATTGAAAGGCACTTTCAGTAATTATGATTTTGGTGCTTTTGTTTAAAGTATGGCGAGCTTAGAGCTCCTTGATCGCCTTTAGAGATGACTCCCAGCTGTCAGAAACAAATCAATCATGCCCCCATGACCTGAACAGGACTGTCACTCATGAGGCACCACTGGGTTTATCAGATGTGTTCCATCTTCTAAATAAAACTGTACCAGTAAATGCCTTACAGGAATTTTATTTTGAGATGTCTTGAGGGTTTCCCCCACCCCGAGCTGAGCCACTGAGGTCTGCACCCGAGTCATGGGGGGTTTCCAGCAGAGCAAGTGCATCACTGCTCTGCAGCACTGCAGCTTTGCAGGGCTGCACTGCAGAGGCCCAGCCCTGCTCTGGCCAGGAACAGGTACAACAAGCCAAGAGACTTTCCAAGACAACCAGCTACTGCCCTACACTTCAAAAAATTACATGCTTGTTTCTGAAACCCGCTCAAAAGCTGGACTCTTAACACACTTGATTGGTGTGCAGGTCTGTTTTCTATTGAGTGTTTAGATCTGGGAAACATGGCTTTGATTAAAAATGGGCAACCCACCAGCTGTGGAGAATTTTCACATAACTGCCTGGCAAAAACAAAAAAAAATATTAAAAAAAAAANAAATAGAGCCAGAACAGTTATTACCATTCATCAAAACTTCTGCCATGTTCCCTGAGGAATTGCCTGTTTGCCCCACCTACACCTGAGAATGCACCTACACCTGGGAGCTCGAGGTGAAGAGCAACTGCCACAACACAGAGAAACATGGAGAATCCAAGATTTTACCAATCCCAGCTCTTTCCACTGCCTACCATACAGATGTTTTGTCTCAGCTGATACTGCACTCCAGTATCTTTTGCTTCTTCTCCCCTTTTCCTTTAAACAAAACCAAAAATCAACTTTCCCTTTGAACCAGCATAGTTAATGGAGAGATGGAAGGAGTGGCAGGTGAGACCACTCACAGACATCGGGTCTGATCTGCTGCATTTCACATCAGTGACGAGAACAGGCAGGGCAGCAGGGAGCAGCACGTGGCCAGACTAACACTGCTGTGAGCAGGGGAAACCACAGATAAATGACAGAGTTTATTCACCATCCCCTTGCTCAGAACCACTCTGCCAGTGATTACTTTCCAGTCATTCAATATTGGACCCAAACAAATGGATTTAGTGGGAATTTCACACCAGCAAAAGAGAGAAAACCAAGATCCTGCTCTAACTCTAACCCTGCTGAAGGCAATGTCACATCCACGAGGCCAAGAAAACAGAACCAAGCCACAGCAGCAGAGCCCTTGGTTCTCTCATTTCAGCCAAGTCCATGTTGGATTTATTACATTCACTATCATACTTCTCCCACCTGGTTAGAAATCCCAGAGAGACACACAAAAAGGAGCCTCAAACTACTCACATTTCAATTTGGGACATCAATTTGGGACATCCATGAACTCTGTTTCACCAACAGCTGACTCAGCCACAGACCATGCTCAGGACTGGCCTCACCTGATGCTCCCCAAAACCCCTGCGTGGCAGAGCCAGCACAGAGGGAGGCTGAGAAAGAGCAGCAGAACCACCCTGCTCCCATCCTGGGAGCCTCATCCCTGTTCCCTGCACGCCTGGGGACGAGCTGCAGCCCAGGGGAAAGGTTTGTGCCACGACCACCAGAACAAAAGGGTATTTCCCATGCCCGGGAGAGGCCACAGGCTCTCCACGGACCACAGGAAATGTGATCCAAGCCAGCTGAAGCATCTAAACATGCACAGCTGTCAAACTGCATTTGGGAATGGGTTTTTGTTGCTCTTTATTTTAACTTTGAAATTTTCTAATTTTTTCAAGTGACCGCATTAAAGGAAGAAAACATCTTGTTTTCTCTTTCCAGGAGTTCTGAGGTGTCAGAAGTGAAGCAGTTCACCAATTAAATAACTGTTTGGATGGCTGGGAAACAGTCAAAGTCCCTAGCAGTTCTTCCACAGCAGCCATCTACTTTCCACAAAAACTAAAAATACATTCTGAACTGAAACAAGCCTTGTTCAGCCAAATTCTTAAAAGAGCAATGTTACAGATGAGACGTGACCTCTTGTAACCCCTCAAATGCCTCCTGGTTGTCCATTTGATCCACTCCCTTTCAGGATAACCTCTGATATTAACATTCTTTACACCTGCACTCTGCCTTCCCTGCACTTCTCCCAACATGCCCAAACACACACATTAACCCTCCCAGGACACCTGACGCATTTTTACTGCTGCTGCCTGCAATTAAAGACTTTACAATTAAAGCTGCATTTGGGGGAGATGGTTAAGTATTTGTGCTGTTATTCCAACCCCATCACATCCCTCTCAAAGCCCTTTGACTTCTCATCCCCGGCACCAGAGGAACTCAACTCTCTGCTGAGTAGCTCAGCCCCCAAAAGCTCATCAGGCTGTCCCCACAGGTTCTCATGCAAAACCTGCCAGTGAGAACCTTCCCAGCACCTCAGATTTGGGAAGAGGTGTCCCTAGCAGTAAATCCCCACCCCCTGGCAGAGTCCCCCTGTGCAAACCCTTCCGTGTTTTACACACAGTAGTTCTCAGCTGAGCAGCAAATGAGTGCTGGGGCTCTGGGGTGCTGGGGTTTTTCCTTCAAAGTTTGTTGGAACACATAAATGTGACATTAGAGATTCAGTCAAAACTGCTCCAAAAAACGAGGAATGAAGTTTCAGACAATGTGAAATACTCCAGCTGGAAGAGATACATGACTTGCTTGGCTTCTTTTTTGTGCTCAGTCTCAGCACAGTAACAAGCAAGGCTATGCTGATAGGGAGCTGAAACAACCCAGGGAGGTTAATAAGAAGAGTTAACACATACCACAGAAAGGAACCATCTGCTCCAACGTAGGAAAAAAAGGAGAAAATCCACTTCCAGAGACAGCACCCACACAGGCACCGTGAAAAATCACATAAACATCCAGCTGAACAGCACATTTATTGGTCGATCATTAGCACATTTGCTAATTCTGTTCCAAGCTGAAGGCTAATAAGCCAGCAGGAATCCTGCTGCCAGCCTCAGGAGCTGTCACACCCTGGAGCAGCTCCAAGCAAGGCCACATCACAACCCCAGGTACCAATGTCCTGTCAGGACTTGAACCCTTCAGGCAGCTGAGCACAGCCCTCCAGAGTGAGCCTTCCTAAGCTCGTGATAAAACTTACAGACACCGAGCACATTCCTGCATCCCATCCTTCTGCTGCTTCAGTTTCGCTTTACATCCCCATCCCCATCCCAGAGGAGGCACTTTGTGCAGGACAGCCCATCCCATCACACATCACACTCTCAGACACTCAGCTTCTCCAGCCACAGAATACAGAATGATTTTGGACACGACCAACCAGACTCTGCCCACGTGCTGTGAAGTGCTGTCCTGAGATATTTGGGACATATGATGTAGGTGGAATGCCAAGCCCAGAGCTTATTAAATGTCTGCATAAATGGTCTGATTTTGGTAAAACTGTTTGGCTTAGCACTGTTAGTTTATTTTCTTTCCACTGCTGAACAACCCTACTGTACACCTGACAATTACTTTACCAAGTTTGAGGCATTTTTTTAATAATCATTTTAGCATTTTTAAAAAATAATCACTTTAGTTTTAGGCAAATTCTCTTCCTTTGAGAGTGTTTTCTAAGCATCTGATATCCACACAACTGAAGAGACATCCTAATTTATTAACTGTGGATATTCAGGATTTCAGCCTAGTCCTGCTGCCACGAAGCCATCAGTGGTAACACACAAACTTGTGCCATTTACACTCTTTAGATGTAAAAATTACACAACTTCAGGGACGTTTTCCACTGAAAAAGAATCAACTTCAATCACATTATAACAATAGCTACTTTGACAGTTACCTGCTCCTTCACAGCAGGGCCACATTTCTATTCTGCAAACTACAGACTCCACTGAACCCACCAAAGTCATTGAACTGGGATTTACTCCCAGCTCCCACGGCACCAGGGATCCATCTCCAGTGAGTGACTGGGCTAAACTGGGATTTACTCCCAGTTCCCACCACGGATCCATCTCCAGTGAGTGACTGGGCCCCAAACAGGACACCCACACCCAAAACCCTTCGTGGAAGATCCAGCACCAAGGTGAGGGGAACAAGTGCCAGTGCAAGCTCAGCTCTGGTCCAGAACCATTTCTGGCTTCCAGTCGTGCTTAGGATGTCTCCCTGACCCACCTGAGAGAGCAGAGCTGACTGGGCTGGGGATTTTTTTTGGGTGAGGGGGTAGGCAAAGGGGGAAGGGTATCTTTAAAAGCCTGATGGTCCTTGTAGGATTCTGAGGGTTTTATACTCGAGAAAAACAACACGGCCTTGGCCCGAAGCTTGTGGCAGCCCTAAAAGCTGAGCAGAAGCAGTGAATTGCTCAGTGTTTCTCACTCCCACTCCAAACCAAACCACAGCACAGGCTCCCCTCAGCCCCTGCAAGCCTTCCCTCCCCTTGGCACAAGGCTGCCCAGCCTGGCTCAGAAGCTCGGGTGCACACAGGAACATCTGAGGCCGTGGGGCAGCAGAGGGGCACAAACAGGTGACAGCAGCACAGTGCTCACACCCACACCAGCTCCTGAGCCTCAGACCCAAACCTCTGTGCTGGAAACCTCACCCCGGTACCTCTAACCAAACATGTGGCAGGCCTTTGGAAGAATGCTTTTCTTCTTTCCCTTTTGCACGCAGCGCTTTTACAACAGAGTAAAAGCACATGCAATAAAAAGACACAAAAAAAATATTTGCTACTAAACAATATCCCATCCACAGTCAAGTTTCCTGCAGCTGAAGGTGAGAAAAGATTTGTCCCATTCATAACACAGGCTTCTGGCCAAGCCAGTCCTCCAAATTCCCACGCCATGTTAATTGTACATTACACGCATATACTACTTAATAAAACAAAAATACATATATTCACAGCTCTCCCCTGCTGTTATTGTATCACTTCCCAACTTCAAGGAGAGTCATAAGGATGTGTGTGGCTAGCAGGGATTGCAGGAATCCATCCCAGGAGCATCCCTCACAGCACATTTCATAGCACAGACAAGACTCCTTTTCCCCAGCTCTGCAGACTTGTGTTATCCCGTGCTTTTTTCATGTTAATTCCTTCTACTTTCTCTCCCCCCACCTTCTGACTCCTTCCTCCCTTTGGATGATGCTCCAGCTACAGATTTTATCACTATTTACCCTGGTTTTCTTGCCTCATTGGAGTCACAGGCTCCTGGTAGCTGCGAGCCACAAAGATGCTGCTGCTTCACACGCACCCCAGCACCTCCTCCTGCAGCTCCTCCTGCAGCTCCCCTGTGAACACACCTGCCCTGCCCAACCCCTTCTTGAGAGCTTTCTTGCATTTCAGCCAGAAAAGCCTGACCACTCTCAAACCAGCTTCAGCAATGTATTTTCCAGCTGTCATAGGGAGATGAGAGAACACCAGAACTCTGAGGTGCCTGGATTGTTTGAACACTTCAGGAGACCCCATCATGCGTTTATTTCTGTTCAGTGTTTGCCTATTGAAGGCAAATTTTTCACAGGACAGCCTCAACTGCAAATGCTGAAGGATCTCAGCTGCTTACCAACAGTGAGTTGATTTCTAAGCTGAGATAAAAGAAGTATAAAGTAATCACCAGACAATAACTCTTTGCTTGTCCCCCCAAACAACACAATGTATTAATTGTTACCTCTACTTTGATGCAAACAGGAAAGATCCAATATTTTACAAAGAAACCTTCAGGAACTCCACAGCAAATCCTTCAAGTGTTCTGGTCACCAACTGCAAGCTCATCTCAATTTCATTCACATTTTCAAATTTCATCTCTAAGCAATACAGCTTCTAGAGACTCACCACTGTCTTAATTTTGACATCACTTGCACAAACACCCTTCCATCACATCAACCTGCACACCCAGAACAAGCACAACCATACAACTCTGAATTCACAAGCACATTGTAGGGCTCAAATCCAGATTTACATGGATGACTATGCACATGAAGGGCAGAAAGGGCTCGGACGGGTCTAGAGATCTGCTTCCCTTCTTCAGCTGGTCTTCCCCTCCCTCACCTACCCGGCCAAAGGCTTTTCAACACCACGTTATCAGCAGCACTTCTTGGTGGTGCTCCAAAAACCGTGTGCTGGTACTGCTGGGTGCTTTCTGCACAGACAGGAGCTCTCAGAAGTCAAGGCTCCTGGCCAGGGCAGGCACGGGCTGTGCTGCAGGACTGGAGTTCTGAACAGAAACCAGAGTTTGTGTCTCATTCTGAGACAAACCTCACTCAGGTCCCGAGGCAGGGGCCTGTTTCTGCAGGGTGAAGACAAAGATGCCCATGGAGGACAGGGAAGGTGACAGCCCTGAGAGGATCCCTGGCTCTCACTGAGGAGCACCACACGTGGTGGGAGCTGGCTGTGCTCTGCACCTCAGCTGGGGCTGAGCTGGCAGCACGAGCTGGGGAAGGCTCTGGATGTGCAGAGAGGGGAAAGCACCTTCACAAGGGGCACTCCTGGCACACGGGGGGCAGAAGGACAAGGGCAGAGCTGCAGACTTGCTTGTGTCCCTGGACTTTGCACAGGCAGGAGTCTGCACTCCCCACCTCCTCAGGATCAGATGCCTCTGGCACCTTTAGCTGAGGACTATGAGAATTAAGTCACTTCTTGTGCTGGATCCCACCTCCCTGGCCAGGATGAGCAGAGCCCTTGCTGGGGGATGCCTGTGGCACAGCAGGGGCTGCCAGCAGCTGCCTGCACCCCTCCATGCACCCTCCTGCCCCTGCTGAGGGCACTCCAGCAGAGAAATCTGCTTCAAAAATGACAGCCAAATCAGCAGTGTGGTCAGCACAGACATTTCCCTGCCTGGCAGATGACGAGCCACAGGTTTACAGTCAGTCCCACAAGGATGCGTGACTCACATGACTGTGCCAAAATCCAAATTTTGCCTTACACTTTTTTCAACACCTAGACATCAGACTGAAGTATTCTGCAGAGGAAATAGAATTTAAGGCAGCGCCTGAGCTCATGACTTTCCAACACCCACAAACGTCCTGTTGACACCTCAGGATGAACATTCAATTTAAAAAACATTCCTGAAACAACTTTCACCTCACCTTATATCAACATTCAGCTCAAAAGAGTTAGGAAAAGGAGTGAAAGTACTTTTTTATTACCTCACTTCTCAGCATTTGCTGAGAAACACTAAACCAGGCACATTTACGTCAGTACCTTGACAGGGGACAGACAGGGGGTCTCAGAGGGCTGAGGACGAAGAGGTTTGGGCAGAGAATGCACAGGAAGCAGATGAAGTCTCACAGCTTTACCCAATTCAGCTGCTGCCAAAGGAAGGGTCTCAGCTTCCTGCAGCCCTCTGTCTGCACCCTCTGCCTTGGGTCAGCTCCAGCCATCTCTTTGACAAGGATGAATTGAGCAGCTCACCAATCCAGCCCCAAACAACCCTCCCTCTTCTCCCTCTTTCTCTGCAGGCTTTGTTTTCATCAGTTCAGTGAGTGCAGGTGGCTGCAAGGTGCTGGGGGGAGCACGTGGGAGTGGAAAGGTGCCACCCCTCACCTGTGCAACCAGGCAGATGCAGAGCTTTCCTTGGGCAGCACTGGCACCTCTACTCAGATTAAACCCAGTGTAGGAGGGCATCTTCCCTCTGTCTGCAGATGCACTGAAGCCTGGGAGAAGAAAGGGGGGGATGGAGAGGTGAAGCTGGGAGGATGGAGAAGGCGAAGCAGTACAGCAAAGCCCCCAGCACAGCACTGCTCAGGCCCTGCAGACCAGCACAGGCAGCCAGCTCTGAGTCCCCCAGAGCTGAGGGCTTGCACCCTGCTTGGCTTGGCTCCCCAGAGCCCCTCTGGAGCTCAGAGCCTGCACTCCTCCTGCATCTGGTATTTACCTGTCCCAGACTGCGGGTCCCTCCCGAAGCAGAGGTGTGGGAAAGCAGCCAGGGCCTGCCAGCACCAGCACCCTGAGGAGAACACTCACACAAACTGACCCACAGCCAGGGTGAAGGCAGAGCAGAGCTGTTTCTCCTCCAAGCAGAGCTGCCTAGTCCCTTGACCTCAGTTTCAAAGTAGCACACTGCTCACTTTTTAATTTTACTGGGGCTGTGGGGGCCAGACAACAAGAGGATGACAGGACACAGAACACAGTAAACACCTGGTGTCCTCATATCAGCATTTATTCACTGGACAACTGAGATCATCTAATTAACAAGCAGTAAACCAGCTCCCCTGTTCCGTCTACCTTGCTGGACCCATTGGCTCCACATTTCTGCTCTCCACAGGCACCACAGGACACCCACCACTGCCTCTGGAGTGTGCCAGACACCAGTGCTAAGCAGAGGCTTCACAGCTGCAGCATGTACAAACTGCAATGAAAATCAGTGACTTTTCCTTGCTTCCTTCCATTAGCTTGTTTAAGACACTCTCAGGTAAGTCCAACTAAAACCAGACTTCTCCCTATTCTGTTCTCACTCTCCCTGATGCTGACCCACCAGCCTGTGGTCAGCCCTGCCAGCCTCTCATGCATGGCTCAGCCAAAGCTCAGCATTCACCTACAGGGATCATCCGAACCGAAAATGTGGGATCAAATCCACCAGGATTTATCAAAACCTCAACAACTCACAGAAATCAACTTTCTCTTTCAAAGCATCCCAGTTTTCTGGGTTTCTTCTGCTTCCAGGGTGGAAATCACAGTAGGGCTCCTTCGTGCTGCCCCAGCAGGAGCCTCCAGAGCAGCCCGCAGGCTCTCCAGGCACAGGCTCCCTGCTCATCCTGCCCTGGAGCATCTCCTGAGGTCTGGGGCCCTGCAGCACACTGCTATGAACACACAATAAATAGGAAAATCTATCCACAATGCAGATCCCTCACGTTTGCTCCCAGAGGCCCTGACTGCACACCCAGCTTTGCCAGGCCACTGGAAACACCTCCCAGAGGCTCGGGACAGATAACTTGTTTCTTACTCTCCCATCTTACTCCTCAATCTCTCACTGTATACCGGGAAATTTTGAAGGCAGCATTTCCCACAGTTGGTGTGTTACAAGCCCCTTGCAGCTCCTGCACATTCTCAGAAGGGAACCACAACTGTCCTCAGCAGGATCCCCTCAGCTGCTGAGGAGCACCAACACTGCAAAAGATGCAGTGGGTCATCCATCAGCTTTCTTATCAGCCCTAGACGGATGAAGGCAGGCAGTAAGCACCGCATTCAGCCTCCTTTGTCTGGGCACAAAAGCTTGGAGAAGCTCTGCCACCGCAGTTTACAGAAAGGTTTTCCTGGTAGAGAGGCTACTGCTCACTTAGCTACCTCCACTGATCGGCCCAGGTCTCTCTCCCAGACAATGAGGGGAGCCCTGCAACTCCTTCCTTCCCTGCGGAGCTCACCAGTGCTGCGCCTAAAGCACGCGGGGCCTCGCGATTAAATCGGCGACCAAGGTAACACGCGTCTGCATCCTCAGGAACGCGCGGGGCCAGGCGGCCTCTCCCCACGGCCGGCACCACACAAAGCACGGGCAGAACCATTCCCTCAAAGGCCTCGGATGGGGCTGGCTCGTCCACACCCCCTCACCTTCCCAGGCCTCTCCCTCCCTCCCCGCTCCGGCACGGAGGGAAGGAGCTGCTCCCGAGGGCTGCCCAGGCCCGGCAGCTGCCGGCTCCTCTGCAGTCCCCAGCGCAGGGGAGCCAGGGCGGCATCTGCACACCCCAGGATCAAATTCTCACAGGTGTTTTTGGCCTTTGCCATCCAATACAAAGTAAGAAATACAGGGCAGACTAATCCTAGTGTGGCTATAGAACACGTGCACTCATCCGCATTTCAAGAAGTTACTTTTCTTCCGTAAAGAAGCAACAAAAATTCAGGAGATAACCAACAGGCCAATTTCACCTCAGCAAGGACCGAGGGCTCTCCTCACCTCAAACTCCCCTCTGGTCCCAGGGATGTCCCTGCGTGCTGAGCAGACCCTGCGAGGCCTCGCGGGGCAGGAACAATGCAGAGCTCCCACAGGTACTCTGAACCAACACAAAGATTTCATTGAACGAGGCACTAAGAACTGCTCCAGCAGCCATACTCATCGTCTACAAGTTAGCACAGTCTGAGAGCACGATCGCAAACACCACAGCCTCTGGGATGCCGGAGGTTAACAGGGAAGCTTCAGCGGCCCGTGAGGAAGGGAGACAAACGAGAGTCACTGTAAGCCCCGACTGCACAAACAGCTCTTGTCACACTTCAGACAAGTCTCCCATCCGCACGTGGAAAGGGAAGAATCACACATCCCGGCAAACTGCATTAGGAAGAGACGGGAGAGAGCTCACGTACCGGGAGTGAACTACGGTGCAAGCGCTTCGGACACCAGACAGTGCCTGTGGCCGCGTGAGACTTCAGCGGGCACCTGGTCCAGAGCAGCCCCGGGCATTGCACACCCGCCTTCTCCGCTGCCGAAGCCGCCCGGCTCGGCAGGCCCCGCGCACCGCCGCCCTCCAGCCGCCCGCTCCCCCCGCCCCACTCACCGAAGTACTCCTTCTTCATGTGCATCTCCAGCTCCTTCTCCAGCTCCAGCGTCAGCGCCTCCAGCCGCCTCTCCGCCTGGCTGGGGCCGCTCTCCCGGCACGGCGTCACCTGGTACGGGAGCTTGAATTTGGGAGCCGAAGCGGAGCCTTTGGTCGGGCTGTAGGCGTAGGGGGGCGGCGGCTCGGGGGCGCCGGCCGGGTGCTGCTGGTCGTGCCGCGGCGGGGACTGGGCATGGATCCGGTGGTACACGTCCCCCAGCTCGGGCGCCGCGCCGTCCTCCTGCAGGCCGGGCCCCAGCAGGGACGAGCGGGGCGACGGCAGCTGCAGCTCCGGGTAGGCGCTCATGGAGCCGCGGGAGCTCCGCGAGCTCTGGCTGGAGATGCTGGAGCGGGGGCTGACCACGGTGGGGCCGGCCGAGCCGCGGCCCTCGGGGCCACAAAGGCTGGAGCGGGGGCTAGCGAGGGCGAGCCCAGCGCCGCCCGCCCCCTCGGGCTCGGCGCTGCCCGGCGGGCCGTACCTGGAGTCCGAGTAGCTGGAGCGGGGGCTGGCGGTGCAGGAGTACTGGCTGGCGGTGCTGGAGCGGGGGCTGGCGTGGCGCTGGTCGTAGCCCATACTGATGCCGCTGGTGCGGTTGCTGCTGGGCTTGCTGCCGCCGCCGTCGTAGCCGGTGAGGCTGGCGCGGGGGCTGGAGTGTTTGCTGGTGTCGCTGGCCGTGCTGGCGTAGCTGGAGCGGGGGCTGAGGGCGGCTCCGTCGTACTGCACCAGGCTGGCGCGGGGGCTGCCGTACTTGTCCTGCCCGGGCACTACCAGGCTGGAGCGGGGGCTGGAGAACTTCTCGTAGGGCAGCGCGACCGCGCCGCCCAGGCTGGAGCGCGGGCTGGAGAACTTGCCGTGCTCGGCGGCGGGGCCCGGCGAGGCGGCGGCCAGGCTGGCCCGCGGGCTGGCGGCGCCGAACTTGC
>VYXC01001146.1:527-26206 GCA_013397175.1 Platysteira castanea | reverse complement strand
CGGAGTCCCCAGCGCTGGCCAGGTGCTTCCGCTGAAAAGACTTGTGTTTGTAGCACGGCAGCTGAGCGTTGTTGCCAGTTATTTATTAAATCTTTAAAAAAAAAAAAAAAAACCAGGCAGCGCTGAGACATATGATAAACATATTGTGGCCTAAAGCAATCTCTGAGTTGACGGGAGTGTAAAAAAGCAGCTACTGTGTGTGTAACTGCAAGAGCTTCATCTGTTGATCGGTGACGAACACCCCGGCGCCGCTTGCTATTTACATCTGTGTGCTCACGGGAAAGACTGTAAGAAAACAACCCCCCAAAACGGCTACTGAACCAAGACCCCGGTACTAAACCGTAGCCTACAGTTTCCTTTTTTTTTTCTTTTTTTTTTTTGCAACTGAGCTGCAGCTCCCTGACAATCATTTGTGTTGACGGCAGAAATGCTGGCAGAGCCCTAACAACAGGTATCTGATGGGTGTCCTTACACTGCTGTAAGGAGAGAAATTATCTTGTGAGGAGAGAAATATGGCTCAGGTTTAAGCTATAGGCATTCTGCTGTGCCAAGAACATTTTATTCTGTTATCAGACCTAATTAAACATTAAAAGCAACTGTGTACTCAAAAATGTCCCCAGCTGTGGAGGGCAATTGATTGGCAATCTGTTTTCTTGCGTGTGCAGGAAAAACAAGATCCAACAAACCATGCAAATGTGCAGAGCAAGACCTGGAAAACAAATGTTAGGCATGGCAGAGGCAGTCCACGTGCATGTGGACATACCTAAGCAAACACCACCCCTCTTGGGAGTCAAGTGCTCTCTTCTACATTCACATCTTTCATTACACTTTTTGCCCATCTCCTAAACAAGCTGTTACCACGTGTGGTACTTGTGGAACGAGTTACATTTCACGTGTAGCCCGCGGGTGTGTGGTGGTGGGAGGCAGCTCTGGCAGATCAGTGTCCTGGTGCAGCCCCTGGCTGCTCCTGCTCACTCAGGGCCCTCGGCACCAGCAGCGAGCACTTCCCAGCAAATGTGCCCCGGCTCCGAGTGGGATCGAAGCAGCAGCTCCGGTCCCTGTCCCATTCAAGCCATGGACTCTGGTAAAGTTGTCAGCACAGACACAAACTGGGCTCTCAGCCATGTCACATGGACACATCCCTGCCAAGAACAAAGAAGAGGTTCCTCCCAGAGCACATGGAGACCACCTTTAACTTGAGGCTTCATCTGCCACACCGGGGATGAAGTTTGTTTGTGGCCGTGGGCATCTTGTGACCTACTGCCCTCAAGTGTACTGGTGCAGAGTTCCTTCAGTCGTTCCTGGGGCCTGTACGAGGCTGTTCTCTCCTGTTACTGCCAACTTCTGAAGGGTTGTCTTCCTGAGAAACTGGGAGAAGCTCACTGACAGCTTGGAAGGTAGGTCCATCAGACCACTAGTAAAGAAAATGTACTCTGGTTTAGGGGTGTCTTGTTTTGGTTTTCTTTTTTAGATAGCATTATCATTAATCTAGCAGAGTGGGCAGGACATACTGGGAAGCCCTGCCTGTGTGCTCCTGCGAGGAAGCATTTTGGGTAGGTATCCTTACGGCAGGAGCTGCAGAGCTGAAGCTTCACCTTACACTTAGAGCAACAGTGTCCTGTAGCTCTGTCCTTCTGAGCCACAAATCTGCCCTCACTCTGCTTTTTGAGGCTGCTCAGTTCTGTGCTGCTTCTGCTGCCAGCAGGTAGCAGGTTTCTGCACTAAGTCTCCTGGTCCGTAAGCCATGAAAGCTTGTGCTTTGTTGAGTATGAACACGTGGGAAGAACATACTGGGGAGCCTAAGGAAACAGTCTGTTTGAGTAGGCAGTGTGGATCGAATGATAAAAATCCTTTACTTTCACTGTTTGAAAGCTTATGCTTGCTAAGTGACTCCTGGGCCAGAGCATCCTGGTGGCGTGTTCCCATCTCAGCCCTGCTGCAGGGGCAGTGCACCTGGCCCCCAGTTCACCAGGGGGTTGAACTTCTGTCATACACGTGAAGAGCATCACATTTATCCACAGTACAGCCCCAGGTGGGATACAGACCGTACAGGTGGGATAAATGTGCTTGCAGTGGCACACAGCACACTGCTGCATTTCTCACAGAGGACCATCCGTACCAGGCTGTGCCAACAAAGAGAGTGGAGTTAAAGCTGTCCTTGCTGTACTAAGTAGCCCCATCATTCTCCTCACTTTTTAGATACATGAAAATCCAAAATACTGAGTAGTTCCAGCTTGGCAATCCTGATGTGGTTTTCTCCCCACCTAATTTTCAATAGACTTAATTATAACAACCAGCAGTAACATGTATATACTGCAAAAAGACTGACACTTCTACAACTGAGAGCACAAGAGCTATGAGAGTATTTTAAAAGCTGAACTTCGTTTCATGGTTTGGTGTGGTTATCCTTACGCCTGATTTTAAGTTATCTCAGTAAATCAGATATTAAGGAAATCCAGCTGCTTCTGTTAAATAAACCCCATTGTCTAAGACTTAGGAGGGAGCAGAATGGCCAGGTGGAGTTATTGATCTGTGAATATCAGCTGGCTGGGCCTCCCAGGCAGAGCACTCCTCTTCCTTGTAATTGGCAGCATCTACAAGGGAGCACTGGCCGGGCCAGCACGCAGGGAGAGCTGCTGCTCTGCTGGGCTGCGCTTCCCTGAGCTGCAAACAGTTTATTACCCACCAAGCAGGGAATCTGTCAGGGTAAGAACTCCCCGTGGAAGCTTCAGCTCGGTCGAAGACAGTGGCAAGAATCCCATGAGTTGTGTTGTGGTGTGTGTGTGTGATATCAGACCTGACACAATGCAGGAGGGAGGTCTTTGTCTCACTTCAGCAGCTGAACTATTTGAAGCTGCTCCACACATTTGCCTACTGAACTGGATGCTACCTGCTTTTTTGCAATTTCCTTCTTTGTCCCCAGCATTAAGAAATCATTGAAATTGTATCACATCCACAAGGTAACTGTTTTCCACTTTTAAAATTGATCGGTTTCTTGGTAAGGAACAGAAATGATTATTCTTTTATCTCTGGTGTGTTTTAAACCTGATGAAAAAAACCCAAACTCAAACAAACACAAACCCCCAAAAAACTTTGTGAAATTAATTCAGAAATTATGCTAAGAAGTGTTTTTATTTTGGGATGGGAGACTGAAGCTTTGATTTTCTTTGAAGTGGTAGCTGTATTGGGTTTATATTGCTTTGTTTTGCATGCTTGGATCCTGTATGTTAATTTGTGTTGTAATACTTTTAAGTATAAGCAAACATTTTGGAATATGAAGTTTGGGTATTAATATGTATTTGGACTTAGGTGATTTGTTTGCAAATCACTCTCTTCTGACCTGTTTTTTAAAATTCTCATTTGCAATTGATCGCAGCTTCTGAAAATTGCAATTCTGGAGTGTGTTTTAGGGCACCATCTTCTGGCAGACAGCACACACTGTATTTGAATGGCTGCCCTCGCTAGGCACAACTATTTAAAATATTTCTGACTAACACCACTCTGCAGGCTCACAGGTCATTTCTCCTTCTAAATCTGCAATAAAACACTATTTAACATTTTTTACATTCTTCTTATTCACTGCAACTGCAGCTATTCACTGTGCTGCACAAACATAACTTGGGACAGACCCTGTAAAATTCCAGTCACAACAGGCGCTTTGTGAACGTGCTGGGGCAGACAGACAACATCTGTCCAAGCACTTATGATTAATGCACCATATATGTATCTTATTTCTTTTATAGCTTCATCTTCCACTTCTCTTACATATTTCAGATAATCACACTCTGTGCAGTGCAGTTTATGGGCTCGTGCTTTGGAGGCTGCACAGGGCACTGGCCATCACTCCTTGCACTCACAGGACACAGTCACTGCATATTCCAATGCCATCAGTTAGCAAATACTGCATTTGCATAAATCCATATTTTATTTGGCCGGCTCAGTTAGCAGTGCACCCACTTAGTATTTTTAAGGAGGCCTGAAGTTACATAGCTTCTGATGTCAGAGACTTGGAGGAGCTACAATTTCTCTTGATATGATAAAAAAGAAAGTCCTGATTACAATACTGCAAACCTCCACCCAGCAAAGGAATCAGAGAGCATTAGTGCACTGACTAAAGAATAGAAACACTGCATGAGGGTCAGGCTGCCAGACACATGCCCCACTCTGCTCTGGTGGTGAAAAGTATCAGCCTGACTGTGTGTGCCTCTTTATACCCATTAAAGAAATGAGGCAGGCTATGAGCACTGACCTCCTGACCTGGCAACACAGCACACTTCAGTTGTGATGAGAAGGATCATTTCAGAAGGAAGAGGACACTGATTTGTTGAGAACACCACTTACATTTACATCTTGTATTTTCTATATAAAATGGTACTATAGAGGTACCACTCATTAACTGACAATAATGAACAAATTTGCAAGGATAGAGCTGTTCCTTAAGCATAACTAATGAGGTCTGGTCTCTGTATTCTGCATCCTCTGCACTCTCCAGCTTGTAGCTCCTCTCCAAATCCCCAATAATGCTGCAGTCCAGTGTCCCACAGAGCCCTGGCCCTGCACTTACCCAGCAGTCAGGGTGTCAGCCCCACACCTCCAAAGCCAAAGTGCTACCACAGAAACTCCTGGGGGTCTCATCTCCAGTCCCTGCCTCAGTATTGCAGGGATGGAATTAACATTTACATTAACATTAACATTTGCAGGTAGCTTCAAGTGTTACTGAAGAGGACTGGCAGAGCAATTCCGTAAGTATCTTTTCTTTTGGAAATGGTTCTGCAAACTTCTTTTTCCTATGTGAGTGGAGTCTGCTGATGAGAGAGATAAAAATAACATGTATCTAAACAGCAACTTCCTTCTTTTAATGTAACAGATATCAAGCTATATCTGCAAGTACATGTATTTACTTCATCCTGTTCCTCCCTTAAAAGCATCAAGACCTCCAAATCAAAGCACTGCCTCTCCCTCATGTACTTTTGTCTGCAGGTATAAGCTCCCTGTAGTCATTCTGCTTAGGCACTAGTCCAGAAATAATCTCAGGCAAGCAAAACCAGATAATTGATTTGTGTATGATCTGCTGTATTATCCTGATCCTAGTTCCTGCTTTCTTGCACATTTTGTATTTTAGATGCCTAAAATGAAGGGCTTCTTGTCCTTATAGCTGCAAAGAAAATGAACAAGTATCTCTACCTATAGGCACAGAAACAGAACAACCCCAAATTTATTTTCCTTTATTCTGTGTTTATTCAGTTTTCTAATCCAAATTTAAAATTTTGGAGCAGTAGAAGTAAGGCTTGAAGCAGGTATCAATGGTATCTACAGACTGAACACAAGCTGATTTTATCTTCTGAAGTCTAATAAATGGTTAGCAAGAGGTCTTTGTAGTAAAGGTCAGAACTTGAAATGGCACATCAATCTGCTCCCAGCTGTCAGAGTTGAGAGGCCAGGAAAGGAGGATGCACCTCTCTCTGTGGTTCAGCTAGGGAATGGTTTCATAAAGTAAAGCTGAAATGTCACATAGAAACACTACAAACACTAAATGGCCATCTACAAGTCACAGTGGCTCTTTAGGAAATGGGCTGTCTGGCACCAGGGCCCAGAGCTCCTTCTCCTGAGTGGTTATCACTTGCCTCATAAAGGTGATTCTCTAGATGCTTTGGGAATTCCTTCTCTCTCCATCAGAACAGCTTAATGAATCTCTAGTTAACTGCTGTCAGTCATCAGTGGTCAATATTCCTTTCCATGCTCTGCTGCAGAAAAGGGATATTGAATTAAAAGCATGCAGACACTTGGTACATTCTGTAACAGGCTCTATTTTCTTGTCCATACATGGCACTCAAATTCACTGAGTAAATTAAAAATGCAAGCATCAAGAATTGTTTCTATAAGAGGAGCCAGAAAAGCTTATCTGCATTCGAGAATTTTGCATGACTATAAACAAACAACTTGAGAACCGTGTGACAGCAGAGCCAATTTATACCACTGCAAATAGCAGTTTGTAGACTGAGTTAATGAGCTGAGCTTAAAAATTGTTAGTGGAGGTAGAGACTGCTTTAGGTTGCTGAGCCAAAGCACTGGGAAGAATTTCTGCTCCATTTTAACATTTAGATCTTGTGCCTTCCAACTCTATTCCTTCCATATGACCATTACTGCTATTAGGAGTTGAACAAATCGTCATTTGAAAAATTGAGGTATTTTTAATTACTTGAAAGCTTAATTAACGCTCCAATTAATAATCTTTTTCTAAAGAGCAAGGGAAAGTTTAAATTGGAAAATTCTACATTAATACAACGTTGGTGACTAGTAGCCAATTAAGGACACTCATACTCCACCAGTTCTGAAAAGCAGCTTTTCATTTTGCACAGCAGCAGGTTGCAGTTAGTGGCTCATTCTGTACTGCCCAGGTTCAAAAGATCTGACCAGAACAGCCAAGAGCCTGTCCCATGTTCTGTGGGAGCAGCCCATGGAAAGGAAATACACTAAAAACCCTTCACTCCAAAGGATGTTACAGGAGGGATCCAGGAGCTTTCTCTGCCCATCCACCTCCTCACTACCCAGGCACGAACAGTGCAGCTGCACCTCCTGAACACAGCACCACGGAACTGCTTCTGCAGCTCCATTCTGGCCTTTCCTGCTGCAAACCAAATGAGGACACATGGTTAAGAACAAGAAACAAGTAATAACTTAAGGACAAGCCAGGGAGACAGAATAGAAATACCCCTTCCCTGTTTTTCCTCCCCCCTGAATCTGGCAGTGACATTTTGATCCAGCTCATACATCACTCAACTTCCAACTCACAGACACTCTCAACTTCAGTAAAACTAATGCAGTAAGTTACCAGAATTATACCCTCTACTGTGGTTTTTTAAAAAGTTAGAAATTAAATCAACCAGTAATTTTATTTTTAATAAAGCTTAAAACTAAAATATGTCAGCCTTAATTTTTGGAAGATGTCATTAGACATTAAATGCTAGTGCTTCAGCTGTTTATGGCAAGAAGTTTTCCACTGTAGCACTGAAGTCCTTTCTGTAACCCCTCTTATTTACATCTTAACCTCAGAGTTCACTCCTGCCAGCCGAGCAGCAGCTAACTCAACAGGATTTCACTCTGAACTATTATGCCTCCAAACAAGCCACTGCACATGACTGTTACTACCTAAAAGAAGAAATAAAACATTAATTGCCTCGTAGAAGCCGTTTTGCACAGCACTGGCAATTTTAACACAATGATGAGCTGGCCTGTGTTTTTTAACATTCTCCTTCTATAAAATTCACATTTGCTTTACAATTCACTCAATCTGCAAACTGTAACAGAATAGATCTTGCTGCTCAGCTGCTGTGCTCTGTAAGGCTCACTGCACACTCACCTATGAAAGGGAGCAGTTTTGGTTCCCTGGTACGAAAGTGGGAGATTATTTTGGTAAAGTGACAGAAATGGCCAATTAATGCATTCTGAGAACCAACACTGACAGTTCTGAGTCACCAACACAAATGAAGGAGGTTTTAAGACACTGATTCTAAACATTACAGGCACCAGGGACACACAAAGTGTAATTATAAAAGTCAGAGCTTTCTTCATTCTGAAGGCATGAGGTGGTGAGAGTGTGTGTGTGATGGTGCAACTGCTGCAGCTGAAGAGCCCAAGAATTGATTGTCCGAGAAAAAAAACATTCACAAAAGTTTTATTAAAAAAATTCCCCTTTCACCTCAAACAAGTGAAGCTTAAGTTCTGTACTACTAGGTTATGTTTAGAAAAATGGAAATAATACAGTAATTTTTGAAGGCTATACATTGTAAAATCCCATAAGTCAGTATAATCTTGGACTGTGCAAGCAAATATAGCAAGTATTTCAGATGTTATTTATTTGGTCCATCAGATGTACAGTATAGTAGTAGTATCTGAGTTTACAAAACATCAAATATAAATAACCTGAAACTGTAACAATACACAAAAATTTGCTTCTTACATTGACATACCAGGCAGTACGAGCTGAAAAACTGGAGTAAATTAACAGTTTTACAGTAATGTACACAGTGCCAGCTGATGTTTAAGAACACTGTTAAAACATGGCACTAATTTGCTTTGTTGGATTTTCTTCTTTACTGGTTCAGGGTGTGAAAAATGTTTAGGACTAGGCTAAAAATGTTATTCTTCAAGCATCTGTGATTCTGTGAATGCTGGAGGTGAAGCAGTCACACTTGAAACACGGCCTCAGAAAGGGATAAGCAAATATGCAGGCAGGCCACTGCTGGGAAACTTGAAAGATAATAATTGAAAAATAAAAAATGTAGCTGCTTAAAATCTGAACTTTACTGGCCCTTTACTGAACAAATGTAGGGTTTTTTTGTCCTGTTGGATGATACTTAGAAGGTATTTACACAAAAATACCATGCTGTTTTCATGACTGTTTAGGTAAATACTTATCTGTAAGTATTCATAGACTATGTTTCTACTACATTTAATATATGGAATACGGAAAAAACTTCTGGAAGAGTCTATTGATACGAGAGCTTTATCATCAAGAGAAACAGACACAGATTATTTTTGGTACCCACTTTGAACCAAGGCCTTAGAGTTAGTCTAGTTCTGGACATTTTTCACATCCCACCACAATTTGCTGTTACAGTATGACATTATGTGAATCACTTTGGGGCATTTGGAGGTTGCCCCAGACGCTCTTCATCTTGCTCTTAGCTCAGCACACGCTCTTCGCCCCCACGCACTCGCACCCTTTCTCCTCGAGTTTCCTCTTGAGGCTCCTGTTCTCCTCCTCCCCAACGCTGCTGGAAGCACCTTCATCCTCAGACTCCACGATCATGAGGTCGTCCTGCTCCTGCTCAGCACGGGCCCTCTTGGCCCCCGTGCACTCACAGCCCTTCTCCGGTTTCCTCTTGCGGCTCTTGTTCTCCACATCGTCAGCATTGCTGGAGGTACCCTCGTCCTCAGAGTCAACAATCACCACGTCGTCCTGGTCTGCAGCTGCAAAAGAGGTGTTTGGAATTCAAATGGATACTGCAAAGACAGTCTACCTCACACCAAATTTCGTACGTAAAATATTGGAGCATTCTTCATCCACATTCTTTACCGCGCAACTGCAAGAGTATCTTAAATGTCCCTGAAATTACTATAAAATACGGTTTTCACACTGGTATTCCTTCTTCACCACAGGTGTGGAAAATACTGCAATAAGCCAAAAATACAGGAAATGCATTAGTTAGCAGGACATTTTTTTAGCACGTACAAAACAGAAGAACTGTTGCTGTCTGCAGCAGTTGTTGGCAAAAGAAGTTTTGCACACACCAAGCTGTAGAGCAGCCCCTCCTTCCCCTACTGCACTCAGCACAACTCCCAGGAGAGGCCACGTTCCAGGAGAGAGAACCCACAAAGAGAGGGAGAAGTGGAAGGGTGAGCAGACTTACAGAGCTAAAGGATAACAATGGATAAGGGAAAAGAGAACCAAATGTGAACTTTCAAGACATGTAGTGGATTTTTTTGGGGTTTAAATACAAATTCACTCTAAAACTAACATTATGCAATTTTAAAATATAATATATTATTATATATATTATATTTATTATACTTATAATAATTTTTAAATATAATGTAATTTTAATATAATTTGAAGTTAATTTTATCAATACTGTTAAAATTGAGTTTTCCCTCAAACAGGAAGCAAGGGATTACATACTTTGTGTCTTAAATCTGTGCACATATCTTACAGGCAAAGGAACACCAGGTAAATAATACAATTTCAAGGCATACGTCCTATAAACTTTTGTGCCTTTTGTGCTTTCTGTAAAAATTGTAAATATGTATTTTTCTAATTTAGTGTTAGTTATACACAGAGGCAACTTAAATGCCTTTTATTTTGCATTGGCAAGGTTAAATCATAAAACTGAAGACAACTTTAACTGGACTGCACTAGTGAAAGATTATTTTGTTTAATACTGGTTAGTGTTGGTTNAGCACCTTCATCCTCAGACTCCACGATCATGAGGTCGTCCTGCTCCTGCTCAGCACGGGCCCTCTTGGCCCCCGCGCACTCACAGCCCTTCTCCAGTTTCCTCTTGCGGCTCTTGTTCTCCACATCGTCAGCATTGCTGGAGGTACCCTCGTCCTCAGAGTCAACAATCACCACGTCGTCCTGGTCTGCAGCTGCAAAAGAGGTGTTTGGAATTCAAATGGATACTGCAAAGACAGTCTACCTCACACCAAATTTCGTACGTAAAATATTGGAGCATTCTTCATCCACATTCTTTACCGCGCAACTGCAAGAGTATCTTAAATGTCCCTGAAATTACTATAAAATACGGTTTTCACACTGGTATTCCTTCTTCACCACAGGTGTGGAAAATACTGCAATAAGCCAAAAATACAGGAAATGCATTAGTTAGCAGGACATTTTTTTAGCACGTACAAAACAGAAGAACTGTTGCTGTCTGCAGCAGTTGTTGGCAAAAGAAGTTTTGCACACACCAAGCTGTAGAGCAGCCCCTCCTTCCCCTACTGCACTCAGCACAACTCCCAGGAGAGGCCACGTTCCAGGAGAGAGAACCCACAAAGAGAGGGAGAAGTGGAAGGGTGAGCAGACTTACAGAGCTAAAGGATAACAATGGATAAGGGAAAAGAGAACCAAATGTGAACTTTCAAGACATGTAGTGGATTTTTTTGGGGTTTAAATACAAATTCACTCTAAAACTAACATTATGCAATTTTAAAATATAATATATTATTATATATATTATATTTATTATACTTATAATAATTTTTAAATATAATGTAATTTTAATATAATTTGAAGTTAATTTTATCAATACTGTTAAAATTGAGTTTTCCCTCAAACAGGAAGCAAGGGATTACATACTTTGTGTCTTAAATCTGTGCACATATCTTACAGGCAAAGGAACACCAGGTAAATAATACAATTTCAAGGCATACGTCCTATAAACTTTTGTGCCTTTTGTGCTTTCTGTAAAAATTGTAAATATGTATTTTTCTAATTTAGTGTTAGTTATACACAGAGGCAACTTAAATGCCTTTTATTTTGCATTGGCAAGGTTAAATCATAAAACTGAAGACAACTTTAACTGGACTGCACTAGTGAAAGATTATTTTGTTTAATACTGGTTAGTGTTGGTTACCTGTTGATGTTGAGGGTTGTGCTCCATCATCACTACCATTGCTAATGTTCCTAGATGTTGGTTCTGATGGTTTAGGGCCAATTCTTTCAGGGGTATCACCAACAACTTCAAATTCTACATCTTTTTCTAGGTCTTCACTGCAGAAAAATACACATGCTTTTAAACAGCTAGAAAACAAAATCCTGTCTTTTACACAAAAAGTCATTCAAGTATTAGAGCACCCTGCAACTATGACAAAATGAGAAAAATATACTGAAAAAGAGGAAAATCTGTTCAGTCCTCTTTTATAATTTATGCTTTGTCCATTCCTGAACATTATCCCACCCACTGCTACGAACACAAAATTTTTAGGAATCAGAAAAAACATTAGCTGAACTTACCCTTCTTCCTTAACATCAGAGCCCTACTCCCCCTGAACCTGTGTTCAGTTTCTGTGTATAATATGTCTATTACCTACCCAGGGTTAAATACACACCCCAGCTCTTTCAGAGTGACTTCTGAACACAGGTAGCCAAGCAGAGGATCTGTTAGCCCAGCAGGCTGGGGGTTTTTTGCCTAAATTTAAAGGGTTTCTTTAAATGCCAGTTTCTTTCTTGTTGGTCGGCCCAAAAAATAATCTAGTTTTGCAATGTATTCTTATGTTGTGTAACAAAAAATTACTGAAATAAACCTCTTCCGGTTATTGTAAAAAACAAAACCACAACAAAAAAGACACAAAACCAAGCCAAACAAAACCCCTTAAATTATAATTTCATTAAAAAAACAACAATTCCTCTCTTGCCTCTATATTTCCTTACAGCAGCTTAATCTGTGAACTTCATTCATGTACTTAAATTGTGAGTGAAAAATTCCCTGTGGAGCTGTTCTATGTACATACACAAAAAATCTCTTATTTCAGAATCCTTACCTATGAAGCACATTGATTAACAGTGTATAGTCCTGGAGGAAATCATCTGCTTGTAGTCGAGTGCCATTTCGAATTCCAAAGTCTGATAATTTCCTGTGGTTATTTGCTACAAAAACAGTAAAAAGCCCCACAGTGTATAGAGCTATTAAAAGAAAGATCTTTACACACCCGATTAAACATGGAGTACTGCAGAACTTTTATGTAGGAACGTAAGATTAACACGTATTAGCTGTATTTAAATTAAAAGCTGACATTTAAGCCTATTAGGAGTTAAAGCTACTTATGTTTGATGTTTCCATCAATTCCCAAATTCCCAGCACTTCCCAATTAGTGCATTTGGGAACATTTTGGAGATGGCTTCTGGTGCCATGAACAGAGCACCATCCAAGAAGCAGAAAATGAAGGGGGCTTGAGGCAGATCCCTGTTCCTGAAAGGAGCCCTGACACAGCAGCTGAGAAGTGCTTTGTTCAGGAAAGCTGAGCTGCCCGTGCAGCTTGCACACAATACCACTGGCTATCCTCAAGCCACTTGAAATACTTGCAAATCCAGTTCTCTTCAAATACTAGTCCACAGGGTGAACACTGCAACATCTGCAATGCACCTGGTCTGTCTGGTCTCCTCCAAGTTTCATGTACTCTTCTCCCAAAACCCTCAGGAGGCATACATACCTTCTGTTTCACCTTCTTCTGAAGAGATAAGGATAGTTCCCTTTCCATCATCTATTTGTACATCTGGTGCTACCATAGCAAATTTTTCTTTCAGTATCTGAAAATACAAATATATTAACATACATTCAATCAATCTCTGACTTAAAAAGATTTATTAAAAAAAGAACCTTACGTTGATTTTACTATTCTGGCTTATTTTCAGGCATCTACTGAAAGCCTACACTTTTTTGTTCACTTCCATGGACAAAATGATTGTATTTTTGAGGTCTGATATCCACAGGTTTATATATGCTGGAAAGTTTTTTAGAATACTTCATAAAATGACAGAATTATGAATCAATTGTGACTACAACTGTAATGTAACTACTGAACTTTCAACTGAAATACAATTTAGTTTTTTGCTCTCAGGTATTAATAGACTTTAAAACCACCAAAATTTACAAAATGCAAACATCCTTTCACAAGACATACACCACATGGGCAAGAAGCATAGTGGCTAATCAGCTCTTCTTGTAGCTGAGAGAAACATAGAGTAAATATAAACAGGAGATGCTAAGTCAAAATATGCTGAGCAAATACCTTGTTTTAATAATTTACAGTATTAGGTTCAAAGTGAAATGTTACTACAGCTCAAGATTTACCTTATCCTGGAGTGTCAACACAGTAACTTTGTGTGTGTTGAGTTTCACAGTCACTTCTGGCTTACTCGCACATACATAACAATTAGGATTTGGTGGATCCAAAGCACAAGGAACCAATAGCTTCTTCCTGGGATTTGGCTGCTTGTTCAGAAAAATCTTGAGGACAGACAAGAAGAAACCAAGTTATTCCGTAAGTACCAGCATGTCTAAAGCCTGTTTTCCTGCAGATTTCTTCTCCTGGTCTCACAGGCTGTCCTGTTCCCTAATCCTCTGTGCTGTGCCTGCTGAGCAGGAGTCTCACACAGCCAGTCCACCCCATGCTGCCTCCCCAGCTCCTGCCCAACAGCTCCAACACCAAACAACCACAGTGCAAGTGATGGCAGCCTGGTTCTCTCTCCTGTCCAGCAGCAAATTTTTGTTGTCATAGGAATTTAATGATCCTTAAGACCGGCACTTCTCTTTCCATTGTGACTGAAAGTTCCCAGCATACTCAGAATCTACTGAAGTGGCAAGTCAGAGACAGTAAAACTACACAGGAGTCAAAGAATGCTAAATGGAACTTTTAAATAAGTAATAGCAAGAAAGCAAAAGCATTTTATTCCCACTTACCGTTCTACACTGATCTATTTTCCCCGACAAAATCTTCAAACCCTCCAGCACTATCAGCCCAGCTATCACTGCATTGGTAGTAGCTATAGCTGGGATAATGTTTCCTGCCATTGCTGCAAAATAAACAAGAGTTTGCAGATTTTTAACAGCAAAAGAAAACAAGATTATAATTTAAATGAAACAATGTCACATTTTATCCTTACACTTGATATCAAATCTGCTCTTCATATTCATTCCAAAAACATACATCCTGAGGTTTGCAGCAGAAGTGACAAAATCCATGGCAGAAGGGTCATCCTAACAAGAAGTTAATACAAAAACCATTTAAAAATCAGATTACTCATTGGAAAGGGTTTGCAACACATGGTTCCTAAAACCTTAAAAAAACCATAATTAAAAAAAAATGTCTGTACAATCTTTCATTTCAAAGTCAATATACTTCCTCTTTCAGATGGTGTACTCAGAGCAGTAATACTTTAAATACTAACTACAATTTCTAAACATATGTATTTTAGTAGCAAGTTAGTATATTCATACTAATAAAATACCTTCTATGTTATGTTTAAATCTTAAGTCTTACAATGTTTCAAACATTTTCAACATTGAATTTCAACACTGAATCAGCTGCTTCAAACACTGGGTGTTTCAGAGATAAGAATTTTTACTATTGGTCATAGTAATATTTTACTATTTTGCCCCCCTCCATATTTACAGACTAATTTTTTGCTTATGCTAAATGATAACTGACTGGAAGTGATACTGTGTGTGGTGATAAAAGAGAAAATTCTTGTCTTCTTCAACAGAACTTGTATTGCACACCCATCATCAGCTGATTGCTTGTAACCTCAGCAGAACTCCAGCTACTGACCACTGGCTTAGAGCATGTTTTGGACAGAGGTAAGAAGGGAAAAATGAAGTTGCATTATTAAAATATTTTCAAAAATCAAAATATGACAAATACCTGTGAATTTGTGCTTTTATAAGCTGGAGAATTTGGTGAATTAAGTTATTTCACACCACAGCAGTTAATCCTTACCCTCAGTGAGTTACACGATACAGTGTTTAAAGAATGTACTTGTTTATATATGGAAAGTGCTTCCATGAGGTGTCTGATAGTTTTGTTCCAAGTAATTTTATTTTGGAAGGAAACTGAATGAGCCCAACTAATATTTGTACTGCACACGTAGAGTTTATATATGGCAAACTAACCTTATCCCAAATAAGTGCTTCTCCATCAGCCTTCTCAGCCAGGTGAAGACTCAGGGTTTTAACACTCTTTGAAAACAGGTCTGCATAGCTCCTGACATTGAGAACCTGCTGATCCTTCAGCACTGCAGAGCTCTCATTCTGCTGGTCAGATATGTTTTGCTCTTTGGGAAGGAAAAAAAAAAAGATCAGGGATATTTGTAAGTTCCACAGAAGTTCTCCCAAATAACTTTCCAATTTCAGCAAAATTACGTATTTTCTAAAGTGAAGAACAATATCCTTAACCTACAGTAGCTCCAACATTTTACAACAAATCCACATTTAAAACTGAAACTATAGCTACGATACCAGTCACTTAAACGTGCACGAATTACAGCAAATGTAAATTCCAAACAAAACTCAACTTTGAGAGATAAATCTATCAGTGCTTATGGTAAGGTGTCCCAGAATAAGCTGACATGTAATTTTGTTAAATGTGTATTTTCTACAGCCAATACTGAGTATCTAAAATATCAACTGTAAAACAGTCTTAGAAAAAAGGTTGTCTATACAGACAAAAATTTGAAATCTTCAGGAATTGTAAAGAATTAATATGTTCATTAACAGTACTCAGCTGTGACAGTAAAAAAATGTACATATCACAGAGATGCATGAATAAACAGCAGGTATGATTTACAAATGCACAGTAGGAGGAGGAACAGTTACCTTGCTTTTGTACCTCAGCCCAGTCCAGTGGCACTGGAGGCTTTCTTTTCCTCCACAGCTTATCCATTGTCAGCAGATATCTAATGTCATCTTTGAAAAGCTAGGAAACATTTTAAAAAAATTAAATGGAAGGGGAACAAAAAAACCACACTGAAAAATCAGCATTACATTGATGAGGTTTTGATTTTCTCTTTGACAGTATTTTCAACTACATAAAAACAGAGTCTAAAAACTTATTCCCCACTCTCTAACACCCATTGCATGGAGCAGACACAGCTCTGAATAATCTGGGGAGGAGTAAAGTGAAAAATCAAGAAACAGTAGTCCAAACAGTGGGCAGGCTTCACCTGACTACTGAGGCCAGCCCTACAGCTCTTTGTATGCCCTCTGAGATACGTGAATGAACATGCCAATGAATTTTAAAGAAAAGTTATTACTACCTATGAACATTACATTCAATCTCATTTCCTCTATTTATCCACTTTCAGTAACTATTTAGAACAAAAACTCCTAAATCAGTTTGTTTTCTCTTATGCCGGAGCCTGATTATGCCCAGATGACTGACAGCTTTTAGGTCCTCAGATTGGTTCTGATTATGCCCAGTGCAATTCCAGGGGTCAAACAGACCCTTTCCCATTAAAAGCAATTGCAATGGGGTTTTGTCTGCACAGAGGGCCCAGCTGCTGCAGCCATCTGTACAGATGCAGATGGAACCCTGTAAAACAAGCAAATGTTGCAAGAGACCAACACAACAGCAAAACTGGTGGATATCGTAACACGATCACATAACTAAAGGCTGGCATTACATGTCCAAGTTGGGGTTTGATTTAACTTCACAGCACCTCATACATTTCAAATAAAGACATTTGTTTGGGGTAAAGAAGATACCTTAGTAAAAAGTTTAACTGGATCATAGCCAGTTGATTTAGCCCACTCCTTAGTTGAAACACGTTTAATCTCACCATCTTCATTGGATGCTAGTGCTCTGGCTTCTGCCTCTGCTGGCTCCCCTATTAATAAAGTGATAACCAATATTTTAAATTAAAAAAAAAAAAAAAAAGAAATCCCACCCAAATATTACCCCCAGAGTCAATTACTGAAATTATGCAGGGACCATAAAATGGCTTTATTGCACCCAACAACAGCTGAGTTAGGCACAGTGTGCCTGTTGCTCTTTGCTTCTGCAACTGCAACTCAGTGATTTAACTTGGTATCACCCAGCTCCTTTATTGGCAGAAACAATGAAAAATTGTTTCCCATTACTTTTCTCCACATAATGTTGCAATTTCATAAATGTCTCACCACCCCCTTTTAGTAATCTCTTTTCCTGGCAAAAAGTCTTAGTTTGGTTGGGATTTCAAAACAAACAAACAAACAAACAAACAAATCAGTTTCCTACCTCTGGTTCTTTTTATACAAAAAAAATCTCTATAAAGATACTAATAATTTTCTTTCTTTCCCAGTCACATCCAACAATTGCTATCATGGTTTCTAATAAGCAGGTTGATGTTTTCATAAAACAATCTATTTACATTTTGACTGAATGAGAAAAATCAACTCAGAACCATCACTTTATATGTAAATTTGTGAATGTTTCCCCCTTTCACCAATGCATCATTTGCACTATTTCATATTTATCTGCCTCATGTATCATTGCCCAGTCATTCTGTATTGTGAAGCTTTCTACTACTTTTTGCAGTTAGTCCTCACCTTTTTTATTTTGAGTGACTTTGCCTCATCATCTGTGCTGAACAGCACACATCTCCCATCTGAGACTCCTCTAATCACCTTTTATCTCTATCATTCAAGTAGTTTAGCCACTTCAGGATCTTCAACCTTTTTTGTCCCCTTGGCTGCTTATCTCCCTCAGGTTCCCCTCAACAGTTTTTGAATCTGCCCCCTGTGCATTCAGAACAGCCTAAACCATACACTTTCCACAGGTTTGCTGATTCCTTCCAAGGACCCACAGAGCTGTGCAGGGCACAACTTCCTTTTTATAAAGGTTGCCTTGACTCTTCCCTGGATGTCCTGGTTTGGGCTGGGAGAGTTAATTTTCTTACTAGTAGGTGGTCTGGTGCTGTGTTTTGGATTCTGCAAGAGAACAACGTTGGTAACAGGCTGATGTTTCAGCTGTTGCCAAGAGGTTACTCCAAGTCAAGGACTTTTCAGTTTCCCATGCTCTGCCAGCAAGCAGGAGCACAAGGAGCTGGGAGGGAGCAGAGCCAGGGCAGCTGACCTGAACTGGCCACAGGGATATTCCAGACCTCAGAACGTCCTGCTCAGCACAGAAACTGGGGGAGTTGGCTGGGAGGGGCTGATCTCTGCCTGGGACTGGCTCAGCATCCACTGGCCAGCGGGCAGTCAGCAACTGTGTCACTTGTTTGTCTTTATTCCAATCATCATTATCAATAGTATTGGTATTACGGATTTGTTTGTTTCCATTATCAGCTGTTCTTACCCCAGCCTTCGAGGTTCACTTTTTGTGTGTTCTCCCTGCTCTGGGTGGTGCCGAGCTGCCAGCTGGGGTCAAACCTGGACACTGGCACCCTGAGTGCCCACAGCACCCTGACTGTGGGCAGTCTGGCACTGCAGACACCGGGCTACAGCTCACACCTCCTATAACTGCCCTGGTGTCTTTACTTATTTAAGTGGCATTGCATCTGCTACCTATCAAGTACTTCAGCAGGCATTGTTTTAAGTGACTTTATATTGCCACTCTTTTTAAGACTCACCTATTGCATTCTGCACTTCCTGTAGATACAACCTGTCCAGTGATCACTATCTGATGTTCAAAGAATTTGAAGAGTCGGAGGATCCTCTAAGCTCCTCCTCCCAAGTCCATTCATCGATCAAAGGATCCAAAAGAAGCAACCAACAATGATGCTTATTCACCTCATAGTAACTATGATTACTGTCCTTACAGAAAAATACTGAATAGCTATAAAAAGATCACTCAAAATGGGCATATTTCTCATGTAGATTAATGCTAGAGTGCTGCAGGCTGGAAGCGTCCAAACATAATTCCTGCAGTTCCTTGCAAACCCTCAGCTAGGAGTGGAAAATGCAGAGTGACTACAAATATCACTCAGTGCTCTGTTCAAAACACAAGCCTCCCAGAGGCCAGAAACAGAATCTTCTTTAAAGAAAATGGAGCTGAACTCTCTAACCTTATGAAATGTACAGAAAGGAGTCATAATCTCTGAAACAGAACATTTCAGTAACAGGGTAAGCCACCAGCTTATATCACACTCACAGGCAGCTTCAGGATCAGCTCTGTCAGGTGAGACTTCTTGATCAGCATCTTCTTCTCCAAACAACTGGCTATATAACAATTAAGAACAACAAGACTAGAATTTCAGCATATCTGATTAAAGACTCAAATACTTGCTGATGGATACATATTCATTTCAGGATTCTTGCTATCAGACTGCCACTTCATATATTGCTTTTTGAACTGCTGGGATTAATCACACGTGGACTTAACACTGACAACACAAAATGCCCAGTACAAAAATGAATTTAGCAAAACAGTTTTCCCTGTAATTCACTCACCAGTTCACCCAATATTCAGCCTAATATTTACACTGCAGTACTAAATACATTTTTAGAACCTGTGGGATATCCAAGATTCCAGCAAACTTTACACTTGTTAAAACATGCATCAAACTGAAAAATGTGCTTACTTCATATGAAGATGATGAATAAAGCAACCTCAACTTACACTGCTGTGCCAAACTACTCTGCCAGATTTTTTTGTGCTATTAGAGCAAGGCCCTAAATACTAATCTACCTTCCATCTTTGTAACCACCCCAGAACCCAGGTCAAGGAACTGGAGGTTTTCACCATAATCCCTTTAAATTAATTTAAAATGAATTTAAAATACACTATAATAAATTTAAAAGAAAAGAGTGTGTCAATTTTATTTCTCTCTCTGTAGGTTTAGAAACCAGAAAAATGAACCATAGTACCTATTTAAAAAAAAGAAAAAAAATCACTTACTTGAACAAGTACTTAGCCCACACAATGCAATGGATAGGCTCCGAGGGCGTATTTCGGATTGTGCAGCCTGGGAAAGTTTTCTGAGTTGGTTTAGGCTGACATTCGTAACATTCTGTCACTCCCTGGTGAAAAATGAAGGATTTACTTGTCACTCTGAGAAGGCTACTGATAGTTTAGGCTACTAATAGATGAACTGTAACTCTATCTCCAAACACCCACTCCCTGTTGTCTAAAATAGCCAATGACAAGAGTAACACCCCACCTAACCTTTTTGATAACTGTTACTTGTCCAAGGTAGCCTGCAGTTCCACTCTCTATAAGAGGAATATCAGCAGCCAGACACATCCTGTTCACATGGTTACGGGCAGCTGCAAATCAAGAGGGTTTAAAAGAAAAAATTTGAATAGTTAAGAAAAAAAAAGTTTTACTTCTCCAAATTCAAACTAGCAGCCTAAGCAAACATTTCTCCTTAATCTGCCTTGTTTCTTTATAGAGCACTACACCATTTTCACAAAGTCCAGTTTCCCATTCTCACAAGATATACTGACATTAATGAACACAGCAAACTCAACTGACTAAAGCTACACTGCACCCACAGTACCCATCAGCTCCCATGAAGCAGCAATTAGCAGTTAACATTATTTTCAAAACACCTGCAGAAGCACTAGCCACCCTTTCAAGTTTCTAGCAAAGCACACAAGGCTTAGTCCAGCTGCAGAGGGGTTAAGAGGGTACTTGTTACTCAAATGACACTGCAGCAAGGAACAAGCAACATCTGCAATATAAAATCATAGTGAAAACTTCACCTCTGTTATCCAGAGCATTCATAACCAACGTAAACTGGCGGAAGAACTCTACGTTATAGTCAGGGCTACAGAAAACAAAAACAACATTTCAAATGGCACAAAGTTGTTGGTTATATCTGCACAACAGAAACTCTACACATGCAACCGATATTCGTATGATAAATTACACATATTATTAATTTAGCTACTCTTTAACTGCCCCATTTGTCTTCTGCCCATTTTAAAGCTGGGTGAAAGCATGAATTTTATGCTGTTGGAAGGAAGCTACTGCAATTAGTACTAATTTGACCAATGAAACGGGCAGACAAGGAAAAGTGATTAAACGACTCTGACCTAATGAGTAAATTGGCTGAGCTGTGGTAACTGACCTTAAAAACCATCAGCTGTGGCTAAAACATGCACACTGTAATTACCACAGCTCATCAGACTGTGCATAATTCATTGTACTGTGATAGTTCCATTGGTTTGACTGTGTGTCCGTACCCTGAGGAGCCAACACACAGGACCTTAAATCCTGACACTTCAGTTATCTTCACATTGCATTTTTCTGACTTAAAGAAGAAGGTGGAAAAGAAGTGAAAGGAAAGAGGAAACAGGATTAACAGTTTCAGGAGAAGGATGCAGTGAGTCAGTGTTTCACTGGCTAACAGCAACACCAGACTTCAAACCTTCATGGTACAAAATATCCATTTTTTAGATATTGGGGCAAATATAAATTAAAACATGGGGAACAGCTAATGGAACTCTACATAATCTTGTACTCTACTCATTGGTTGCAGATCATAAATACTAAATTTTAACAGCTTGGGACGTATATAAATGACACTTAGTTACCTACACACACACACAAAGGACTTAATTTTCTTAATCACAGACTCAACATTCACATGTCTTTTAATTTAATTATTGCTCAAGACATCGGGGCATCCTTACAGAGTAGAAACTTACATGGCAAATGTTGCCAATAAAATGAAAAACAGACACAAGCAAATGACTACAGTTTACTACCAGAGCTTAAAACCCATGCAAAAGCCACACTCCCACTCAGGTATGTGGTAGTTCACATTCACAGCTATTTCTCCTTACTGAGGAAGCTTTGTAAATATCTTAAAGCACACCAGTGTAGCATTTAAATAACACAGTACTTGCAAATCAAACATCAAATTAGAGCTTAAAACCAAACATACTTCATGATGCTATCATGGTAAGCTATAATATTAGCTTCTGGACAAAACTGTAACACGCTTTCCTTGGCAACCTAGAAACAAAACAAAAAAAAAAGAAAACAAAAAAAACTTATTATTTCTTCCTTCCTTCTAAAAGACAGACTTGATACCAGCTGTGTATCGCGTAAGTTGACTACCTTAAGAGATTTAAATACTTTAATAATGAAATGCTGTGGACAGCCATGTTCAACCAACCAACACTTACCTCTTCCCAGCAGAAACTAAATTGTGACATATTTCCAACACTATCCATAAAATAATACTGAATAATGAGACTTGGGCTTTGACTTTTTCTCACCTGTGATTTTGATCTTCCAACATGTTTCTTTTGAAACAGAAACTGTCTGTTGAGATTGCTGACATCAATAGTATCCAAATCAATCTATAAACACACAAGAGAGGCATTTCACTTTCACAGAAAGAAATGGAACAAAACCATGAACACAGTTGGAAGAAAAGACAATTGGCCAAAATACAGAAACTTTACAGAGCCCTCTTCAGACCTTTCAGGTGTTACATCAGCACTACAGCAACTGAGAGGCACAAGTGGCCACCTAATTATCTTCAGGAATCCGTACATGAGCAATCATTGGTGACAGGGGCCCATGACAAAAGTGCAGGGCTACAAGACAACAAACCTTCTGAAGAGAGTCCCTGCTGAGAATGCACGGGACTCTCCAGACACCCACACAGCAGTGAGTAGAATGTCACCACCCACCAACTGTTCTGCTTACACAGGATAAAGATTTTAGTGGCAATTCCTGAGGAGCAAACTCAGGAGGGAAACTGCAGAAATCCATCCAGATGGGTCCAGCCAGCCTCTCCCTGCACTGCCCACCTTGAACACTGGCTCTGTGCTTCCCCAAGGCCCAGGAAAGGCTGCTCCAAACCAGCTGGTCCTTCCACTTTATACAAGCATGGCTTTAAGGCACCTGAATCAGTAAAACAAGGGCTGCACAGCCATCTTACACACACAATGCAGGGCAAAAGCTTTTACTGCCTGTCCCCGTGACTAACTGCCTAAGTGCACATTAACAAATTGTGAAGTCTACTTATACAAAAGAAATCAAATCGCACAATCAAAATGTTTAAAAACACACAGCACCAAGCACCCCTGATGTACAGCCTCAAACGATGCTGTGACTGAAACTCCCCTAACAGCTACGTTTCTATCTATTAATATACACACAGCAACAGCATAAATTCAAATATCTTTAGCCCCCCCAAGAATTTAAAATATTTAACTAGAACTTTGACATCTTTTCCTAGCTTTGTTGCCACTACTTTTCCTGCAATAAAGTTTCTTTGATCAGCAACTCTTTTGAGAAGTCCTCTCCAGAGATTTTCTGAGCATCAGAGAAATTTCTCCCAAATTCCCACTGGTAATGCTGACATACTCAACACAGTAACATCTTCAGCTACCCAAGAGCGCTCCCAAACTGACTGTGCAGTGTGAAGTTTAAACATGACCTACTCAGGGTGTTCTCACACACTCCTAACTTCATTAACCCAACCTGAATTATGAAAAAAGCATGGCACACACTCATTGAACATCTTTTGCCTGAGAGATCCAAACTCCAATATTAAACTTCCTGTTTTCTGAAGGGGATATTTTTAATTGAAGGACTGAGTTTTAACATACTAAGAACTGCAATAGCTAGAGAGTTTTATTTAAACAGTAAATAAAAGCACCTGTGGACATAGAGCAAACAGAAAAGATACAATGCTTTAGAATGTATTATAGAGCTGAGACTGTTAAACAGTACTACCATGCTATCATAGTAACTACCCATGGCCTTGGCTCTTTTCATGAAAATTTTGCATGATTTACATTTCTACCTCCTTTCCTTCCTCATGAGACACACAGAAAGTGTGCTTAGTCCAAAGCCAAAAAGCCCAAGAACCTCAAGGGAAAACAGTAAAGTGCAAAACTCTGTTAAAACCTTCAGTACCCAGAAAGCTTTCAATATTTCACCTGGAGACGATGACAAGTGACATCAGCTCCTGCTGAAAGCAGTAAAGGGAGCAAAGGGAGTTCATCTCCAAAGAGAAAACTTGAGACCATTAGACCTCAACAGAAGCTTCAGTCTAGCTAAGAATGATCAGAATTTAACAGCTCACTTATAACACAACTACACTGTTCCCATTTTTGTAACCTGGAAGAAAAGGCATCACAACTCAACACCATTTACTCATGTTCTTAATTCAGACCTGGATATTGAAAAAATTTCATTTTCTTCTTCATTCACAGGAAAAGGGTATGCCTCTCAACACACTATACTTAAGTCCCATGTTAGTCAGTTGTCTGTTAGTCAAAACAACGAATGTTTTATAGTATTAATATTATTTTTTTTAAAAAATCACAACTTACTTATAAAAATAAAAAGCATTTTCAGATGTTCAAATTTGTTAATATTTAATAACAGAGGAAACCCCTCAACGATATCACAAATGTTGACAAAGCAATTTATTCTAACAGCAAATTCCCTCTTTATGTAATAATTCTTTTTCGCTCTCACCTTGTCTTGTACCCACCTGTTCCCTATGTTATCAAAACATTACTGTCTTGCATAAAACACTGCCCATGATATTGTCATATGAAGATAGCCCTGATCCAACATGTATTTAAGTTAATGGAGTCCCACCAAGTCAGCCTCGAAAGGCAATACCAAACCCCAAACTATAGTGAGTGAAACAATAAGCACACCCCAATGAGATTGATGCGTAACGACTAACTGGAAAATCAGGAGCTTTAAACTCTGTTATAATGGACTGCAGGAGTACATAACTGACACAGTAAAGTAGGGGGGGAAGAGGGAATAGTGCAGAAAATGCTTCCACTCCTCCTGAGTTATTTATTTCCCTGGGGCAATGTTCAAATTGGATAGGGCTTTCAAACCAAAGGGACAATTTGGAATTAAACATATTCTGCAAGTTTAAAAAGCATTCCAGTAGGAAAGCTCAAGCCGTAAGAATAACAAGGCAAACCAGGAACTTCTACAAGCTGATATGGTTTTAGATAGGAGCTACTTTGCTTAACAAGTCTGACTGCAAACCCTCTGACCCAAACTTAACAAGTCTGACTGCAAACCCAAACTCCTCACAACCTGTCACACAAATCTCCCAGATGTGACTCCTGGGCACGTTAGTAAAACGGTATTCAGGGAAACAGATCTATGCTCCGGCTGGATTTAGAACCATCTGCTCTTCCTCACTACAGTAAGAAACCAAGAAAGGTCTGGACACCAGGCAATCAGTTTCACCAACAACACTTCTCCCTATCCCGTTTTCATTACTACCCTCTCACATCTGCCCTTCCTGTACGGACTCACAGATTAATATCTGGAAGCAAAAGTGAAACCACGAGCCCGCGGGAAGCGCCAGCACTGAGGGGGTTTACAGCCCGCCATCAAAAAGCACAGTTCACCTCTCCCGGGGGGTTTCTCGCTGCAATTCATCCCCGGACCATCACCCCCAGCACCGGCAAAGGCGGCACCGGGCTAAACTAAACACTTCCAAGATATGGCCGGGCAGCAAACACGGCACAGCGTGGTGCCCCGGGCGGCGCCGTCCGCGGGCTCCCGGAGATACACGGCCTTCCCAAGGAAGGCGGCCGGACCTCGGCGGGGGAAGGAGGAGCTCCCGCGCCCGGCGGGAGCCCGGGCTGAGGGGGGGCGGCGATGGCGCGCAGGCCGCGGCCCCTTTGTGGCGCCCCGGCCCGGCGGTCCCGCGGCGGCTTTGGCGGGCCGAGCCGCTCTGAAACCGCGCGCGCACA
>VYXC01001141.1:280016-348751 GCA_013397175.1 Platysteira castanea | reverse complement strand
TCTCCAGAGGTTCAGGGGATCCTGAAATGTCCGCATTCTCGCACCATTTGTTGAAGTCAGGTTAAAGCCTGCACCCTCCCTGAAGACAGCTTTGTCCGCAGAAAGAATCAGGAGCAATATTTTTGGTAGATATTCATGGGTGTTTTATTTCTCTGACCACATGGCAGCCAGGAGGGACACAGACCGGCCACAGGGCAGCCAGGTCAGGCACGGACTGACCACCAAAGACCCAGGAATCATGGGACAACCACAGTTTTTGGGGCAGGGAAAACACCGATAACCAATAACGAACAGGATAACATCAGGGAGCCTGGAAACCCCGTGTAACCATGCTTCAGCTTCCATGGCCCATCCCCCAGGGGGGGCACCTCCACAGGACCCTTAATCAATAGAGAGGAGTAATTTTAAATGCAGATTAAAGGTACAAACATCACGAGTCACAAGGTAAACAATATTTAATACTCTAGAGAAGAAATTTTTTTCCAAGTGTTAGATGTACCTAAAAATCAGTTAAAAGAAATAAAACTGCCTTCTCTAAAAAAGCAACAGCAGCATTGCTATCTAGAAAATGTCTTTCATTTGGCTAAGCTGAACTGCAGTTCAGCTCACATTGTACAAACACAGATGGGTCACAGAAGTGACACAAACCTCACCTTGTAACTTCTTATCATGAGCTGGATTCCGATCATTATCAATTTAAGTTTCCTGAAAGCTGCTGTGATTCTGGTTGTCAGTGGCAGCACAGCTTCAAGTGGCAGCTCTGGATCAGCACAGCTGGTGGAAGATGCGTCCGTGGCCCTTCTGCCTGTCTTGCAGTGACAGCAGTGGATAAGGAGGGAAATGGCTCAGCAAGGGAGAAGTGGGCTCCACACTGAGGGAAGATTGGTTTTATCCATACCTCGTTTGTCACAGTGCCTCTGAAAATATCCCTAGTGCCAGGTGGTGTCTCAACAGCACTATCCTTCCTTTTAATCATCCTCCTGGGTGTCCTGAGTGCAGTCCAGTGGGGATGCAACAGAAATGCTCTCACTGACAGAATGCCTCTAGCAATGTAGATGACCAGCAACAGCAACAGCCCTGCTTGGGGTAGCTGAGCTCAGGCAACCCATAATCCACAATGCCATGAGGAATGTCATGCCCCAGTGATTCATTTATGGCTGCTCCAGAGCTATTAGGGTCATATCCAAACTCATCAGACCCTGCTCGAAGGTCCTCTGGGCTGACCAGTCTTCTGTAGTCTCCCAGCTTAAAAAAATATTGCTATTTTTGCATATATTGAAAGATACAGTTTAGAGCAACTTGTAGTCATCCAGCTGGAAATTCCCATTCCACTCAGCGGGAATGCAGATCCCACCTCTGGGTGATCAGTGATGTACAGCTTGTTTTCTACAAATAGGAAGATGTCAAATTTGCAAACAGCAGCCTGTTGTTATATATTTTATTTTATTAACAAAATATTGAAACTAATGAGGAATATAACCTCTCACACATAGATTTGCCATGGGTGTTTATGGTGGACAAGAAAGCGTGCCTCCTGAGTACATTACATCTCTACAGTATTTCACAAGGATATATATCAGGTTGTACAAATGTTGTTCAGCTGCACAAACCCTCCAATTACAGCAATCATTTGCTTGTGAATTTCAGTCTGCTGTGCAATGATTTGTAGTAAACATTTTTCCAAGCTCCTGGGAGACAGGACTACCAACTTCTGGGTCAGGGTCTGGTGTCCCCACCAGACTGATGGAAGCTCCTGACAGTACAAAGTAGCCTTTCACTTCTTGGAAATAGCTGACATGTGAGTTGGAATAAATCCATGATCCCACCAGGGAAGTAAGTGATGTGCATCCATAAGGCTGTAGCCTACAGAAGTGTGGATGCAGGTTCAGTGCCCCTGACCATTGATCCAAGCTCTGGGAATTTCAGAGAACATCTCATCCCAGACTGTGACTGATGGGGAGCTGAAGCAGCTGGGACTTTCACCTTGACTAAGCTTTGGAGTAAGGTTATAGGAGCAACAGAAAATGCTGGCACATACTTCTTATGGAGGTCTGTGCTATGTGTATGCAGGGATTGCACACAGAACAGAAAAAGAGGATGACATATAAGTAATATTTGGTTTGTGCATCAGAGTCATTCTTCAGAGCACTCCTGGAAGCAAGCATAACTAAAGTTTTCCATGAGCATTCCAGCAGCTCTGTGCAGGTGCTGATGGGGATTTTCACATCTGGCGCTTTCCCAAGGGAGGCCTCAGGGAACAACGTAGGACATCATGGTACCCGTAGCCAATCCCACCTGCACGGGAGCTGATCAAGGCACTTCATAATCAGTGTGTGCTGGTGTCACAGAACACTTCAGTCTCAGCATAACCATAGGGAGACAACCATAATGAGCATTCATATAAGATAAGAGTTTCTCTGAAAAGCTGATCAAATTCTCCTTGGGTAGCTGGGGTCTAATTCATCACTCCCTGCTGCCCTACCTTTGTAACAGAAGATTTAGTTCAAAACAATTTAATTCCACATGGAAAAACAGTGCAATACAGAAATCAATCAAGTACTCTGTATTTACATAAAGACCAATATCCTCAGCCAACAAAAACTGGCGTGATTCTGCTGAAGCCAGTGGAGTTGCACTGATTTACACTAGCTCAGGCTCTGCTCTAGTATTTCAGAAATAATGATCTAAAGCCTCAGATAACCTATGCCAGAACAACTCCATCAAATTTATACATCGACTGAGGATATGACCTTTTATTGAAATATGTATGTTAGAATTCCCCTTTGGTTTGTTTAAAACATTGAAAAAGAGTAACCAGGTTGTTGTTTGGTATGCCCCTAGCCCAGAGGCACAGTAGCTCAGATGCTGCATGCTACACGGCTGCAGTTTTTATACCAACACTACAAAAGTATTTCAGAGCAGTGACAGAATGGGTAGTTAGGAAGTAAATCTGCCCTATGGTAATCCTCCATCATGTATCTCTCACTTGTCCAAATTTCAGAGAGAATGCTGCATATGGTTTTGCCCTCTGAAGCATGAGGTTCCCTTTTTGTGGTTTTGTTTTTCCCTTTAGCTTCAATAAGTGTTTCTTATGGCTCAGGTGCTTAATAGAGGATAGGGAAGAAGAAATGTGCAAATATGAAATTGAGGGATCAGTGACATTCATAAGATTTTGACACTTTTTGAAGTCTCTTGTTCAGGTTAGTTTCTGAGCAGAAGATACTTCATGGCATAAGCACATTCACACGCACTTTTTAAAATGCTGTATGTGAACTGCATTTGCATGGAGATGGAAGAATTATTTATCAACTATTCAGCCCATTTTTTTCCACTCTGTACTCCTTAAATCTCTATGTGTTATGATGACTGTTATAACTGAATTAGTGCACAGTCTTAACACTTTGCAAAAAATGTGGCCATGTTCAGAAACAGCATACTATCTGCAAAAGTTCATGCATGAGGATAAATTCAGACCATAGACTCATGGAATCAAAAAATGTTTTGGAAGGTACCTTTAAAGGCCCTCTAGTCTAACCCCCTGCAATGACCAGGGACAGACCTTCAACTGGATGAGGTTGCTCAGAGTCCCATCCAGCCTGATCTTGAATGTTTCCAGGGACTGTACATCTACCATGTCTGGGCAAACTGTTCTAGTGTTTTACCACCCTCACTGAAAAAACTTCTTTGTTATATCTAGTCTTTACTTTAAAATTAAATTACTGATAACACAGTTTGTGTTTTCGAACTCAATGAGATTACTTATGTGAGTAAATTAACTCATAAATTAAAGGTCTTTGCAGGTATTTCACTTTCATCTCAAAAGTGAAATGCTGACCTCTTAAAGTCAAATAAGATATTGTGAACATTGATTTTCATGATAATTTTAGCCCAATGGCAACAAACAGATGAGCAGGTCCAGATAACAGAAATGCTACACAAAGTATATGAAGAAGGCAATAAGACAATAAATCCAGTTGCTTGGCAGAGGCACATGATTGTTATGATGATCCTGTTAAGTTCAGTTAACTGTTCCACTGTGGTTTTCCTTAAGTAAATATGCATTGCAGCAGAACAATAGGAGAAGATACAGAAGGTAGAAGAGTCCATAGTAAGAACTCTTTTGTGTCCACCATATAATACAGGGATTTCTAAGAACAGCTGCAGTCAGTAAGAAGTCAATGTCAAATAAACCTGTACAGAGAAGGAATTCCAAGAATAAGAAGGCATCACTAAAATGACTTAATCATGAGCAATTAACAGTAAGGACCTCGCATATGTATGCCAGGGAAATCTGAGTCACTCTGCTAGTTTCAGTCAAACTGTACTGATTAATCAACAGAGGAGCAACCTACTGGGTCATAAAAATTTTAATTTTTTCCTGGCTTTGAGGGATGTATTTGAATGACTGCTTTCGTACCCAGGATCTTTGATGCACTTGAAATCAGAGTTGACAGAACAGAGCTGGAAGATGTTTTTGGAAGAATTAGTAACACAGACCATATTTTGATTCCATAGAATTTAAGAAGCTTAGAAATCTCATATGGTACTTTTTTATTTTTGTTCTCAGCAGAACAAATAGACAAGGCACTAAAATCTCAAATCTCTGAAGCTGGTGAATGTCTGTCCTGTCCTCAAAGTATGACCCAACTTGTGATATCTACACCTCACCCTTAAGTGTAAGCCAGTAACAATTTTATCTTTATTGCACCTGTATAATATAAAACTGTGATTGCTGCATATTGTTTTCCAATTTATCTTGATTCAGTGAGACATAACATATGGCCGTATTATACATTAACTTCTGCAAAATTATGCTACTGGGAAAGTACATTGCGTGAGAAAAGTTAGTCTCCCATCAAAGTCCATCACAAGTCCTATCAAATACCTTATGCCTGATGTTTGACATACAGATGGATCTTGGTATCAGCTTGGAATCCATGTGTCTGCAGTAGGTTTTGCTGTATATGACACGGGGTTGTGTGATGGTGTGTTTTCCCACTCCTTTACTTGCTAAATTGCCTGCCCTCCCCGTGTTGTCCTCCCTCCCCCGCCACTACTCCTAACCACTCCCTCGGGTTCTCCCCGTTTGTTCTGTACCCTAATCCCGCCCATGTACCACCCCTGTGCCCTGGGACCATTAGTCCATGTGCTCTCTCCTCCCCGCTCGTCCCCATATAAAATCCAGCCCTATGCCATGTGCCCGACTCTCTGCCTTGGGGAATAAGCCTGTTACCATGGGTCTCCCTTTGCCTCTGAGAGCCGTGTGAATAAAGATCCTCTGAAGCCCCCATGCAGGGAGCCTTCTCGCCTCCTTTATCGCCGCCGTGTTGCAGAAGCTGAGAGCTAACCGGAGCCATGCGGGGCCGCTCGGAAGGGGCTATGGGAAGTGGGACAGCTTCTCTCCCCAAGGAAGTCCCCCTGCGCTCTCCGGGAAGGTTTGCAGCTTGCCATACCATTGCAAGAAACTACAAACCGCAACAGGGTTGCAATGGGAGAAAAAGGAATCTTCAGAAAGATAAAAGGAGAGCTAAGAACAACAAAGACAATTTTTTGATATGCACATTTTAAAGTATTCTATTCACCTTTTTTATCTTTTCACAGTGGTTGTGTCTATATTTTTCTTTCTTTTCACTCTCTAGTTGGTGTCACCTTAGTTTTAAATTATTTTTTCCTTCCTGTCTTTGCAGCTTTCCCAAGTAGGTTGTAAATCAAAAAAAGACCAGGCTGAACTCTTGCCCTCTTTAAAACCAAAGGGCACTAAGTGCAGATTTTCAATTACAAGTACTTTGGCTACAGTCTTGAATCCAGTCCCACTGCAAGTATTTTTGCCAATAGAAATTTGTTATTAAGGACAGGAACAGGCCTCTAATAATTTTATGGAAGAATGTTGTTGACACTAACAAGATCTTGATCCAGAGACCTTAGATTTTCCAAAGATCAGCAGAAGTTTTGAAGCTGAAAAAACATGCTTTTCCCTGATAAAATGTTAGGAGAGACAGCCCTGTGAGTCATGACTTAGCATGACCTCACAGTGCTGTCTGTGCTGTGGACAGCTTATTGGCAGGGGAAAAACCTCAACTCTGTATAAACTAACCCTCCCCCCAAACCTGCAGTTATGATGAAGTGAAGAAGGTAAATAAAAGGAAAAAATGGATCAATATACCAAAACCAAAAATACTGCTGCGGGTCACCAAGGGAATAGTAGAAAAAAGCATACATGAAAAAAATTAAGCAATATTTTGCTTGTTTATGATTTTGATAGGGTATTTATGCAATAAAAATATGTAATAACAAAAAAAATCACTCAAGGAATTATAATTTTATTTTGTAAGAAAGAAAAAGAATTTTTATTGATGCCCATCTTAGATGATTGCTTTATTTTAATATGCAAGGGCATATTAATGTCATTTTCTGTTCTTATTGTCATTTTCTGTATGAGTATGACCTAAAGTTTACTTCAAGTTAGGATGAAAAAGAACTATCATGGCTTTTCCCAATTCTAGTTTACTAAACTTACTGTATGTTTCACATACATGACTAGTAGCAAAAGACATTCTTTACCCTAATAAGCCCTGGTTTTTTGTGTAATTATAACTCTCCAGATTTTGAATCTTATTCATATTATGCCTCTAGCACAAACCAGAGCTCCAGTCCTGCAAACATATGCCCATGCCTCACTTTACATAACCTCACATATGTTCTAAATTTACAAAGCAAATTTGTGCCACCAAGTACAATTTTTCTGAGAAAGATGAAAATCTTTCAACGGTGTTTTGGGGGACCATGGATTCCAGAGGATCAGTCCAAGAACAATTCAACAATGAATATAAGATATCTAAAAAGTAGAACAGTATTTTTAGAAAAGCATTCATGAGCTATTGAGCAAACGTCAGGCTCACAGAATCTTATCTCATAAAGAATTCCTGACAAAGATCATCCAATAGCATTAGGTAGAGGAGTCTGCAGCGATGAAGTGCTGTGACTAAAAAAAAGAAAAAGAGGAGGAAAAGAATAAGATGGGACAAATGAAACATTTTATGTGTGGAAAATTGTTTGGAAGCAAGCCATCTTTTTCTTGCTGTCATCACTAGAATAAATGCAAGATGCTTTCATCTCTAACAGTGTTTTCAAGTCCACAAAAAAACCATTTCCCCACACAGTGTCCATAATTATTATACAGGAAAGAAATTGAGGAAACAGGAACAACACAATTATAACTATTCAGTCTGCACTGACAAATAACAACTATCTAATTGCCATCATTGAGTTTGATCAGAACAGAGGCTTAAAAACAAAGAGAGCCAGTTTCGCCACCAGTGATTGCTGGCTGTGAAATCCTACTTGCCATTCTCTACTCCTCTCCCCAGGGCCATAGCCAGATGATTTATTTATGCACAACTTGTTTGCACAACTGGAGGTGCTGAGCTGTGAAAAATTACAGATAAATATTTGGGGGTTAAATTACGGACATCTCCTTTAAGGTATCTTAGACATAGTTTTTGTGTCAGCTGATTTTCAAAGCTACAGAGGACTTCTGATGAGTGTTGATGGGAGACATGTTTTCATCCTATTTCCACCTCTAACATTCTTTTGTGTTTGGGACAACAAATTATCTTATGTCAAGACAGCGTACCTGAAGAGATGTGTCCTTCTGCAAAGTGTATTTTCTCCTTAGGTCAGCAGTAGTCAAAAGCCTTTAGCATCCAAAGGTTACATAGGGATTAATATGAAAGAAATCTGTATCTCAGAGTCAAATCCTAAAAGATGGCTATCCACACAATAAAAATCATTGATCCTGAATCCTTTGGGAGTTGAGGCATAGATCCTTTTTTTTTTCAATCTACCTTTTTCAGCTGTGAGTACTATTGTGATCATTGTTTTCATGAGCCAGCTAAAACACAAAATAGAAGATAAAGAAATGTGCTGAATGTGTCCCATCATTAGAAACAACAAAACATTTTGTACATGCATTCACAGCTAACTACTTCCATTTATTCCAAGTTTGAGAACTTGCCCATCATTCCTGGGTTTTTTTCCCATCCAACATGAGCAGTAAAAAGCTTGAAATTCCCTCAGAAAGCAAAAGAAGGAAAACTTCATAGTGCCCATAGAGTGAATTTGATTTGAATATTTAATTTGGAATATAGTGATTCAGATAGAGGCATTTGTCTTTAAAAGTCTTGGGTCCCATTCATTTTGACATTAATCACGCTTCCCTTCATTCTCTTAGATATGCGATGTTTCACACTTAACAATGAAAATTGTACTGCACAGCACATTAAGTTGCTTATTTTCTATTAGGTGTACTGCTTCTCTCTCAGCTGTGAAATGTTACACTCTATTTCCTCACATGGATGGAATAGATGCCACGAGGAGGAAAATATTGACTCTTATCTCTGCAAATAGGTTTCAAAATATGGTACCTTTGACAAACATAGAACTGAAATAAAATAATGCTTCTCAAAAAAAAGTTACAAACTCAATGTCGCAGATCTTTATGAAAATTAAATTTTTTATTCTTAGATTTGTGCAAAATATGCACCATAAAGTTGTTGCAAAACTAGGCTTAAAAATGTATTTGTTTGACTGTATTACACTGCTCTACCATCAAGGTTCCTAAAGGTCAGAACTGACAAACATATAGGTTGTTTGCTAAAACTCTGAGAAAGTCTATTTACAATGCAGTGAGAGTAAAACTCTACTATTGGGCATATTGTACTGTTGTATGGATAAATAAAAAAAGTCCATAGTCAACAGTTCAACACATTTCCTGGAAATTTAATTGGATGGTGGGAAACTCAGTTTTTATATGTATCGGTCAAAAGTAGCCTCAAGATGAGACCATACTTTTGGCTGTTGCTTCATACGGGTTCTTATAATACCACAATTGGATGCAATCATATCAAAATTTGATCTTTCCAGACATCCTATGTGTATTTGGCACATCCAAAATATCTCGAGCTATCTACATGGCTTAGATACAACAGTTCTTAGCTATCACCAGTTTAAAAATAGTGCCGCTCTAATCACCCCCCTGCTTCTGAAAATTTATTTTAACCTACTGATTTATGTTAGAATGATTGCCTGTGGAAACTGCTGAGCAGTAGCTTCTACAAATTATTTCAAGTATCTTGCAAAAATCGGCACTAAATGTAAAAGATGATTACCACAAATTTTGACTTAATGATAGCCTGTCTTCAGAGCAGAAACAAAACAGGGTTTATATGGGTGGCTCTGTCTTACAATTGTTTATACTGACAATTTTTCAATATATTTACATGGAGCAATAAATATGAAACTTGACTTGCTGCAGTGTTCAATTTTGATTAAAGACATGGTGATTGTCATGAAATAGGAGTAATTTGAAATTGAAATGACCCTTTCAACAGACTGTGACTCTTTGGATAAAGACAGATTTGTTTGCATCACTATTTCTCCCTCTAACTCTCAGTACTTTATTGATAGCCTACATAAATGGACCTCTTTTGCGTAAAACAATACTCACAATCACTTATTGGTTATTTGTAATCCAGGAACTTTTTCAAAATTTCTTTTCTCAGTATAGAACTGACCTGAATGGAATGAAACTTCTGTTTCTCAACTGCTGAGGGTTTTGACATCTGTTTTCCTTCCTGACTCTAATAAAAATCAACTCTGCAAATATTTTTAGAATAAAATGGAGTTATTCAGACTATCTCCTTGATTCAGTTCTTGAAAGTTCTTTATTCTTTATCCTTTATCTACAGCTCATCACTTTGAACTGATACAAACAATTTTACAAAATCTTCAGATAAAATCCTTTTCAAAATAACTGTGTGGTTGTAAAACCTCATATTGCTATTCTTTTCCCATCCTCCACCCTGACCCCAAACATTCTACTGAAAATAGAGCTGGTCAGAATTTTTTGGGTGAATTATTTAATTCCAATAAAAGGCAGAGTACTGAACATGGAAATTTTGATATTGACGTGAAAAATAATTATTTTTATAATCTTACAGTATTTTATGGGACAAATATCTATGTTTAAACCAGCTTAACTGAAGATTTTACAGATTTTAAGTTGATTTCCTTGACACAAAATGTACCCCAGGAGCCAATACTGGGGGAAATCCCTGTCAGCATCCTCATTAATCACTTGGAGGATGGGACAGAGTACACCCTCTTCAAGGTTGCAGTTGATACAAAAAAGGGGAAGAATGACTTATACACCAAAGGGTTGTGCTGACATCATGTGCTGTCATGAAGAGTGACTTCAAAAGGCTAAAGATATGGGCTGGCAGAAACCACTTGAAATTCATCAAGGAGAAGTGCAAAGCCCTGCACCTGAACAGGAATAACTTCAGGTACCAGAACAGGCTGGGGACAGAAACCTTGAAAGCAGCTTTGAACAAAAAAAGCCCGGGATTCCTAGTGGACACCAACCTGATCGTGGGCCAGCAGTGCACCTTAGTGACAAAGAAGGCAAACAGCCTCCTGGACTCCTTTAAGGGGAACATTGCCAGCAGACTGAGGGAGGTAATCACTCAGGTCAGCCCTGGCGAGATGCATCTGGAATACTGAGATCTGAGCTCCTCAGTACATGAGAAATAATGAGCTTGCTGGAGAGACACCAGTCAAGGGCCTTTAGGATGATTAAGGTATGGGATCATCTCTCCTGTGAGGAAATGCAGAGAGAAGTAGGTGCAGAGAGAACTAGGACTGTTTAGCCTGGAGAAGAGAAGGCTCAGAGGGATCATATCAGTGTGTTTAAATCCTGATGAGGGTGAGTAAACAGTACACACCCAGACTCTTCCCAGTGGTGCCCAGTGACAGGAGGCAATTAGAACAAACTGAAATATGGGAAATTCCATTTGAACTTCAGAAATTTTCTCTCATATGGTGGTTGAACACTGGCACAGATTTCCCATAGAGGTCGTGAAATCTCCAGCCTTGGAGATATTCAAGCACTGACCAGACACTGTTCTGAGCACCCTGCTCTAAACAGTTCATCTTTCAGTAGAGGGGCTGGTCTCCAGAGCTTCCCCCCAACCTCATTCATTACACTGTTCCATTAAAATGAGCCATGTTTTATGTCCAATGCATTCAGCTGCATTATTGTGTGAATGTCTCCCAACAAAAGTAAAACCTGCAAATGAAGCCCTCTTTCTTTTCATATTGACTTTTGTCTGTTTTCCCTGCTGACCTTTAAAATTGTACTCTTTGTTGGAGATTCAGTTTAAGAGTTTTACCTCCTGTGAATCAAGAGCATGAGTTTTTTTCTAAGTGACAGGTTGTTGCTTCTAAGTCTTCAGTATCAGCAGAGAAATATTTAGAAAGGAGCCACAGGGAAGAGAGCTAGATCCTTTTGCTCATCTCGCTTGTAGGCAATCAGTTCACCCAGAAGCTGTCATCTGAAGTCAATCCACTGGCTTTACAAAGTGCATGCAATCGCAGAATTGTTTTCTCAGAGGATGCTGCATCTAGCAAACAAATTGGAATGAAGCTTATTCACCTGTGGGCCATTATAACAACACTGGCAGCTTGGTAGGGCAAGAAACATACGGGCAATTTAATCTGCAACAGACTACATCTATTTGGCATGGGAGAGAAAGGAAAGAACAAAACAAAAACTCAAGCAACCCAAGAGATAGGGATTAAAGACAGAAGAATCTCATAGGAAAAGCTTTCCTTTTTCTATCTCTAAGAACACAACCCATTTTTATTTCTGGTGAGGGGGTTCTTTGTGTTTTCTTTTTCTTTTTCCCCTTCAAGTACTCTTTTTTCTTTGCCCCATTGTGCTTACTAAAGTGATTTCCAGTAGTGGTTGAAGAGTGTGAACACTCCTTCTTTATTTGCAGGATGTCAAGGTGCATGCAGGTTTCCTTTAGGCTACCTGGAGGGAAAAGGCAATGGCCTGTGCAATAAGCAGATATCTACAGCAATACTTTAGGCCTCCATGATCCCCTTGGGGGGAAGAAAAGCTTCAGGCTCTTTCAGTCTGGAAGAGCAGAGAGGTAGACAGATTCAAGCCTCAGTAGTTCTGTGTTAAATACTACATAGGAAGGGAGAAATGCCACTGGAAATGTAAGAAGAAGGATGAAAATCATTGGAAGAACTGCTATGAATATATATTTGTCTGGATTACAAGCGTATAGCTAGTGATGGTGACATACTGCTATTTTCTACAGTCTATTGCAGAAACCTTGACTAGTGTCCAGCAGTTCTGTGACCAGCATAACTCTACAGGTATGCTTCCAAATCTTCCTCTTCAGATGTTAACCACTCTAATGTCTCTGGTGAAAAGTCTGCAAGCACTGTTTTGCAGTTATTTCTAGGTATTATAATTTATTTATAATGCAACACAGATCGTACTTCTTGCAGGGTGAACCAAGTAAGAATATTCTATCCTGCATTAAATGGGATAAAAGGAACATCACCTATGGCATGTGGTCTGCTTTGGCACATTGCTCTGGCAGTTTTTGCAAAAGTGCCTACTACCCATTTATCCTCTCATCCATCCAAGGGAACAGGAATGTTCGATTTCTTTTCATATTCCTTAGATGTTCTCAGATAAGTGTTAAAAAGTATAAGGTGCATAATCACATTTTACTTGTTTTACTGGCATTTCTTGTCTCATACTAACATCAAAGGATGAATGTAGCTACAGTGGGAGAGCCAGTGAGATCTTGATACTGAAGAAACTGGTCCCAACTTGAAGAGGAATCATGAAAAGCATGCTTTGGAGTGATATCACTCCCCTACAGACTGATGCATGGGAACCTGTATTGAGAAGGGGAGGTTACAGGTAACATTTCTGTTAAGAGGTTCCTAATTCTTTTCATGCACTCTGATCATTTCCTTTAAAAAGTCTTTATTTTCTCTATGTCTCTTTTCACTCAAGAGGACCAAATGAAATGCGCAATAATGCAGCTCAGTAGTGTTTCCACAAAAAAGGATCACTTTGGAATAATGTAAGACTTTTCCATTTCCATTCCCTATATGCTTTCTAATGAACAAAAAGTTCTTCCTCTGAGATGCTGTAGCATGTTGTAGGGTACAGATTTCCAGACTTCTTGAATTCACAACATCCCAGCTACTTTGACCTGGGCTATCCCCAAATCCCATTCTTGCACCATTAGCTACCTCTACCATGGCACTGTGAGTTTGCTTTATTCTTCACTGGCTTGGCCAGATACTTTGAACTGTTTCCAAAACACATCCAGCATTTGTCATATTGAATAACCACTCTCTTTATTGTAGCCTTTATGCATATCGTAGAATCATAGAATGGTTTGGGTTGGAAAGGGCCTTAAAGGTACTCTAATTCCAACACCTGTCCCCACCATGGGCAGGGATGTCACCTACTAGAGCATGTGGCTCAGGGCCCCATCCAACCCAGCCTTGAACACTTCCAGGGACGAGACACCTACAACTTCTCTGAGAAATCTGTTTCAGTGCCTCACCACCTTCTGAGTAAGGAAGTTCTGCCTAACACTTAATCTAAGTCTCTCCTGTTTTAGTTTTAAACCATTCCCCTTTGTCCTATCTGTGTTTTTCTCTCTTATAATACTGCATTTGTTACAATCTAGGATGTGGGCTGTTTGGGAAGTGTTATGGAAAATATTTAACATTTTTGGATTCAGTTGTGTGATTTGCAGATAGTATCCCTGATCTCTCACTGGATGTGTTGTTGGTGTAATTCTGTGGCAACCTGTTCCTGTTATGCCTCTTTGTCCTTCTGGAGCCTGGTGTGGAAATACTAGTAACGACTGAGTGAAACCTTTATGTTTTAACAGTATAGAAGCTGACATAGGAATATGTCAGACTAAATATCTGCTCAATTATGTTCTTTAACAGCTCTCTACAGTTTTAAATCAAACTACATAATTTAGAAGTAAAGTTGTGCCTGATAATAATAATTGAGAAAATACACATCTTCTTTTTGACTAATAGATACAAATTACCCATCATTTTAAACCTGATATTAATACTAATATTGGTATCACACCACTGAGATGAACTCCCTGTTCATGAAATGTTATCATTTCAGACATCTGGCAAATTGGTTGTTAACTTCTGACACAATTGATATGCCTTTTATTATTGCAATATTCTGTTTCAGAAAAAGAGTGCCCATTTCCCAGTGATGAACCGTTTTAATGATTTTATGTAGAAATACAGCTAATGAAAAATAATGTCAAGAGACTTCTGAATTCAGTTTTTTATTTTCCTTTCCAGCAGTACTCATTGCAATATCACAAAATTATATCTAATGAAGATGACACACAGGTACACTTCACTTTCTGTTTCAGACTGCCTACCATAAATAGGAAAGATTGCACTACTATCAGGGGAATGTCCTACAATGCTTGGATTGTCCAGGAAATAGAAGCATTAAAATAATTTATTCTTTCTATTACATTTGGCACATGCCTTGCCTGAGGCATTCATCTTTCGCAGTTACTGTTCTCTTTTGCTATGAGCATCCAAATGAGGAAATGAGAGCCCTAACTTAGTTTAAATTTTAANATAATAATAATAATGATAATAATAATAATAATAATGATAATAATAATAATAATAATTTGGTGCAAAAAACTGATGGTAAGGCACAAGCTGCTGGAAAGAGCTTTATGACACTGTGCACCAGTCTGCCACTGCCCAGTTACAGGTTAGATTACCTACATTTTTCTTAATAAACTTAATTTGTTGATAGATTTTAAACATACAGATAATTTCCAATAACTATATTGACAATCTCAAAGAAAATGATCNAATACTAGTAACGACTGAGTGAAACCTTTATGTTTTAACAGTATAGAAGCTGACATAGGGATATGTCAGACTAAATATCTGCTCAATTATGTTCTTTAACAGCTCTCTACAGTTTTAAATCAAACTACATAATTTAGAAGTAAAGTTGTGCCTGATAATAATAATTGAGAAAATACACATCTTCTTTTTGACTAATAGATACAAATTACCCATCATTTTAAACCTGATATTAATACTAATATTGGTATCACACCACTGAGATGAACTCCCTGTTCATGAAATGTTATCATTTCAGACATCTGGCAAATTGGTTGTTAACTTCTGACACAATTGATATGCCTTTTATTATTGCAATATTCTGTTTCAGAAAAAGAGTGCCCATTTCCCAGTGATGAACCGTTTTAATGATTTTATGTAGAAATACAGCTAATGAAAAATAATGTCAAGAGACTTCTGAATTCAGTTTTTTATTTTCCTTTCCAGCAGTACTCATTGCAATATCACAAAATTATATCTAATGAAGATGACACACAGGTACACTTCACTTTCTGTTTCAGACTGCCTACCATAAATAGGAAAGATTGCACTACTATCAGGGGAATGTCCTACAATGCTTGGATTGTCCAGGAAATAGAAGCATTAAAATAATTTATTCTTTCTATTACATTTGGCACATGCCTTGCCTGAGGCATTCATCTTTCGCAGTTACTGTTCTCTTTTGCTATGAGCATCCAAATGAGGAAATGAGAGCCCTAACTTAGTTTAAATTTTAAAATCAGACTAATACTAGGCTTAGGAGCATGCCTATATAGCCCATATATAAGAATAATATAAGATACCAGAAGTACAGCCGAAAACTCATATTATCACTGTCACTCCATTAGATTTCTTTCTTGAGCACCAGCATGTGGCAATTATTGCAAAATACAGTGAAATACAGTAATACATAAATGTTCATGCTTGGTCAGCTCAGTGATCTATTCAGCTCAGTATCCTGTCTTTATTAGAAGTTAATCACAGATGTTTCCAAAATACAAAGACTCTATTATCCTGCTCACTGTATCCCAAACACCTATTTTTCCATAAGTTCTTTCATTTAAGGGTTTGCCTCTATGCTGCAGTGTGAATGCTTATGCCTCTTTTCTATGTTACCATATCTGCCACAACATGAAAAATTGTTTGACATGCGTAGAGGATAGAGGTTTCAACAATTTGGTTTCTCTTCAGGTGCAGATAAGACCCACATTTTGATTTCTACTGCCAAGTTGTCTTATGCTATTTTANCTCACATTAATCACTTTCTGTGTGAAAATACTCTAATTCTTGTATTCAGACAAATGCACTGAGTAGTATTTGTTCCACCTGAAAAAACTGTACGGTGGTTTTTTTCCAGCAGGTAGGTGATAATTAGCCTTTTTATTTATTTCAGCCATTTTAACTGATTCCAAAATATGGTTCAGTGATCTGTTCTGTCTTGGATGAAATCCACATGGCTCCAAATTACAGAAACATTTGCCACTTTCCAGTCCCACAGGATGGTAGCTGATTTTAATGAGGTTTTTAAACATTTTCCTTATTAGATCCATATTTAGTCTGTTTTGGGCTTTTTTTCAAAAACCTGCAAAGCATTCAGTCTTCAGAACTTTCAACTTAATTTATCATTTTGTTCTGGCATGTCTCACTAGAGACCTTGCAAGACTCTAAACACAGACAGGAGGGGAAAAAAGCAGCCCTGCATGATGATAAAGTCCAGCGCTTTGCTGAATGGGCTTGTAAAAGCAATAAAACCTGAGACAAAGTACTTCTGGAAAGTGCACAATTTGTCCATGCTCCAGGAAGCACGCACTACAGTCCCAGAGCAGTGCAAGTGGCACACTGTTCTGCACTGAAATAATGTACAAATCTCACAGTAATCTGGTGGGGATTTTGGAAAAGAGGTGGTGGGAGAGTTGTGAATTGAAAAGGAAAATCTAGTGAGGAGTAGAGAGAAATCACAGTAAAGTCACTCTTGCAACACACTGTAGATGAAATCCCAATTTGGGGAGCTTGGAAGCAACTAGATTTTGAATGGAAATGCTCAGATTTCAAAAGTAATTTCTTAGGACAAAGAATTAGCACAATATAGAGTTTAACTGCATATGCAATTTTATCCAGTACATGGCCTTTAAGCAAAATTATTTCCTTCTGGAAATATAAGGGTACGTTGTTTATTTTCATGGACAAATCCTCATTATTGTTAAACTCACTTTTAATAGTAACTTAAGTGTTATTTTACTGTATCATCAGTAACTAGAAGTGTGTGTTGAAAAACATTATTAAACCAATTCATTTTCTCTACACTGACAAATTAATAGACAATTCTATTTTGAATAATTCAGAAATTAAAGTTTAGTTGATACAGGGCAGCATTATTATAAAGGCAGTCTTCTACCTTTGCTGTGACAGAACATAAGACTAGCAAAATTAAAGTGTGTACTAAATGTCATCTATTATTCTTTTAATACCATCACCCTATCCCACTGACTAGCAAGTCCACTAACACTAGATCTTAAATCTCACATAAGCTGAAGAAAATACTCTGAAATCTAACCCATAAAAACTATATGCAATAAATTCTATTAAGCTATATCATGTTTCTGTAAGGATAAATATCACAACACCATGAATCTTTCACTAAACAGACATTTCAAATTGCCAAGAAGGAGTCAACATTCTTAATCAGCCAGGACCACATTAGGAATTGTGATACAGTTCATTACTTTTGAGATGCTACACAGCATTAGAGACTTCCATAAGCTTAATTTGACATTAAGCCATCAAACTGTGTAAAATAAATTTGAATGAAACGAACTTCAAATACATTTACCTTCCAAACAGATCCGAATTTTCCAGACATATTTTCTTCCTGAGGCTTTAAAGGTAGAATATCAAAAATTTGTTTTAATATACATTTTAAAAAATCAACTCCTATTTTTTTCTTGGACATTTAACTCACAATTAAAAGTGAGGAAAATAAACATTTTAGTATAGCAGTTATTGCTATTGAAAAATGCCAGCACACTTGCATATTTTTTTTCTATGCCAAGTTTATACCAAAAAAAGTAGTATATGCTACAATCTATTTGAATTTTGTCTTTTCTGTTGTCTATAAATTACTGCTAAGAATTCAGAATGCTTCAGTCCTTATACAAATGTGTTTTAGCATTTGAATTGCTTTCAAATTGTGTTTGTGCTTGAAGGATTTTGCTTACTGAAGCCTACATTCAAGGTTTACTTTTTATAAATTTTTAAAATATGAACTACCCTCTCAGTATGTTCAAAACCACATTAGAGGAAGTTTTACAGCTCAAAATGTCTCACATTTTCCCCCAGTTTCAAGAAAGGACCATCACGGCTGTCATCTTCAGTACTCACTGAAAGACCAAAAGACACACATAGGACATATAGACACAGTAATGTCAAAAATGCACTGTGAGACAACTCTCGATGAGGAGATGTACAAAAGACAAAAGATGAAAACAACAGATGAAAACAGAGCCTTCCCTAACCTCTCTGGCTGGACACAGATAGCACCTCTGTGCACTCAGGTAAGTAAATGGTACTGCTGATACACACAGGAAGGGGCACAACGCAACCTGCTGTTCTTGAGAGCTGGAAGCAGGTCATTATAGTTTAGGACATGTACATAACCTGTTACCCACAAAGTCTTATAAAGTCTTTAATTACCAAGTCTTTACTTCTGGCCATTTCAACCCCCTCACTTTTGTTTCATGCCCCACTCCTGCAAAATTTTACAAAGCTGTGTTGAATACTAAACATTGTCAGCAGCCTCAGTCACCTCAGTGGCTCTCTGATCCAAGAAGGGAAATATATTTTTGATCTTCACAGCCCTGAGGCTTTAAGTTTACAGAGTTTGAGGCAGGAGCTTCATTTATGCTTCCGTCTGAACATTGCTATAACCAACCAAAATAAGTAACATGTGTATTAGTATGAGATCATTAAAACATGTAACTAATTGCATTAGCTGTCAGAGTCCAGTATTTGAAGTGCTGAAGATTAAAAATGCCCCAAAACAACCAATCCCTCCTGCTGAGCTTGTCGAATGGGACTGATTATTTCCTTTGTAATGTATATTTATGTAATTGTATATGTATGATTATGTATATGTATAATTATGTAATGTATATGTAATGTAATTATAATGTACAAAAGGGGCAGGGAAGGGGCTTTTTCTGGGGAACAGCATAGCACAGGGCTGCCTGCAACTAGAGCTCAGGCCATTTGGTTCTGTGAAAATCTATTGCAGATCTCCCTTGTCTTCCAGAACTCTGGGATTTCACCTCCTGAATTAATGGGAATGGAATGAAAACTAAGTGTCCTGCCAGAATCATCCTATTCCTATCTGCTCATCTGACTTTCTGTAGTCTGGAAATGAATTAAAAGAGAAAATTTTTTCAGATAAGAGTCTCTGAGAGCTGAGATGGAATTGTTTGCACATGATTTCTAACTTCCCTTTTGGTGTCATTTGAAAGATAACAGGCTGCTGAAGTCTTCCTATATTAATGAATTTCTCCTTTTACTCCTCTACAAAGGAGTACTCCTTTCGAATAACAAGAACCTGCTCAGGGAAGACAAGTTTTATTGCCGTTTCTGACTTACTATGTCAATGGATACGTAATATTTAATGGAAGAGAAAGTTTTCCCCTCTTCACCTTCTACTAGCATTACTCTTGATCAGGTTTCTCAGAATGTACATGCCTGGCTTTTGGAAAAGGAATACTCTGTTCACAGAAGGAATGAGGGGATTGGCCTGCTTTCTGTGCAAGAGTTTGCTAACCTACTCTACACATTCTATTAACTGAGTTGATGTACAGCAGGATTAGGTGTGTAAATGGTCTAAAGAAAGGACATGGAAACCCAGTATCAGGATAGGTGCCAAGTTCCATGCTTAGAAAGAACAATCATCCCTGTGAATGCAAGACTTTGCAAAATAAATGAAGTCTCTCTTCTACAGAAACATATCAGCTTATCTACTCCATGAAAATTAGTGTCAACAGCACTGCTTTACTGCAAAAAAAGGTAAAAGTCAAACCAGGGTATTCAAGCCAGAATATATTTTATATAGAGGATGCAGAATATAAAATTCTCTTTCATTTTGCATTGGTAGGACTGCAGCTGAAATTCTCTGTTCACTTTTGGACACCGCTCTTCCAGATAAACATGCATGAATTTGAGTGGAGGTCCAGGGCAGATCAAGAGGAACACGTGGTAATCTAAAAATGCAACTTCTAAGGAAATTTTGGATAAATTTTTTCTACCTGTTCTGCAAAATAAAAGTGAGGTGCTGTAGAATGACATTTAACAAATCTTTTAGAAGCTTTGGACACTAAGAAGTAGTCTGGTCTCCCTATCAGTGAGACAAGGACAAGAAGTAATTGGTGGCAAGAGAGATTTAGATTAGTTTTGAGAAAGATTTCCTACTCAGATGATTGATTCACCAAGGAACTATTCCTGTGAACTTTCCATTGCTGGAAGTTTTTGAGTGCTCATATTAGACAGATGTCTGTCCAGTATAACACAAGTACCAGTAACTTGGAAAAACCTCTAATTTTCTATTCTAAGCATTAATTTGTTTCACCCTTCTCCTTGTATTTTATTGCAATTCTGAAAACTTTGAATACATAGAGCAAATGGAAAAGACACAGGCTGAAGCCACAGTCCAGCAAAACAGAATCTAAGTATTTGTACTTCATGAAGCAAAATGCTCAGGTGTTAACCAGACCTGAGTCTGAAAAAAGCAGGGCAAAATCAAAATCAAAATCAAGGAGTGATGATAGGACAGCTGACAGATTGGAAAACAAAGATGAATAGCAATTCTGTTTATGTCAGATGAGTATTGACTCAATTATGTGTCTATTACTATCCTTGAATAAATTATTAGTTTAAAAAGAGCGAGAGGAAATAACAGGAATTAGTGTGGGAAGGTGCAGTGCAATAGTAATTAGGAGGTGTTGTGTCTACAGTAAGACATCCAAAATGCAATTACTTAGAAAGTATTTAATTGCAAACCACGTTTACAATACCATTCTCTCCACAAACAAAATTGTTTAAACTAGCAAGGGAGACAATGTCATCTTTACTTTGCATTAAAAAAAAATTAAAATCTATAAGATCTATTCACTTATGTGCTTTTTAAACAGAACTTTGAAAGAGATCTTCTTTCATTTTTATTGCCTATTTTTGGGCAAGCTAAAGTTATCTAACTATAATAATAATAATAAGTATATAAAGATAATTATTGACTAATGAATATGAGAGTTTTCAAGTTGGGAGCTATTTTGCAGTCAGTTGTAGCACAAATGCTTTATAGCAAAATGACAGACATTTTTTATAGCTCTTGCAAATATGTCTGTCACAAACATAAAATGTCACTAGTCACTTACTACATTTAATTTTAGCAAAGTGGAGTTTGAAATACTAGATTTGAGATCTTTGAGTGTTAAAAGAAAGAACAGTCTCTCAGTTTGAGACACAATTGTCAGTTCCCTCAACAAAAACCTGAATTTAAAGTTCGAAAAAGTTTGGAAGGAGCTGAAGATTTGAATTTCACAGATGAGGCTCGTCACATATTGACAGCCACTGCATAAAAGATATAGGCTATTATGCAGTAGATAGAATGTGTTCCCATTGACCACATATTATGGAATTTATTTGAAAGTAGGTCCACACAGGCAACAATGGTGAAAACAAATAAAATATTCATTCAGATATTTCTTAAAGTTCTAGTTTTGATTTTTTTTCTTTATACTTTTTAATGCAAAGAATTCATAGATATCAGGATTAATATTCATTGTCATCCAGCATATTATTAATAGGATGCTAATGTGCTCTTACCTTTCATTTTCATAGCAATTATTGCAAATTGAATATAATTTACATAATTATGGTATGATAATTCACATTAGAATATTTGATGTCAAAGACATAAATACATGTATTTTTTTGTGTTAGTGATAATAGATACCTTGAAGCATTAGATATTGATACATATGCCTTTTTACTTACCTCTTGATAGAGTATACTACATCATGAGGTATAAAAACGAAAGAACACTTGTAGAGGCGTTCAAATGTAGCCAGTGTTAGCTTGGGACTGCTCCTGATGTTTGTATTCAAAATATTCATCTCAGAAAGAGAACATTCCATCAGGAGACATTTTAACTTTTTATCTGGGGAAAAAAACATCTCTCAAATGTCCCCATTGCTTCCATGTATTGCAAGATATATTTAAGCAATTGATGGCCTGCAGTGCAATAAAAAATACTATTAAAGGGAGTATGGCCAGCAGCTGGGAGGCAGTGCTACTATTCACATTGTTCTGGCAATGCAAAAGCTCCTGGACTGAAACAAGAATCTTGAGTACAGAGAAACTGCCCCAGCAAGTGGGAGATGTCTGGGGAGGCTTCTGGCGTCAGGAGCAAACAGCAACCAAGGCAAAGAATAGGAGAAGACTCTTCTGGAACCTGAAAATACCAGTGAAGATTTACTTCGGTCCAGAAAGCTGCTGATAGTTTTAAGTTAGGGAAGTACAAGAAAAAGACTAGCACACAGGAAAAACAGTGTCTGTGAAGAAGTATTTAAGTGCTTTGTGTGGCACCCAACAGATCTAATTTTTCTGTGTTCATAGCATTATTTTCTGCCTTATTAATAGTATTCTAGCAAAATAGAGCACTAAAACCATTTTTGTTGTCTTCTGGCAAGTCAGATCAATAACATAGGCATGGTTCTGTTGTCCACAAAAATTAGATTCATTATTCAGTGTGCAAGAAGCCAATAATTACACACTCAGTCAAGATATTGATTATTTATTTCAGAGTTACACAAGCCTGGGTGCCCAGTGGTATTCTGCAAATAAAGCACACAACTACCAAAACTTTTTGCTATTTATACGTTTTAGCAAACAAAGGAATTAGTGGTTGCGTGTTATATAGTTGTCTTATTAATTAGTGTTCTATCTTCTATTGGTTAATGATTCTCTCACCTCTCATGATAATTAGCTCACATGCTCTGTCTTTCACTTCTTTTGGGTCAGTGGGTATCTTGGCTCAGGGATCCATGAGTCAGCGGTCACAATCTCCCCCTGCCAGAATTACCTTTTACCCCACTGGCGCTGATTTCAACACAGTTGCTGATTTGGCTTTGTTAGTTTCTTCCATATCTTGGGAGTTTTGCCAAATGTCCTTGTGGCCTGTAAATTCTGCACTCTTTGTGTCCACTCTCCTCCTTCACAGCTTTTTTAACCTCCCCCTAGGTCTGAGGTCATTGAAACCTGTCCAGCCCTAAACCTCAACATGGCATTTCTACCAATAAGTAATTTGTTTTTCTTACGCATGAACATCACTCAGAGCTTGCTAGCTGCTAGTATGTTTCATGGATTAGATCTCCCTTCTTGTTGATTAGTCTCAAGACTGTACAAAGATCAAACGTTAAAGAACATACTTTCCTAAGAAATTTTACATATTTCGTGTTTTGCAACAGCTCCAACCTCGGGCTCTGTGCCAAGGGATGATTCAGTCACAGGCTGGCTTTCCTGGGGACCATCATTGCTTCAGGAAAACCTGTCCCTCTCTCCTGTGCTCAGGAGGAATACTGTCAGTCCTAAACATTAAAAGTCACGAGGCTGGTCCCCAAATTAACAGCATGGTTCAGGAATCATGCAGTTTAAAAGTGAAAATACATCTTGTTCTCTGCCTCCAGTCAGTAGACCCATGGAGTGTACATGTCCTACATCTTCATGTTTATCTGTGTTAGTTACTGAGTTCCACACATTTATTTTTTTTCAACAGTCATAACTATATGGCTTCTTTTTTTTTCTTTCAGCAGCTAGGTCTCTAATAAACTTCAACTTAAAATAAAATTGTGAATATTATGAATCCTGACTAATTCTAATTACAGCTGCTCAAGACTCAACACTCCCATCAAAATATCCTACTCCATGTGAAAAAAAAAAAAAAAACCCACAGGATTTCTCAAAAGCTGTTTTTACCCAGTGTGTATTTTAAAGAGCAGTTCAGGTCAGAAACTGTAGAAAACAACGTCTTGTCCCCATGTGCATACCATGTCACTTCTGCTCCCTTCAGTTAAGAAAACAAGAGTCTAACACCTTTAATTTCTGCCAGCCCTGAAAAATTAACCCCTTTGAAACAGCTGATATGACTTGTTATTACTTGGGCAGTCACAAGTTATTTTCCCAGTTCTCACTGAGAGACCAAGGAGTTAAAATTTTTTTAAGATTAAAGAAGTTGCAACAAAAGATAGAATATTTTTGCATGGTTTTTAATGGGAATGCCTTGACTTATGAGATCAGATTGAGTTTGAAGACTCAGAGCTGAAAAAAAATCTTGTTTTTCTTCCACTTATAACAAGCACTTTCAATTTGGAATCAATTCAAAGACAATAAATGCAGAACATTATTTCTATAGAACTGCTTTTCCAGGCTGGAACTACATTTAGAAGCCAAATTTGTCAAAACATGTCAAGAAGTGATGAAGCACCAATGGAGTCTGTATAGCAGAAACTGAGCAAATCCTTCCATTAAGCCACCCTCACTGTCATAATCCTGCACCAACAGCCCTCCCTACTCACGGCAGCTCCTGGGCTCACTTTAGCTTGGCTTGCTGCTCAAGACAGGGAGGTTGGGCCAGATGACCCACTGCAGTCCCTTCCAACCCTACCCATTCTCTGATTCTGTGAATAAAAACAGCAAAGTGAGGAAGGCCATTTTATGAATGCTATTCCCCTGCCTGTGGTAACACTAAAGGAAAAGACTCTATATTCTCTCACATATTTGATATTATTAAGTGTACAAGAAAGACTTTGATTACAAACAAGATAGACTTGTTCCTCTTGTTGCTTTGCTGTTTTCTAATATGTTCTCTTTTATAAGTATTGTTATTGAAATAGTGGGCTAAAACAAAGAATATAAAACCCAACAGACATAAAACTCTAGACAACAAACACGGCAGCTATGATTGGATGACATATTTCCCATTGTGCCAGAAAAAAATGATACATTGAATTAGATGCAGATTAAACTACTGACAGTTTGTCACAGTTGTGCTTAACAACTGCTCAAAGAGATATTCATCAATAGTTCAAAATAATAGCCGTGCATTTGAGTAAGAAGCAGACTTGTAGTGTGGTTTTTTATTTACTAAAATCCAAAGGTATTTTGTTTTAGTTTTATGAGAACATAACCAAAGTCACCCACATAATGAAGAGCTTAATATATTTCGAGCTTCCTTTGCTCACTTGAGACAAATTAAAGCTAAGATAAATGGCATTTATACTTCAGTTTTCCCACTTCTAGAATTACTGAACTACCCATAAAAAAGCGGAAGGGGAAACCCCTTTTTAATATTAGGATGAATATTACTTCTGGATGGAACCACGCAACAAACCTGTGACTCTTCATACAGGAATATGCAAGAAAAGAGTTATTTTTTCAAGCAGACTTCATAAGTATCTAATGCACTTCATTGTATGTGTTAACTTATATTTTAAAAAATATGTTCCATGCAATACTAGAAACAATAAATAATATAGATTGTTATAAAAGAGATTGCTAGTTATGTACCACCTCATTTTCACCCTCAGTGTAGGGAGAAAAGTAGTGGTTCAAAGAGGAGAAGGCACAGTACAACCTACCCCAACTTAGAGATTAAAGACAGTACAATATCTGTCTTCATAATCTCTTGAGAAAAGACAGAAATTATTAGCAGACAACAAGAGAAAGGGTTGCAGCCTTCTTACAGGTTCTAGGCTGTAGGCAGGGCTCTAGAGGCCCTTGCCTGGATGCTTACAACCTGAGTGGAAGCAGCAGAAGACAACCCTCATGCTCCACCCATAGGAACCATGGAGGTGAGGGCGCAGCTCCCCGGGTTGACAAGCAGCTTCACGGGCATCCAGACCTGTGCATAATATGCCCTTGGGGGTCTCCCAGTGACTGAGAAGACAGCATAAAGTGAGAGGAAGAAAAACTTGTCTCACACAGCATGGGGTTAAAGATTCAGTTCTGAGGTTGTACTTGCTCAGCTCACACAGCAGCTGTAAGCAGGGCACACGCCACGGTTCGCTCCCCTCTGTCACGATGACTGCCTTCTGGACAGCCCCGAGCACACGGCTGACATGAGTGCCCTCATCCACCACAGCGTCCTGGGCCCGCAAGACCCTGCACAAGGGCTGCTCTGGCAGTTCCTGTCACCAAATTCAGAAGTCTGGAAAACAGAAGGGTCAGAAGTCTGGTCTGAAGGGTCAACATCAGACCCCTCCTTTAGGGACATCCTAGAGGTAATCACTTCTTCCTGAATCCTACAACATCCCTTGCTTCCCCGTCGTGCCATCCCCCAAAGAAACAAGAGTTGTATAAATTTGCATTCATACACAAATCTAAACTTTGGACAGTTGCTACAAGTTCCTGTAGTAGTATTGTTTACACCACACGCAGCACTGAATGATGAAACAAAGCGTAAAAGGCTTCCCAGTGCTTGTTGCAGGAACAGGTTTCTCTAGGCAAGTGTTCATGGCTTCTGTTTGGATTCCTTGCACCACAGATTTAAAGACTGACATGAACAAAGTTAAATGCTCATACTGAATATTCTCACATCTCTAGGGGAAAATGAATGACAATATTGACTATTTAGTTTGCATATATTTTTGAAATGATCACCCTAGCTGGTATTTTATCTTTTTATCTATCGAAGCCTAGGTTATCTCATGCATTTAAGTGGGAGCAAAGAAGGGTTAGAATCTCCCAGTGAGAGTATATGAAGGTTCTATAAATTTTAGCTTGAAGTTGAAAGTAATGGTGTTGTTAATTTTCAGAAAGTTTATATTTGAATCAGATTATTCTTGCTGTATCTAGCAACTGGGCTATAATACATGTTTCAAAGACAAGTATTTCCAAATTACTATTTTCTACTGTGGACAACCATTCCTGCGAAACAATTTAAAAATTTCATCTCACCTCATTCCATAGTTGTGTTTGAAATTATCCCACTGGGTAGCTCACACAATAACCTATAAGATACAAATGCCGAAATTTAAATACAAGGCACAATTTTGCACTGCAGAGTATCTATTTTGAAGAAAAGTTGAAAAGAAAGGGAAGAAGTGGGAAGTCTCTGGTAGTAACTGAATTTGCATATAAAAATATGACAAGTCTCTAATATGGCATGTCGTTTTGTAGGAAGATATCACACCAGTACCCTTCTGTTGTCTGTGATAATAGAAATTATTGCACTTATTAAATTATTTAAGGCTATAACAGAGTTAAAACTTGAGAAAATGCAATGGGAAGGAAATTGATTGCATATGTTGATAACACATGGATATATTGTATTTCATATTTTAAGTCTTTTACAAAATAATTTAATCATGTATCCAGAGTGAACTAACAGTTAGTATAACAGCATGAATTTTAGATTCACTCCAGAACTGTAACAGACACAATACAGTGCTGAGATTAAAAAAAAAAAAAGGCAGGCAAAAAACAAACACCACATGTACCAGTGAATTATGGTACTACATTAATAAATTGATCAAAATGAAAATATATTTTTTCTGGGTTTTGAATGCATGTTAAAGACAAAATATGTGAGAATAAAGACAACAAAAACATGACTCATTACCCCATCACTGTATAGATTGAAAACTGTTTGTGAATGAATTTAATTTCATATATCTTTCTGGCTGTAGTTGCACAGCAAATTGTGTGTGATCCTGTTGAAACTGGGCAAGCAATGCCAAGAAGTCCAGCAGAGTCACCACTTGCTGATCTTTAAAATGGACCAAATGGGTATCTTTAAGCAAATCTGCTGCATTTACATTTCAAACAGGTATTTCTTGTGGAAAAAATGAGAGGCAGCAACAAGGTTCTGGAATTTGCTTTCAGGATTTCAACAGAAATTTTATGTTAGAAATGCATGCTTGAAGGGAGATGGATATGAAAGCTCAGTGGTTCTTCTTCCTAGTTAAGTGCTAAAGCCATAAGGCCAGAGTTAATCTGGCAAGGCAGGCAGGCTCTCTCTCTGCCACACTTGGTTGTCAGTGCCCCACTGCATCCAGGCTGCTCAAACAGGGAGGGTTTGATAGCCTCTGGCAAACTCTGGGGCTGTGACAACTGTCTGCCCCATCTGCCTTTTGAGCAATCAAGTTGTAGGTCCATTTCTTTCTACAGGAATGTCTCACCCCCACCCGATCACTACACAAAGGTAGCAAGCACCAGCAAAAATCATGCTCTTTGTGAATCCTGGGAGGCTGCGCTATCCTGACTCACCCTTCCTTAGAGACAGGCTTCAGTGGGAAATGTTGGGTCATTCTCCTGAACAGGCAATCTAGAAATCATTGTCTAATGTTAACTAAAAGGAAATTTTCAGAGGAAGAGGTGAAATATCTATTGAATACAAGCAATACAGGGATAGGCATTTTTTGATATAGTATCTCATAGATATGGGAAGTTTTTAAACAAACCAGTTCCCAATCCTTCTGAACTTCCGTCTTAAATTAATAATGCTATAAAAACAAAGTATTGGATATCCTGACAAATATGTATTTATAACACACATCTTCATAATCAGCAAAAGACTAAACATACTGCTTCCGCAAGATACATCTGGGCTGAATTTTCCATGTATTTTTCTTTTCCTTTAATACACTCTAGGAAAAAGAAAAAAAGAAATCAACAAAAAGACACACCCCAAAACCATCACCCAGTGAAAGCAGCAAAAAGCACTTGATAAAAACAACTAGTTCAATAAGCATTATGCTCCCCCGGGGCTTTTGCTGGCATCTAGCTCACATCAAAGACTTTTATTCTTGGAGGTCATTAGTTTGAGCTTCCTTCCTACCTCTTCAAATAGTTATTTTCAGAAACTTTTTGAAAATTACACTGTTTTTCACTATCAAATGTATTTGGGACCAGTGAAGATACTCACGAAAAATTTGGGCAGGAAGTGCCATAAAGGTACACAGCACAATCACAAAATTTTATGTCCCATAGGAGCCGGGCAAAAAAAACCCAGCAGTGATCCATTGTGCAAACTCCTTATTTTCTCAGCTGCCTATATTAAACCTTACTTTTAGATTAATTTAATAATTTTTATAGCAGTCTACCTTCAAAGTTCTTCCACTAGAAAAGGGCAGCAGAAAATTTATGGAAAATAAAGATATGCTGAGTTCAGTTTTCTTATATAGCAGAGGAGTTATTAGTCTTCTATAATATAAATTACAACCAGACTGAGTGTTTAATTAAAAAAAAATTGCAAATGGAAAAGCACTCATATGACTCTACTCCAGAGATCTTTTGATACAGAGTCTAAATTAAAAGGAAAATTCAATAAAGATCATAATCTTTGACCTGTTTTCACCAAATATTTCATTTTTATTACAGCTTTGTTATGCTCTCTAAGTCTGTTTGGCAATACACAGAACGCACATTAACCACATGGAAACTTTCATCTTTTCGATGAAATAAACATATTTTCTTTGTTTCTCTTTCTCGCATCACTGACAACAGGCTTTTGTGTCCAACTGTGATAATGTCCTGTGTTCAGAACATACACGTCCCTGTATGAATCTAACAACAGGCAATTGACATCTTGATGGCTTTCTTGTCCTCGATGAGGGGATAAACAAACACATGCATATGCAGCCCATGCTTAAACGGACAGAAAAGCTCGTTCTGACGAGCAGGGCTTTCATACACCTGTTACATTTCATACATATGTCAGGTGCCATCTGTTGAAAAGACTTTTTTCCCTCTCTGTGCTTTAAAAAAGACACACAAATAAAGGGCTAAAAGCTCAAACACTGCAGAGGGAAAGAAACGCCTGCTAATGACTGTCCATCGAGGCCTGGGGTTTCAACATAAAAACCACATTACAGCATAATGAGATCTAAATCAATGAATTGCTCTGTTTCCTGGCTGGTCTCATTACTCACACAAAACCACAATGAATCCACATAATTTTATTTGTGGTGACCTAATAGTACTGTGACAAAGCCCTAATTACTTTAAAATATTATTATTTAATATTCGGTGGGGAATTGCTGTTGAAATTAACATTTGTTTTAAAGAAGTCTTTTTGTTCATATTTTGATCTATTGATTGATATGCAGTCATCCCTTAATTGTGGGTAATTTTGTGAGCTATTTTCTGTGTTTAAAATACTCCTTTTATATTCATCCAACTATGCTGATGATTGGAAAATCTAAAATAAAAATTAAGCCATTCTAAGTCTAATAATTTCCAAATTTCTTTATGGAGTGTAACTTGTGTATGCAAATGGATCCATTGTACACAAGTCCTTTTTTAGCCATTTCATTTCTTAGTTTGAGTAGATCTAAATAAATCATTATACTCTCTTGTTCTTTTTCTGAAAAGCACTGTACTCTATCTAGGCAGTATTTTGAGATGTTTTCCTTCATTGTCAGCTGATCAGTGGATGCAGCAATGGAAATTTACTCTGCTTTTCTACAGTCACTTTACTGTATAGGACTTTCTTTGAGTTAGGTTTGGAATCTGGAAATGTTTTGTGTAGCAGATTACAACTGACTTTTTCTTTGTGAGATAGGGAGATTTCCAGTTGCCATCCAAAACAAGTGTAACAACTCTCATGACATTCTTATTCCTCCCAAAGATCCAATTTACTGTTCCTTTTGATCTATAATGTAGTCAGGAGATTATCTGAAGGAAGTCTAAAAGGAAAAATTAAGAAAACTGATTTAAATCAATTTTTTGTTTATATACATATCAAGATACACCAAAATTATGATAGTTTCTGAATCCCTAATATTGTTCTCAAATAGGGTTTCAACTGACTCTGCTAATGTAGGAAGTTACAAAAAGGAATACATTACCAAATTAATTTAGAAAAGGGCATGAAGAATGGTTTTGTTCTAAAATATAATCCTTCCTGTACTTAAACATAGACAAAAAATGAGGAATTATTCTGCTCAATTTGCTTTCTCTTTTATCTCTCATGCTGAATTGTATGACTGCACCAGCTGATATGAAGAAAAGTGGGAACACACTCAGCATTCTAACTGTGGAGAATGACAATCAGAATTACTGCTGGTGTTACAGTAAAACAGCAAACTGAAACCTACCCAGGAGTATGCTCATTCCAACTAACTACGGAATAATACTTAAACTATAGGAAATTGTTGCATATTCTTGAGTAAAACTACTTTGCTTTGTGGATGCAGCCCATATCAAGTAAAGAATTGACTCAAATGGCATATTTAGGGCTTAACTGCTGTAACAGTTGGAGGCAAATAAATAAAACTTTTTAAAAATCAGAACTGTCCCTTCTGACACCTAAACCTGCGTATGTGGAGATCTACCTTGCCTCCTAAGAGAAATATTCTTACTTCCAGCTTCCATTACAATTTTCTGAGCTACTATTCATGGTTAAAAGTATCTGTTCTGGGTTGTGTGCTTTGATATATTATTCTGATTTAGAGTTCTGTTGTGATTTTAATGTTGGTGGACAGCTGCCAAGGCTCTGCATGAGTCCTCAGAGGTACCAAATATCCCGAGCACAACCAGTGTCGGTAATGATGGAGGCTGCTTCTCTCACCATAGCCTTGTAATTAGAGCACTTCCAAAGGAAATGGTGTACCTGTGCTCTCAGTGTAGCCATCCTAGGAATGTTTCAAGCCAAATTGCCAGTCCAAAGCTCTGCATCACCATAATTCAGAATGAGAACATTCGACATTTTCTGCTAACATTGAGTCACTCTGCTGCCAAGAAAGCAAAGTTCCTGGGACCAAACAGAACTAGCAATAAACAACCTAAATCCAGTATAATGATTAATGTCCTACTCTTCTGGGCTCTGCTCCCAGGACTTCCTGTACTATTCTTTTCTTAAAAATTTTCAGAGAAGATTGTGCTAATACTGGGTGAAAATGACCACTCAAGGGTGTGCTTGAAAAGGATGAAAGCAAGATGCTGCCACAAGGTTTAGGTTTTTGTCTGTTTTTTCCTTAAGGTCAAAAGCTATGCATAGTTCCCCAAAAGTAGGCGTATGTGAGGCTTGGGTGGTGGAAAGAACTAGGTGTCTAGCATTTTCCTTCACAGGGAAAGGAGAGATCTATTCTCCTACTTTGGATGTAATATGTGACTTCTAGAATTTTCCTCCTGTGCCTTTCCAGTGATATTTATTTTAGGATGTCTGGATGGCCCTGGTACTGAGCTCTCAAATCTAGATATATGTGTGTGTCTGAGTCAGACTCATTAAAAATCCAGTAATATTTGCACATCTCTTTAGGTGAATATTTCCATATTAACTAAAACAAGGTCTATTAAATACTACCATCATATGAATTTGCACTTTTTTATGTAAATTTACTTAATAGACTCTATTTCTCAGCAAATTGTGAATAGAGGTGTTTTACTCTTAGCCAAACTGAACCTTTCAGTCTTTTGTGGAAAGTCTGCAATTATAACCACTTATTTAGACACACTTTATGTTCTTCCTGGGACCATGTCCACTCCTTTTGTTCTACTGATGAAAGAAAGGAGTAGCACTCACCTCCTGTTACCATACTAAGCTTTAAATTTACTAATCTTGTACAACTTCTATAGACTAATAAGCAGGAGACAACAGTGTATACATACTGACTTCTACATAAATTTTCAGGATAAAAAGTAACAGTGCCCACAAAGAAAAACAAAATGACAAAAGTCTGCACAGCAAAACAAGCCAGTGTAATGCCAAATAGGGAAGCTCTTCTCCAACATTCACAAGTAGATGTCAGTAGGCTGTTTTACTATTTGTGTGATGTTACTTGCGCAAAATATTTTTCAAAGAGGCTTAATATGATTTTAATTATAGTTAAAGAAATTATTTTCAAATAGTGATTATTTTAATCAGGCGAAATTCCCATAACATTTCTCCATTATCACAAACTTCAGGTTCTTGGGATAATGAAAGTGAGATTGTATGAGAATGAAAATCATTGTTACAAGAAAAAGTGTTTTTCTTACAACTGCCACTGCAGCATACCACCATTGCAAAGTCTCTCAAACTTCTGACATTTGTGACTCCTTTCTTTCTGACCTTTTTCTTACCAAGTATTTTGGGATTTCGGCAACTATTTTAATTCTGATCATTCTAGAAGTCAAAATACATTTATACAACAACACAGATAGATCTTTTTTCAAATTATTCTAGATCCTGAGTATTTCCTTGAAGAACTATTGGGTCTAGTCTGTATTTTATAAGTGTTGAAAACACTGACCTTTGTTCAGAACAGTGACCTTATGTTCCAAAGTTATCTCATAATCTTAAATACATGGAAATTAGTTTTAAATGGTGGAAAGATAAGTTGTAGGTGACAATTATTTGATACTGAGATTTGCAAAGTGAGTAAAGATAGTGGTATACAGCTTTAAACTGTTTTCTGTCTACACATTCATTCTTACTTTAGCACAGACACATTTAACATCTGTGACAAGCTAAATACTGCTTTAGTTAAGTGAAAGCCTAAACATGTCAGAAATCTCAGAAAAGGAAACATGTTACTCTGACTAAGCCATGCAGTGGCAGGGAGTCTCTCCACCAATCTCCCTTGTTTTTCTGCACTTAAAATGGCTATTTTATGTTGTTCATAACTTATACATCATATTGCTTAAGGCTTCGCTCTGGCTAAACTTAATTTGATGTAGCTAATTCTGAGCAAAAGAATAGAGTTCACACATAGATGGAGATTCAAGCAATTTTGAGTTGGAGTAGGAGAAGCTTGGACCAAAGGCCCAATGGAAGAATGATGGGATCAGAGAAGAAGCAGAGGAGGAATAGTGGAGTAATAAATGAAGTCCAGCTTTGTTGTTATTTATGATTTGTTCATTAGAGAAAAAAATGTGTTTCTTCCTGAATAATTCTGTTTGTATAAAGGACTCTTCTGTGCCAGTGAATTTTTTTCTGTTCTTCCTTTCTGCTTCTTTTGCACCACCACTGGCAAACCAAACTTGATTTCAAAAAACGTGGAAAATTACCTTTCCCAGTAAATAGAAGAAGTCATTATGTCACTCTCTGCTACTTGTACACAGTGGCAAATTATTAATTTAAGGGAAATAATATGTTTAGTCTTAAGCGTTTGGGTTGCACAAGCACACAACGCACTGGTGCCATCACCGAGTATTTCAGAGGCATCCTGATTGTTAGAATTACTAGAATATCTTGCAAAGACTGCTAGGCAATCAGTCTGGTAGGCAGTGTCCCACCACGGCTAACTTATCATAAAGGTATGCACCTGCTCTGTCTGTAATGTTGCAAGTTTCTACTCTAGCAAACACACGGAGACAGAAGCTTGTTAGACCTCCAGTAAAGATGTAGAACTTTTCTTTTTGGTGAGAGCCCTACTCCTCAATCAGCCTTTTGCAGAACAAACTAACTTGTCCCTCTTTGAGCTCATTATGCCACTTGGTCATCAGTTTGCTCATAGTTACCAGACAGTGAATGAGATCAATCATAACAAGATACTAAAAAGCATAGCACAAGCAAAACTTTTCTTTTCCTGGAAAAGATCTCCAAGGAGATGACATTTTCTGTTGGCACTGTAGCCTTAATTAAACCAAAAGTTATCACTAACCACCTATTTCTGAAATATTCTTCCCTCTTCTATCTATAAACTGTAAAAGCTAGCACACATATAAAATAAGCAAGCACACTATGTTTTTGATAGCAAAATAATTTATGTTACTAAATGTGTGTGTGAATAAATAGCTAACTGTAAATCAAAGAACATGAACAAAGGGAGATGTTCTAGTTAACACTTGGCACAGGAGCTGGTAGTCAGAGAAAAAACCAACCAAACAACAAAACTAGCACAGAAAGTAGACCAACTTCCTCTCAATACATTGTTTTCTGCAGCCTCTCCTTCAAAGTATTACCTTTTACAGCTACTGCCCAGACTTGGGCAGATGACTATACATGCCCATAAGGGTGTGACTACAGACAGATCGTGTTTTCCGTCGTTGTGAATCCTCATCTTCAGCTGCACTCATGTGGCATTATGCTTCTTGAGCTGTCTTTTTATTTTGTTTGCTGCCTACTTTGGGATTTATTTGCATTTCCTTGGTATTGTGCCTGGATATCCTGCATTGTTGATTTTTCATAAATAATTATTCAGCTAAATTCCCTGGTGTATGAATACTTGGGCGATAACTAGAAGTAACAACTTCAAAGCAGGGATTTTAATTGTAAATTAATACATGAAATTGATTATCTTAGGGGGTTAGTGATACAGTACTTTAATGCTGTGCTTCCATTATCTCACCACCTGAGATCTGAATCACTCCTTGGAAGTGCCTATATCCATTGTAAATAAAGGTAGCCTAAGGCAAGTAGCTACAAATGTAAGTATTTCAGTTGCATGTCTAACATTAAATGCACTGAATACAGGATCCAGGCCTGGATCAGAGTTTGCCTCACAGATCAGAATAACACAAAATCTTCAGATGAAAGTTATTTTGTTTCTGCCTCTTCTTTTACCTCTTACTTGGTACATAAGCAAACCAGTAAACTATGGGTCAGCTACTATGAGGCCACTATATCAGTTCCCAAAGTTAGGATGGATCTACCCTGGTTCTTGTCCTCATCTGAGGTGAATGAAATTCATAGGAGGAGGTTTGAATGATTCACTGGCAGGAACAACTTTGAAAATGGGTTAACACTTTCCACAACTGCTGACCAAATCCTGTTAACTTTTTACAAAGATATGGAGGTAGACAGAATGTTGTCAGGTTCAAGACGATACCTAATGTCTTTTCTAATTTTATAAATTCAAATTAGATGTGATTTTTCCAGTTAAAAAAAAAAAAAAGTAGATAAATTTTACAATGGGTTTACTAAGCATTCCTCCTAATGACACTCCTGGATATATGTCTCTTTAAAATTAATTAAATAAATTAACCAGAAGATATGCTGGGAAATTAAGTCAATATATACATGCTTCTGCAAATCCTGTTGATGTAAAACAATGATATCTCATCATGATTCCATAAAAATCCAAACAAACAAAAAAATCCAACAAAACCCCCAATAAATTACATTGCCAATATATTTATTAGAATAACTGCCACATTATAGTGTAACAAATGAAATCTGTATGACATATAAATATGAAAGTCTGTGACCAAGAACAAAGATTCCCTATAAAATGAAAAATTCACATTATTAAAATTAAGAGTATTTAAAGGAATATATGATTAGTCTTCAGATTTGAGTTCTCAGCCAGCCTCTAGAATATATACCTAACTTAATGCAACAAGTAATGTTATTGTCTTTTCAGATTCTGTCATGAAAATCTGCAATGAAATCATGGAGGATTTCAATGAAAGAAATCATGAAGAATCCTGAGTAACAGTGGCACATATTTGCCCATCTTAAATTAAATATTGATAATTCTGCACGTCTATAAAAATACCTGAGTTCATTAAGCAGTAATGATGAAGTTGACAAGTATGAAGACACCTTCACACTTTGGGGGTTCTGAATTTACCACTTCCTCTGATGAAAGCAACACCAAACTCAAATGCATTAAATTTTCCTGAGTCAAGCACACAGCATAGCTGTTGTCACAAATAGATCATACTTACCATGTTATAATTACAAAGCTTGCAAAAGCTTTAAAAAGAAATATTCATCTCCATAATACTTAAGAAACATTAAATTATTATGGAAAAGAATATTCAGGACTCTTTGAAGAGCCTTAATTGTACATACACACTTTTAATCAAATGTTTTGCTGCTGCTGTGTTTCTTCATTAATGAATGTATGTTTACATTTTTATTTTCCACAGCATTTATTATTTCCTCTTTTTTGATGTAACTCTAACCAGGAGAAGTACTTAATAATGGCAAACTGTCAACAAAATATTAATTGATTCATATATGCTTATATGTGTCCAGTCATCCTGAAGAAATAGGGTTCAGGTTAAGACATCCAAAATTAAATTTGCTTATTGCGTAGGCAGCACAACGCAATATATCTTGGGATATCTGAAACAACAGCAATTATCCATGTTTATGTGCTTGATTTCAGTTCAGGCACTCTAGTCTCCACTGTGTCACAATGGGCACATCCACTCCTTGAGTTAGGGTCTGAGAACAAGAACCACTTTTCCCTGTGTGCTGGTTTTGGCTGGGATAAAGTTAATTGTCTTCACTGTGGCTGCAATGGGGCTGTGTTTTGGATTTGTGCTGAACACAGTATTTGATAATATCGAGAAGTTTTTGTTATTGCTGGTTGCACAGAGACAAGGTCTTTTCAGCTTTTTGAACTGCCACACTGGCGTGGAAACTGGGGGTGCCTGGGAGGCTGGGAGAAGACACAGTAGGACAGGTGACCCCAACTGACCAAAGAGATACTTCAGACCATATAACACCATGCTCAGTGTATAAAGTAGCAGGAAGAAGGGAGAAGGGAGAAGGGGGAAGGGAGAAGGGAGAAGGGAGAAGGGAGAAGGGAGAAGGAAGAAGGAAGACGGAAGAAGGAAGAAGGAAGAAGGAAGAAGGAAGAAAGAAGGAAGAAGGAAGAAGGGGGGGATGTTCAGAGTGATGATGTTTGTCATCCCAAGTAACTATTCCATGTGATGAGGCTCTCCTGGAGATGGCTGAACACCTGCCTGCCCCTGGGAAGCAGTGAATTTGTTCCTCGTTTTAATTTGCTTATGTGTGCAGGACCTTTGCTTTCCCTATTAAACTGCCTTTAATTCAGCTCACGAGTTTTCCAGCGCATACCCTTCCAATTCTCTCCCTGATCCTGCTGGTGCAGGAGGGAGTGAGTAGCTGTGTGGGGCTTGTTGCCAGCTGGGGTTAAACCATGACACTCAGAAATATACATCTAAATTCAGGTGCCTAAATATTGACATTTTACATTCACATCAAGCCACATATGAGGCACTTTGATAGACTAGTTTATGACAGGGAACCTGTAGGAGACCACTACACTTCTCAGGGACTGCTAGAAGCCACATCCTTGCCACATGTCTGGGCATTCTACGTGAGTTCTAGAAATAGAAGAAGAGTGTTGGGTTGAACCCAGGCTTGCTAAATCCCCAGATCTTCACTTTTCATTGTTCTGCTTTTTGTGTTCTCTCTATAGCTGCTCTGGCTACTGTTGTAAAAGACAAGTTTAAAAGAATCTATAAATACATTAATAGAAAAAGTGGGCTAAGATCAACCTCCATCCTTTACCAAATATGGGGAGAAACACAGTGACAAAGGATGAGAAAAATGCTGCGGTACTTAATACCTTCTTTGCCTTAGTCTTTAATAGCAAGATCATTTGTGTTGGGAGTATCCAGCCCTCTGAGGTGGAAGACAGGGATGGGGAGCAGAATGAAGTCCCCACAATCCACAGGGGGATCGTAAGTGATCTGCTAGACCATTTAAACAGACACAAGTCTGTGGGGCCCATCCACAGGTACTGAAGGAGCTGGCAGAAGTGCTCACTGAGCCACTTTCCTTCAATTACCAGGGGTCCTGATTAAGCAAGGAGGTCCCAGTGGACCGGAGGTTCAAAAATGTGGCACTGATCTACAAAAAGGGCTGGAAGGAGGATCTGGTGAACTATAAGCCTGTCAGCCTTTTCTTAATGCCAGGGAATGTCATGGAGCAGATCATCTTGAGTGCCATCACACATCACATACAGGACAATGAGGGGACCAGGCCAAGACAGCATGGGTGTATGAAAGGCAGGTCCTGTTTGACCGAGTTGTTCTCCTTCTATGGCAAGGTGACCTGCTGAATGGATTTATGAAAGGCTGTGGATGTTGTTCACCTGGACTTCAGTACAGACTGTGACACTGTTCCCTACAGCATTGTCTAGAAGAAAATGGCTTCCCATGGTGTGGGCAGGTGTATTGTTCATTGGTTAAAAAATGGCTGGATGGACAGGCCCAGAGAATGATGGTGAATGGAGATATATCCTCCTGGTTACCAGTCACTAGTGGTGTTTCCCAGGACTCAGTATACTGGGACCAGTCCTGTTTAACATATTTATTGATGATTTGGACAGTGGGCTCTAGTGCAACCTTGGTCACTTTGTTGGTGACATCAGTCTGGGTGGGAGAGTTGATCTGATGGAGATTAGGAAGGGTCTGCAGAGGAATCTGAACAGCCTTTATAGATGGGCCAAGGCCAGCACTATGAGATTCAACAAGGCAAAATGACGAGTCCTGCCTCTGGATCACAATAACCTCATTCAGCACTCCAAGCTTGGGGTGGAGCAGCTGGGGAAGCTGCCCAGCAGAAAAGGACCTGAGGGTGCTGATCTACAGGAGGTATATATGATCCAGTGTGTGCTCAGGTGGCCAAGAAGGCCAATGGCATCCTGGCCTGTATCAGCAATAGTGTGGCCAGCAGGATGAGAGCTGAGATTGTCCCTCTGTACTCAGCACTGGCGAGGCCACACTTGAAGTCTTGTGTCCAGTTTTGGGCCCCTCACTACAAGAAAGACATTGAGGTGCTGGAGCGTGTCCAGAGAAGTGCAACAGAGCTGGTGATGGGTCCGGAGCACAAGGCTTATGAGGCATGGCTGAGGGAGCTGTGATTGTTTAGCCTGGAGAAAAGGAGGCTCAGGGGAGCCCTTACAGCTCTCTACAACCACCTGAAAGTCAGTTGTAGCCAGGTGGGAGTCAGTCTCTTCCCTCTAGTGACAAGTGACAGAACAAGAGGAAATGGCAACAAGTTCCACCTGGGGAGATTGAGTTTGGATATTATGAAAAAGTTTTTCACAGAAAGGGCTGTCAAGCATTGGAATAGGCTGCCCAGGGAGGTGGTTGAGTATGTCCAATTAGTGTCCTGAAAAACAATGGAATTGTTCATGTCAGCACTTGCTTGGGTTACTCCTGAACAGCAATATTGCTAGAGTTCATTTGGCTCATCACAAAAGAGTGCACAAATCTCAAGAAGGTATTCCTAATGAGGGTAAGTTACTCTCTGAAAACTTAATTCCTGATTGGTTTTATCCTTTAGGTAGTGAGGCAGAAGGTAGAAAAACACGTATCTGCATCTATTTTAGCTTCTGGCTTACTGGAAGTTTTCTTTGCAGATTTTGCTGTTAAAAACAGAAAAAGGTTAATTGAAATAGCTAGTGCACATTAATGCAGCGAAAAAATCCAGTCTCTTTTCTTAAATGTCAGTAGTTCAATAAAGGAGAAACAACTATTACAGTGGTTTGAATATAGCTGTTTGATCCTGAAATAATCTTGTCCCTGAAATCAAATGTTTCTATATTTACATCAGGACACATAGCTTAATCTTTTTAGCTCACATTTTTATTTGTGAAATTAGGATAGCAATATCCAGTTGTTTTCCTTAGTGGGGATGTTATAAGGATTCAATAGTTACTGACATAGACTAGTTAATTATGTAGAATTCTAGGTAACTGCCAAGAAACATTATTTTTTTTTTTCAAACAGCAAAAGATTAATATTTATGTATAGTCTTCTGCTTCTTCAAAGGAGGAGAAAAGCATTGTATATGGGAAACATGTATAAAATAATTTCAGAATCCAAATGAAAACCAACAAGGACACAAATGCCATAAATTGTGAGAAGTACATGGATATTCTAAATGAAATTTCGTTATCCATACGTATAATCCTTGATAAGACAAACTGATTGTACAAGCTCACTAACTTGAGTCTATGGTTTGAGATCTCTTTTCTAGTTCAGGAAGATGTGTTTCATTTTGGGGAAATCAGCTGAAACTCATTTCAGAATTAAGCCAAAAATCTCTTTATTGAAGTAGACTTTTTTGAAGCAGGCTTGTCAAAAAACTTGGTATTGTCAAAACACTTTCAAAACTCTGAATAACTTCAACAGAGAAGCAATCATTGAATAATGTGAAGCACACTTGAAAAAAAGATGCTGTATCATATAGCAGTGTAACAGGTGTCTTTTTGTGTAATAATTTATGCCGTAGCCTCTCCAAAATTAAATAATTCGTTTCTTAGAGATGTCTGTGTTAATAATCTCCTGTTACATGCTCTCTAATACTGAAGACAAAAAAAATCTACTCTGTGAGTAGTGTGTGAAGGAGGTTAATGCCATCTTCTTTAGGTCTTTTTGGAGAGCTATCTCTACACTGAATGACATCTCTAAAGGAACAGGAAGATGTTAAAGAAATCGAAACACAGGGGTCATCCACTTGTATCCGCTGAACAAGCAGAACACTGTGTTGGACATCATTAAAAGACTCTGAACTGCCTTCCTGTTCAGGAAAGACCTGTACAGTCCATGTCACACCACATTAACCTGAAGTTAGCTGTGGCGTGGATAACTGTAGCAGGATGCTTCAGAAAGGGAAACATCACCCTGCAAACCAGCTTACTCAGTCACCTGAAGATCCGAGCTGACACATCCAGAAAAACTCTGAGCTGTCAAGACACCCAAAGGAATTACATCTCTCTACAATCTCCCTATAACGATCGCAATATCAATCACAGCCTCTATCCATCCCTCTTATAGAATCAAGTACTGCCTACAACAGAAAAAAATAACAAAAATCTCTGCATATTTACAGGGAGGCAAAGAGAAATAGCTGACATTCAGCATATTACCTCGGCTGAGAAAGAAAGGGCAATAGTTCTTCAGACACAGGAATATGTAAAACACTGCATTATAACTATGCAAGTGATATAACAGCCACAGGAAAGTCTCAGGCTTTCCTACTGCTGTATTTTTATTTATACATAATCACACACATGCACTCTCAAAAAAGTATTTGGCAGCTGTTTAGAAAAGATGGAGATCTGGGGAAGAGCCTGTGGAAATATAGACAAAATACATATTGACATCCTTAAAATAGCCTATGAAGGAAATAAACTGCTGAAAAGAACTCTTATACACATGCCCTAAGTGAGTCATAGCTCCAAAACAAGCCACCAATACTTTGGGGTCAGATAAAAAACAGCATGATCATTTAACATGTGGTCAGCTGCATAACTAAAGATGCTCCAGATCTGTGCAATGACCACGTCATAGAACTGATATTCTGGATACCGAAGGCATTAGGATTACTTCTTTAAACTGGATTTTGTAAACAGGATTCGTAAAACTTGCTATGATGGAAGAGTTTTTTATACAGAGGAGGAAATGAACTTTACATACACTCAATTTTGTACTTATCCGTGAGAAAAAAAATAATCCACTACCTTTGAGAAGGATTGATCCTCAGGCAAAACAAAATGATACTAGGAACATTGACATCACTGACCTTTGGTATCCACTTAATTCTCTCTGTACAGTCTCAAAAATTCTGTCTTAGAGCTTATTTTGTTTTTCAGCTATATCTCTGTGAATCCAAAATACAATGTCTTTAGAGTTCAAGGAAACCTCCAACATGGATTATAATGTCTGCACAGAAATGCACATTTGCATAACAAAGTATCTATCTTGCTATAATCCTAGTTAAGAAGGCTTTTTTTTTTTGGAAGATGGTTCAGAATATTATACTGTCAAAATGTAATCAGAGTTGGATTCCTTTTGTCAAGTTTAGTAACTGCATGCAGAAAGATTTCAGAGGAATTTCCTAATTGAGCAAAAGGCAGCAGCATCATGGAAAGACTATCCAACATAGAAATATAGATCCCAGCTTCTAGAAAAGTAACTAATGATAAAGTAAATGTCTTCAAGCTGTCAGAAAATGTACCTTAGAGGATTCTGACGGATTCTAAAAGGTTTTAAACATTAAGTATCATAAATTGGTTACCATAATTTGTCCCTCCATTTGAAAAATGCTATTTATCCAAGCCAATTTGTCTACTTTATACAAAACCCTCTTCCAGATTTCTCTACAGAAAAACCTCTGTATTAGGTCTGTAAGTCGGGGACAATTCTGTTTTGTTGCTTTTTGCTTAGATTGCTACACTCTTCAATTTTTTTTGCAAGTAATCCAATCAAATATTCAATTCTCTGGCTCACTTCCACCACTTAATAATTTTGGGCTTAGTCCTTAAACATTTTGAACTTGATTCAGTTGCTTGCCCAGAAACCTGTAGTGCCACCTAAAATGATGGAGGACATTCCCACTGGAACGGGAAATGTAACACAGGGCTTACAGGAGGCGCCTCAGCTAAGGGTTGAGCAGGATACTGTAAATGTGGGCAATAGGTTCACATGCAGAGGGTGTATCAGATGTGGCCACCTCCTTTCACACACTTTGCTCTGGGCCCTGGGATGGAGATACACATTTAATATCCCTGTCTGCCTACACAAAGTTCCTGCGCAGCTGTGAAGGAAGCTCCTTCCTTTCATTCTTCCTTAATTCCTCATAGATTCCAGAGAGGCAGACAGTATTTTTGCATCGTCTGTCTTGTATACGAGATCCCTGAAAGCATTTAGATGTGAGCTCTCCATATGTATAGGTATATATGTGTATATTTCAGTGTAAGATTAAATGCCCTACAAGCAACTAAGCCCCCTAAGTCAGTACTTACTACAGGTCTGATGTTAATTCATGGAGATGCATGATAAGCATCAACAGTCCTGTCAAATTATCGTGCACATTTACAATATGGTATGATGATGATCACAAAAGCAAAAATTATTTCTTACCTCAGTCTTCTACTCTTCCCTCTTTCAGAAATCTATCTTTTTGTATGCAGGCCAGGGTATTTATGCAGTGCTCATGATCTTTGCTTGGGACAGGACACAGAAAGAAAACTAAATGATAATAAATCTTACTAAAAAGGCTAAATTCTGGCCACACATTCATAGTTTTATGGAATGAAAACACAAGAAGGTTATGAGCCTAGCAGAAAACAATATGAATGCAGACTTGTTCTCAATAGAACTCTTTTAGCCTCTTAACAGAGAGAAACGTACTTTTTATATACGGGTTGCAGACAATTAAGTGGCTGTAGGAAGCATTGCTTGTTCCTGCTGGGCGCAGCAAACGTGCACACTTTGGCCCAGCTGAGCCTCACTCAGTCTTGTCCAAACCCACTGCCGAGCTCATTGTCTGAGGTAAGTAGGATGCATTACACCCTGGAGTGCCCTGTCTGCTTCACAGTTCTAACAAAGTGAGCCCACATGACTTGTACAGGCTATACACTGAAACCTCTAAAGAAAAGATGCATATATTTTTTTCTCCATAGAATTTCCCTGAACCCCTTGGCTTTCTGTCTGGATTTGCATTGTGCAAGCACTGTGCCTCAGAAAACAATCTAGACAGATCTTTTGTCTTTCCAACCTTCCTGTGTCAAGTGGGAATGTATTAAATCATGCATTTGCAATATATTTAAAACCCGAATTCAAAACCCAATTTAGTTGGCTATTTCCCTACTAACAAAGCAGAAACACTTAAAGGCAAGGAAATTAATAGACACCATCACATATTGTCCACTGCTGCCTCAGAAAGTAATGCATATATCTCATCAAGTGTAATGAAATGCATATTTCATCACAAGACTGTGACCTTACTGTGGACCCACAGAAAGGTGGGTATTACTAGATAGGGGTTTTTGTTATCTCAATTTCAGTAGCAGAATATTTTCTTTAGAGGAAAGCTCTTACATGGACAACACTAGCAGCTAATTATCTATTGACAGCAAAATGCCATAGTAAGATACTTTTGGTACATTAAGAAGCTGTGTGTATCCTCAAGCAAGGGCAGAAGAATGGTTCTAGTTCACCCAAGATTTATGGATGGATTCTGCCTGCTGGCTTTAATTGTATCACACAGATGCTACAATCAATACTTCAAATGCCCTTGCCTGGTCCAATCAAGATGATTCCGATTACCTAAATTACTTGCCTATTGTGCCTACACTCAGAATATGGTCTACAGAAATAAATTTAAAGAAGAGGAAGCCCTGCAGAGTGAATCAGAGTAAGATCATCTATTTTGCCTTGTAATCAAAGTTCCCAGCAAAGCCCTCTGTGCAGTTGCCCCAGCAGTTCTCTCTAAGAGATGAACTGTCACTGACCTTGATAACTCTAAGTGCATGTAAGGACTGCTGGCCACTGGCAGGTCAGCAAACCCTCCTTCCATAAATCGCCTGGGAGGTTCACTGCAAGCTCTCTCCTCCTCCACATTCTGGAGAAAACTGGACATAGGTTCATTAGCCTTAAAACACTACCACTTGTGCCAGCAATCACTGGAACACTGCAAGGTCTAGCTCAGTGCGCTTATGTAAGACCTGTAAGACATTTCTGACCTGGGCACCTCTGCAGAATGAGCAATATTAGCATTTGTAAGAACTCAAAACACAAACGTATCTTGACAAACAGTCTGCATAATTACATTTCGTGTTTATTTTTCATAAAGGCTATGATGTGTTTACTGCACAGATGCTGGTAGACACACAGTATTTTACATAGGTATTTCACTTTGGTTTACAGTTGAAGTGTTGTTTTGCAATAAACTGTCTGTCTCTGCTCTTTGAGTAATATAGCACAGTAGCTGGTAGAAATACCTGTAGCTTAACTAAATTTAGGAACACTGTGTCTGTTCATGTGCATGGAAAACCAGGTCAAACTTGGCTTTTTATTCTTCAGGCAGCACCAATTTTAGATCATTCCTAACTATTCTTTTATTTACTCTTAATTGGTTGGGGTTTCAAAATGTATGATAGCTGCTGGCCTCACTGTTTTGCCTAGTAACAATGAGGTTATGTTAAATACTGTGTTTGTTTATGTATCTGGCATATTAGAAGGTGGGAAGTTTCTTTTTATTTATTATTTTATTTAGATAGATGAAATAAAATTTGATATACATCTTTGGTTCTTTTTTGTATTCTTTTATTGAGACAAATAAAATAAATGTTGACATACAGTTTTGTTTATCAGTATTATAAGTATTACCCTTGTTCTGGCAGCGGTTGAAGTCATCATAATGATATGAAATCCCTCCAGTCCTGGCTGCTGCATAAACATGCTGAAATACATGCCCTACTGCCAGAAGAGCCCTGCAACGTAAAGCGAGAAGGGGGATAAGGTTGGACACAGATGTTTCGTGTTGGTTATACAGTGTTGCCTCATTTCAACAGTTATCTATATATCTATCTATGTAGGACAGAGTACTGTTGAAACATCTTGGTCTTTGCTCTCCTATTTGCCTTCCAGTTTTCATTTTCATGCCAAGTTATCTATAGCTGTGGTAAGAGGGGTGGAAAAATGTGAGTGTGAATTATTAATACTCTTGCACACCTGTAAGTAGGAAAGTACCAGGGCAGCGAGAGGGATGAAGGAAGAAGGAAGAGAGGGAGCATGAGGAGCAGAGACCAGAAAACATCAAGGGGGGCACTTGGCTGAAGTTCTGATTGGTGAGCAACAGCACGAGACAAACATCTCTCTGGATGTTGTTAACACTGTGCAGTGTGTCAGCCTTTGGTGGGTTGACCCTGGCTGGATGCCATGTACCCATCAAAGGCCCTCTATCTCTCCTCCCTCTCAGCTGGACAGAGAAGGGAAAATGTAATAAAAGGATCATGTGCCGAGATAAGGGCTGGGAGAGATCAGTTCCCCATTACTATCACAGGCAAAACAGACTTGACTTGGGGAAAAAGTTAATTTAATTTATTACTGTGGATCTCTACAATTACTAATTAAATCAGAGTAAGATAAGGAGAAATAAAAACTACATCTTAAAACACTCATCAATCCCTTCTTCTGAGGCTCAGATTTACTCTACTTCTCTGCCTCCCTCCCCCTACAGCACAGAGGAGGATGGAGAATGAGGGCTGAGGTTGGTTCACCACACAATGTCGCTGTCCCTCCTTCCTCTTCAGGTTGAGGACTCCTTGCACTCTTCCCCTGCTCCAGCGTGGGGTCCCTCCCATGGGAGACAGTCTTCCATGAGCTTCTCCAGTGTGAGTTCTTCCTAAGGGCTGTAGTTCTTCACAAGATGCTCCAACGCTGATCCCTCTCACAAGGTGCAGTCCTTTGGGATCACACTGCTCCAGTGCAGGTCTCCCACAGGCTGACAAGTCCTGCCAGCAAAACTACTCAGCACAGGCTTCCCACAGGCTCACAGCCTCCTTTGGGTATCCACCTGCTCTGGCATGGGGTCCTGCCTGGCTTCAGGTGGATCTCTGCACCCATGTGGTCCTCATGGGCTGTAGGGTTATGGCCTGTCTCACAGGGTCAGCAGTATGGGCTGCAGGGGAATCTCTCCTCCAGCTCCTGAAGCATGTCCTGCCACTACTTTTTTGCTGACTTTTGTGTCCACAGAGATGTTTCCCTCACATATTTTCACTCATCTCTGACTACTGTGTCACAACAGTTTCTTCTTCCTTAAAGCTGTTGTCCCAGAGGCACTACCACCATCACTGATGTTCTTGGCCTTGGACAGTGGCAGGTCCATCTTGGAGCCAGCTGGAGTTGGCTCTGTCAGTCACCAGGGAAAATTTTGTCATCTTCTCATACACACCACCCCTGTAGTCTGCCCAGTACCAAAACCTTGTCATGCCAGTCCAATACCCACACCAGTTGTCCTCAACTAACTGTTTTCTTCCCCCCAGTGTTGGTAAGATGTAATCTCTATCTCTTCTCTGACTCCTTGCAAGATTTTATTTTTAGCTTTTTGTCTGGACTGTTTATAATATGTTCATTTTTAATGTCTTTATGCATTAAAAATCTCTTCTCACACTGCTTCTGTACCTCCTTTACCAGCATCATTTCAACCCCCTTTCTTCAGACTTCTCATCCAATTTGTGACAGTGTTTGCTTTCCTACTTCTTCATTTTCAAACTTAAATAGCTAACTGCTGATTCTGATCTCGTGACCACGTGCCAGGAAGGTTGTAGTCTGTGGTTTTCATCTTCCTACAAAACTGTTACTGCTGACAAAAACTTGAAATTTCTTCTTATATGTTCAAAGGAAAATGAAAAAATCACCATACTTAAATCAAATGAAAGTTTTCTCTCTTTGATCCTGGTTCAGCAAAGTCCTTGAACCATGCCTACCGTTTAGCCTGAGCATAAATCTCATTAAAATCAAGCACGTGCTTAAGGGCCTAAAATAGGCTTTGCAGGCAACAGACATCTGTAACTAGTCAGAAACTTTTAACCATCCATAACTATCTTTCTGCACTGTGCTCCTGCTTCTATTGCTGCATTATCAATCTTCATTTCTGTCTCTTTTGCCTGGACAGAAATTGCTTTGGTTCTTGAAAGTCTAACTCACTCAAATTTATTCCTATCCCCTGCCCTTCCTCCTTTTTGTGCATTTAGAAATCTTTCCTTTCTATCAGCAAGCCTCATTGAAAAGCATACACACATCTTCTGTGTCTCACAGTGACATTGAGCCCCTTTTTCTTTCTCTTTTGTAACTTTTTACGCTAGAAATTCCATGTCCTCTCCGTGGGAAATGTCGATAGCGTGTGATTTTCAGTTTCAGTCAACAGGGTATTCTGTGGACCCCACTAATGGCTTCAACTTCCAAAGTACGAGCTTTCAAATAATGAAAAGCTGTTGAAAATACTTGCCTGAAATAGTTTTTTAACCTTTCTTTTATTTTATGGACAACTTCCCATTGTAGTCAGAAATATTCTCAGATATATTGAAACCCTCCTCATAATATTTTCTCACCACCATAATCTTCTATAAAGCTTCAAGCTCTGACTTGTTTCCAGCTCATATTTTTTTCCCTTGAGGTTATCTAGATATCTTAATAAACTGTATGCCATACCTACTATCTCATGTCTATCTTCAAAGGGGATTACTAACAACAGTTCCTCAGGTTTGCTTTCCTATGTATGAATTCAATAAAATCTCTTTACACTAAAGCTACTGATGAATTTTTAACTGCCTCTTCTATATAAATCCCTTCCTCCTACTCTATCACTATCCACAATCAAATTTACATTAATGGCCCATTGGAATTTCATAGCAGAGGAAGTTGACCAGGGGATATGTTTTGCAAGGTGACTGCTGAGTTAGATTTCATGACGAACAGGATTAGGGTGCAGAAGGTGGAAACAGAAGTAGGATCTGAAGCTAGTACTTCAACACCTTTTGCTGGATTTCCAGCTGGTGAAAAGTTTACCTTTTTTGACTTCTGGGAACTCCCAACTTGGCCCTTGATGCACAGACAGTGGGGTGGTGTGATGGGAGTGAAAGATTTTTGTCTTAATGCAGGAATAGTCTGACGATTGACTCAAATGTTTAAGAAAAAAAAAAGGAGGCATGCAGACCTAACACAGAACTTTGTATAGTTGTCTGGGGTTTTTTAAATCACTTAAGCTGAAATTCTTAAAAGTATTTAGCATCTTAATTTTCAATTAAAATCAGCAAAATCACTCCATGAATGACTGGCTGTTACACATGTAAATACCATTTAATTCTGGACTTTTGATCTTTAGGCAGCCTTTTTACTGGTCTCCAGAGAGGTCAGTGAAAGTAATGAAAAAATTAACATCAACCATTTTGAGTTGGGGTTGAAACGAAGAACCTCAGATTTTCTGGTTGCATGGTATTAGAAAGAAGTGATTCCCTTTCATCTAAATATAGCTCTCCCTCCACCATCTTCATATGTAAAATTCAGAAGCTTAACTCCACCACTAGTATCAGTGAGATGCTTTTCCCAAGCCACTTTCAGAAAAAGCCATCAGAAACTGTTGCTAAATGTCATTTTCAGTATCAGCATTGCAGCTTCTGTCCACTGCAGATTAAATGTCTCTTTCAAGCACCACTTTGAATTAAGCAAATCACAGTGGCACACCAGCTACCCTATAATCTCTACTGGAACACTTCCCTGGTATATTTAGACTACAAATATAGTTCCATCAGCACCGCAGAAGTCAGGAGACTGTGAAAACCTCCTTGCTACACCAAGGCTGCAGAGGAGAATGAAATCTTTTAATTTTTAACAATCCCTTTACAGAGTGCAATATTACAGTGACAGGGATATTTTCCTCTAAGAGCCAGGCAAATCCAAATTGGTAATAAAACAAACTTTTATCCTCTATTATATGTTTGCTATTATTTAGTTTTATTTAAAAATCTCTTCTCTGTAGAATAGGTTGTTCAAAGTGCCTGAAGTAATAATTATACAATTAATACAGTTATAGTATTTCAGTTTTACATTAAAGAAGAGAGAATTAGTGATGACTACCTACATGCATTAAATATTAGAAACCAGGAAGCATTTAAACTGAATTTAGCACATTTCATTGGTTAATATCTATTGGGGGTTTTCGTTCATGACTGCATAAAACAATGTATGTTGCTTAGTTAGTATCTCTATAGGACAGAGTTTAGTGATGCAAATGTTCTGTTTAAAGTACACAGTAGGCACTGCTGTGACGACATACATATGAACACAAAAGATAAGTGTTATAGCCAGGATTCATGCCTCAGCTTCAGGCAGTCACTGTTACCATTCTGTAATGTAAAGGGAGAGAGAGAGAAGCAACTCATGAAAGATTCATGCCTTTGGCAATCTAAGTCACCCTCTTCAGGTGACAAACTTACATTGTGGGTTTATACAGATATTTAATCATTTAAGCCCATAACCTAACAGGCATTTAAGCCCATAACCTAAGAGGCATTTAAGCCCCTACCTTCTGTTGCAATAAATTTAAAGGGGGCACCTTGGTCTGTCTGCCAGTGTCTAGAGACGGTCAAAATCAACCTAGGTACTTAGGGTAGGATTCAACCCATCTAAATTCGGATGTCTCCAATTCAAGCACTGATAGCTGAACTGGGCATATGGATTCTGATTACAGCAAATGGATAAAAAAAATCAAAAAACTCAGTGAAGATTACAGTGCAATTCCTGCATCAGATGTAGATGTTTGCTCTAGAATGAGGTGCAGTCACCTACAGCAGTGACACGGCAAGTCAGCAGAGCTGAACCCATAGCCTTAACCAAAGTTCACATAGAATTTAGCTTGCACTTAGCCAATACTCTGCTAGGCATCTGAATGCCATCAAGGAATTGGTCCTCACAATCCAGTTATATTCCTAGTGGAAAATCTCATCAATTTCAGTGGAAGTTGGGTCAGATTCTGACAGCAGTTCCCACTCCACAGTTTTAAGTATCAATCACTCTGTATGGTTATGTCCAAAGACCAATAATATAAGCATGCAGAGAGGCAATGGCTGAGGCAAAATTAAACTGTATTTTCTTCTTGACCAAATGTGAGACTTAGTAAAATAAAGTCTGATTTGATCTTACTCCAGCTTCTAGACAAGAGTGACTTTATGGCCACCTCGCAGCATTCTCATTAATGCAAGGCAGAGTTTCTATGCATTACTTGTCTTCTGCATCAATTTTTCATTTGCAGTTTATTCACAGAACTCTTTACCTGTGCCCTTGAAGAGTCATCGTCTTCAAACGACAGGACTGATTGCATTACACAAAATACACTATTAAAATATTTTTGGGAAGTGAAATATTTTACTATTTTCAGACTATTCCTGATATTCTTACTGCCAGATCCATCACTAGGTAGGAATGCAGTATGCTAGCACCATGATTATGGCACTGGCTATCCCTTTGAAAAATTATACATTATGAGATATCATGAGATTGAACAACAGTGGACAAAATCGAGCTAGAAATAAAGTGCCCAATTTTTATGAAGTGTTAATCAACTAATTATTTGGTATATGTTCTCTATCATTCAAATTCTTTATACTAAAATTGTATTTCTCATAGATGTGAAGTTCCTTGATCAAAAGTTGCAGTCTTGATGAATCTATTATTTGGTGGCATTATGTCTTGCACTACAAGAAGTCAAGATGTGTTATCATTCTGGTCCTTTCTGCCCTTAACATCTGAAGATTTTTCTCATTTTGACCTTGAACCAAAACCCAGTGAATTTAGTGGGAAAAGTTCCTCCCTGCAAATGGACCATCAGATGTGAAGTCCCTGATGGCTGGGACAGAAAAATAGTATTCCTTTTACCCTTGGAAATGGGATTTACTTAGTGAAACAGAAGCCTTCCATCTGCATAGGTATGAATTCTATACCAACAGCTTTCAGCACTGCTGCCTGTTACACTGAGTAACACAGTACTATGTAAGATGTTCAGCAGAAAACATGCTAAAAGTTAAAATTGATATCACAGCAGGAAAATTAATTTCTGGATATTATTTTAGTGTTTTATTTTTATAGTTCAATGAGTAGGGGTGTATGAGGACCAATTTCCTGCCATCCTGGGCCCAGAAGTCATCTTTCTGAAGATATGAAGACTGGCTTAGAAAAACAGATATTTTGGCCTTTAAATTACTTTGGAGTTATTATCTTGGGAAGCAAACATGGAATGCAGTTAATTATTTTGGTTGTTGTTTTACATTATATTTCTAATAAATAAGTCTTTCCCATGCTCAGCCCACCTTAGTGAGAAAGGTATGTACATTATTTACATTTAAATTATAGTGTTCAATCATTTCAGTGGGTTGTATATGACATTCCTCAAATTTTCATTGTCTTATAGTATCCCTAGAGTTCTCAGGTTGGTACATTCAAGATTAATGAGACACTGGCTCTCTATTAGGAAACTGTTTAATAATATGCATTTAATTGCTACAGGAATTATTACAGGAATATAATCAGACCTTTTTATCAATACAAGTTAAATGGGTGATATCTGTTTTACCCCAGTGTAAGGTCCCAAAACAGGGTGTTTTTTATGGACATTTTTCTGCCAATGACAGCAAGCCAGATCACACACAGAGAAGGCCAAACTGTCAAACATTCCTCTGTTTTTGGCAGCACCGTTTACACATACGTTTGTGCGTTTGGACCTGAGTTAAGAGGAGTAGACAACAGACACAAGTACACAGGTTTATGCTATTTCTTCACTTTGCAGGCACAGCAGTTACCCAAACAGATGGACATGTCCAACTGTAGCCTTGCAAGTGCTGAGAAAACACCCATGGTTACGCTGGGTACCCTCCTGAGCTCCCAGAGGCAGCTCTCTGTTTCCCCTGGATATAATGGCCAGTTTCTGCTCGCAGACAATCAGGTGGAGGGATACTGTGGGAGCACTCTCATACATTTTGATGAGATTACTTTCTGAGTAAGGTGTTATTCCCCGAGTGTAAAGGTGGCCATATCTGGTCCAAAGACATTGCTGTGGGCTGCTCTACTGAATCTCTCTGTATTAGATTTTCTAATTTTCACGACCTGGATTAGGGATTTTTATTTTTAATTTTTTATTTTAGAAGCTTTTCACATGCAGACGCATCAGAAGGAATAATTTTGCTTTCTCTAGAGATTCAAAGGAATTGGATTTCTAGTTCTTCCCTCAGTTCTTAACAGAGCAGAGATAATGTTTGCATTTTACTGACAGCCTTAGGACAGACAATATTTGAGGCAACATTTTAATTTCATCTCCTTTGGCATATTCTTGCTACAACTGCCATTCATGACAATATCACTCTGTTTCTCAGAGAAAATCAGATCTCGCTCCATCTCTGATAAGATTCCAAAGTACATATAGAATATGTTCATAAAAACAAAACTTTAATTTGTTGTGAGTTTGGGTTTGTTGTTTTGGGGGTTTTTTAATTGACATCTAATGAGGCTTCTTCTCCAAAAATTGAACAGCTATGTTGTTGTCCAGGGGGAACACCTTGAAATTACGCATCAAAGATAATGCAGTTTCCTTGGTCTACCAACATTATTCTCTAACTGCTGAGATCTAAAGTACGGGTACCTGATTACAATGAAGGTGAATCCATAAAGTTCTCTTTGACCTCACACTTTATTTGACAGCCAATGCCCATCCAACAACAGGCACTGCCTGAACAGTTTTAATAATAGACCGGCATTTGATTCTCAGCCAAACAAACCACCAACAGATAAGCCTTATTTGTGATTTTTGAAGGTCAAGCCATCTTTCAGCCTGAGAAATGCTGCAAAAGCTGTGCCCCTAAAGGCAGGGATACAGTAGTGCTGTAATCAAGAAACTTGATGGCATACATAGATAAAACCATGTTAGATGATGCCTAAGAAACTACATTTCATTCACTTAAGTATCATCTAACACACTGCCAGTCCTGTATCTGTTGTCTAATTATCGTGGGGTTTTGCTTCTTGGGCATGATTTCCTTACTTTCTGCATGGAATATTCTCACTTTGCTCCTGATTTACTTCTTCTATTACTAAACCCAAACATCTCTAGGTCTGATGTCCAAGCAATAGGGCCATAGGACAAGCAAAATGAGTGCAGCCAAGATGCAAGCATGCCTCCAGTATCACCCATGAGCATGCTTGGCATGTGACTGTACAAATCAGGTCTGTCACACCAAGCCACTCCACTCAGAACACAGTGGTAGCACTGATTAACCAACAGCTCCAGAAGTGACAACAACCTGGAAGCATAATGGTCCTTATTCACAAAACACCAAGGAACTATGGGAATATTATCATGAACAGATAATAGTGAACTCATTTGCAGTGAATTACAAAGCACCTAAATAATTTGCTTTTAATGTTCCTCTTTCCTCTTCCTTTCTGACTGCATTCAAGGCTGCAAATGCACTGTCTTGGCAGACAGACATACCAAGAATTACAATAATCCAAACTGAGGAGGTCATGAGAAAATGAATCTAATGAATCTAGGCTAATAATTACAGCTCATTTAATTACCTCTGGGATACAGCAGGAGCTGTAATTTTTTTTTATAATTTATGTTCCTGACATTTTTGTACCTTTTAAGTGTATTAGTTGTAAAATCTGCCATGTTAATGTTGGAGTTGATAAAAATGTCACGAAGTGAAGCAAAGATAATGGAAAAGGAGAGTCTTTAAATGTCAAATAAGTAGAAAGGTATTGACAGGCTGATATTTTACTGCCTTTATGCTGCACATGAGCTCTTCAATAAACATACAACATGTGTGAGGAGCTGAACCAAAAGCTCTTGGCTGAAATATTGTCAAGACTTTGTTTTGTCAGATTTTCCTAATGTAATTCTAATTTTTCATACTTGCCTTAGGCCATTATCATGAAAGCATGTGCATTAGACTAGACACTTGACGGAAGACTCCACTCCATTTTACAGACATCCACATTAAAATATCGGATGGCTTCAGGCCTCAAACCTGGTAAGCTTGTACTTACATGGCAACTATGTTAAGGTTAGTTGCCTGTAGAAGTTTCTTATCTGCCACACTGAGAATCTAGAAAATAGTCACTTTAAAAATTGGAAAAAAAATCTGGCTCAATAATGTCCTTTTTTCCTACAGAGCATTGGTTATTCTTTCTCCATTGACTGATCCTGCACCTCTGCAACCAATGAGAATTTTACAGTTAGTGAGACCTTAACTTCACTGGGAACAAGAGCATGTCCTCTGTGCCTAATGAATCTTGAAATTAACACAACTTCTTTATACTTCTGCTTTTGCTCCAGCACTCTTGGTTTGAGCACAGATTTCCAAGAGGTTTTTCCAGCCAGCTCAATCTCCCTCTGCTGGGTCTTGTCTAGTAGAGGACAAATGGAGAGGAAAGTGAGTCCCACTTGGACAGGAGAATTTCTTTGTAGCCTTGGTTGGTTGGTTTTTGAAAGTCGGGCTTGCCTCTGACAATAATTCAGAATCCCTTCTATCTTCACATCTTAGGTAATGCCTTGGTGGTCAGGGGTATATTCTCTGTGTCAAAGGGCACAACGGGACAGCTCCCGCTGCAGTGGGACCTCTGGCAGTGGCCTGAGCAGACAAGTGCCTTTTCTCCTGGTGCGTGGCACTAAGGTCACCAAGACACAGCAGCTCAGAGAGCAGCAGCCCTGGTCCTACACCCAGGTCCTCTCCCCATAACAGGGCTGTCCAGACACCAGGGAAGAAGGGGAGGTATATGGGGGAGACATAAGCTTAAGGTATAATGCAGATATCCTGCTAAAGTTGTAGGCCTATTCATCTGCAGAATAAGGGCAATAATGTGTACTTTTTCTACCTTAATTTGTGTTAAAAATGCTTTGAAATGGTCTCTACCTGCATTTGTTTACCACCTAGTGCTATTACATTTCTTGAAGCCTATTCTAACTGCACCAGTCGTGCCCTTTTATGAAAATAACAAATTATTAATATTTTCTATTTGTAGCATCCTTTGACAGATAGCTGAAGTGAGTTATCCTGCTGCCCTTTCAAACAAAACACAAAAGTATGGACACACACTCTCATTCCTATCCCATATAAAGATACCTAGGGAAGCCAGACCTGACTATGTTTTGCATTACTGGAGCATAAAAAATAGCCTCACTCTTTGTGAAACAATTTTTAAAGACAACAATAGCTTATAATTTTGACTAAACATACTAGTTTATTGTTTTCTGTCTTTCTTTTTAATTATGTTCATTGTAAAAATTTAAATCATTTGTGCATAAATAAGAGAAAAGGCAAAGTTTCTCTCTATGGTCCAACTAGCTGCTGATAGTCATTCCGAGTTTTGTTATTTCAAACAAGGTTTAGCTGAAAAACTCCCTTCATCTCCACAAGAGAAGAGGGACATTGATTCAGAAATCCAATGTGGACATGCAACAGTGATAAGTGGGCAAACAGAGTTCAGGTGTCACCTACAAAAATAACCCTTTTGGAAACCACAGCAGTTCAAGAGGGAAGAATTAATAAACTGTTTCCCTTCTGCTTCTTTGATCTTGGATTATACCAATGACAACAACCATTTGTAGGAAAAGAAAAACAAGGTCATCCCTAAGGGACACAGCATAAAAAGTGGGAGGATTATGCATTTTCACCCCTCTTGGCAGACTTGTAACACAGCAGTTTTAAAAATTGTGAAAATATTAATAGAAATAAACCATTCAGACTCCTTGCTTTAATAATCTCAGATTATTTATTTAAGAAGTGACATTTAAATTGGTTTTTAAATATTGCCAGATATCCGGTTTCAAACTTAAAAATATTCCTTTTTACCTTAGTGTAATGAGCTAGGGTTGCTGTAAGTTTGGTTATGGTAGCATGAGTTTGAAAAAGCAGAGGACTCATGGGGACCATTAGACCTAGAACCAAAGAAGCTAAAATATTTTTAGCTCCTGCATGAGTTCATGATTATGTTTGGCTTTCTTTTTTAGAGTTTTAAACTCTTTGGAACAGATCTATTTATTACTAACTTAAGACCTTCCTAAGCAGAAGAAATAAGCCTATAAAAAAACCAAAAGCACAGAAACAAGCCTCCTCCACGTGGAAGGTCTCATCCCAAATGATTGAACACTCCAGCCTGTTCAAATCTCTCAGCCACTGCAAGGCACAGTCATAGGTAAACAGGGGAGTTTTTCTTCCTTTGAAACTTTCTTAGAAGAGGAAGAAAGCGAAATATGAACAAGTTAAGAAATGAGATGACTAGGAAGAGGAGAAGAAATAATACAAAATCAGAAGGTATTAGCAACAGGATGGACTTACTGATACTGCTGGTCTCTCAAGCCCAGTGCCACCTAACATCTATACTGTTCACCTCCAGGCACAGAGTTATGTTGTTCTCCACAGCATACTAAGAGGGAAAGTTAATAGAGCTCATGAAACTGCTAACCCAGATTCTCCAGACAGAACAGCTGGAGCTAAGCACCTTCCAGGCCCCCACCAGCAGAGAGCTCCAATACAATTCTTGCTGATTCTTCAAGTGACTTTTATCTCAACTAGCTTGGCATAGGCAACAACTGAGCTAATTCCCTAGTTCGTGGAAAGAAACAGGTACTTTACAGACAGGAGCTATCTGACCTATTTTACATGACTAATTTAAGATCAAATTAACTGCATGCTGGAAGCATGATGCCCTATACATTTGCTTTAGAGGGAAACCCTTGGAAGAGCTCCTAGCTTTGGTGTTGCCATCTGCACTGTGGATGTCTACATTTAGTCAAATGAATCCGTGCAGGGTATATATCTGAATCCAAAGCAGAGCTTGATTTTGGAATATCCATGGATACAGAAAATTCATGGTTCAGTCTGTTTAGCATGTTCTCATGTTATCATCATGTCCCATGAAAAAGAGAGTGGTCAAGAAGCAGCTGTTGACCATGGTTAGAATTAATTGTCTAGATATCTGGCTAAGAGACATTTAAGCTTAAAGTTAATAATTCTGTGCAAAATACCAAGTTGATTACTTCTCTTGCAAGTATTAGGAGAATGCTTGCACCATTCCTTGCAATTGAGCTATTCAGGTGGGTAGAGGACACAAGCAAGGCAGTCAGGAAAAGACAAAGATTTGGAGACAGACACCAAGTAGGGAGAAATGAAACCAAATCCTTCCAGCTGCAACAATCCAGAAGGAGCTGGCACCAGATGGCCAGTTTGTAATACAAACAATTTAATCCCACCTTGTACTTCAACAGAATTGTGAAATGTTAAGGAGGTTCATAACATATTTGTCAAAAAGCTTTTCTATTTGTAATTTCTACAGCTGTTATCTTTATTTTATATGCCAAGATGTGGGTTGTCATCTTTATCTTATTCATCATTTTGGACACATATCACACCCACTCTTTGTTTTTAGCCTAGCAAGGCTCATGTAATCCTAAAGTAGAAATCTAAGCCAGACAGATCACCTCAGTCCATTTTATTTCAGTTATTATAAAGAAAGACAAGAATTGTAGCTGAGATTTTAGAGTGTCCTTTGTAGATATATATAAAGAAGAGTGAGATGAAGAGATATTAATTTTAATCCTGGGGTTTTCTCAGTACCAAAGGAAAATCTTTCATATCTTAGCTTCAACAATTTTAAATGGTTAACTATGTTCAAATGGGAAATTTTTGCAAGAGATACACAACTACTGCATCATTACTCCTGTATCTTGCTGCCTACAAATATTTGGCTATAGGTATGTGCAGATTTTCCTGCAGAGGAATGGTTTCCTGAATCCTGGCTTTAACATCTAAGCAGTAAAAAGTCCCAACCATGAGGAGCATTTTGCAATTCATTGAAAATAATCCACCTCTGAAATGGACAAGAGGCTTATCCAGCCATATACAGCACCATTATCTGACAGTTCACAACTGAAGGTGCATAACTTCATACTCGGATGAAATTCGCAGAGGCAATTTGAGGTAAATAAAATAGAGTTTTCTGATACAGAATTTAACATCTGTCTTCGCTTAGCATTTTGATTTGCTTTTCTTTCTCTTCTAAAGTGAACAAAATATGTTGAAAATCTACATATTAGTGCCACAGAAATGTATTTTTCTTGTCATCCCATATCCTGTTTCCTTCTTTCCCAAGTTTGCTGTTCTCAGCTTCCCAAGCACAGCAATCCCCCAGCTGCATCTGATAATTCTCATCTCAACAGCAACAAAGGAGAAAAAAGAAAAACCCTCTGCAAAAATAATAAACTCATTTTCATGCCAAATTTAAAAGAAAAATAAGGAAATGAACAGCTGGACTAGAGTAAATGATTTTTGACTAGTTTAAGAGAATTCTGTATACAATCTTCTCTAAGTATTTCCTCCCCATCTGCAGCAACCCCTTTTTCCTCCATTTCCTATTCCGTTCTGATTTTGAATTTGAGAATTATGAAAACACGGGATCCTAATCATCAGTTAATCTGGAAAAAACTCCTACATTTTAACAAGCATAGTTAATTCTACTTTTTGATCTGGTGCTTTCCTCTTCCTTTTTCTATGATAAAGAACCAAGGCTCTAGTGAATCCTTATATAAGAAAAATGAGGGATTTTTCCATGGGGAAATGGTTTATTTTTCAAGAGTACTACAAAACAAACCTTAATGTAAATTGAGTTATTTGTTGTTTTTTTTTTTTTAATTGTTCAGAAGTTGGGGAAGTTCTTTCCTATACAAGAGCTGAGAACAGGGCAAGGAGATGACTGGAAGTATATCCAGAAAGAAGCATATCTTAGATGTTTCTCCTCCCCAATAAAAAAAGAATTAAACAGAAAAGGACACCTACCAACACATGAATGACTTAATTTCAACATGTGCATAAGTATGCAAAGTGGGGTTACTCACATTAAGAGCTATAAAATGCACTCTAGACATTCATATGGCCCCTATTGTATTACAAAATAGACACTGCCATTTTTCTCCCCCAGCTGGTAAGCTTGAAATAAACGTTGATATTACTTAGGCTCCACTCATTTAAACACTTTAAAAAATAAAAATGGGATTAATGCTATTTTGGAAATATGCAGAATTATACTAAAAAAATTGCTCTAGATTCTTATTCTAAGATAGCAATGTATATGAAAAACAGATTATTAGATTATTATTTTAAATGAAAAAAAATTATTCACCTAAAAGACTTGACAGAATAAATTACCTCAAACCATGGACACTATGTACTTCAGGAGATTATAAACTCTGGTATTCACTGACAAGCTGGTGCAACCTATGCTTCTACACACTCTGTCACAATATTACTTGATGAGTATTGCTACTTCTGTTTGTTAAATTTCTCAAACAATGAGATGGTGTATCAGCTCCCCTAATTGAACAGCTTATCAAGAGTGGCTGCCTTTTAGGATGAATATTTTAAAAGACAGACAAAAACCAGTCAGTTAAAACTGCTTGCCTTGTAGGATGCAAATACTACTAGTTTTCAGGGGAAAAAAAAAAAAGAACCAAGAGAGGTATGCTTATCTTCAAATGCCATTTGACTGATAGACATTTCTTCAGGCTTCATTATTCATATGTCAGGAAGTAAATAAGTGAGTTTTATAGACTTTATGTTATGTTAATATGCACTGGCAGCTAATTTACTCTGGCAGCACTGCCTTCTGGAGTAATGCAGCAAAATTTCTACAAGGACAATAGTAACAACCAGCCCACCCCCATTCAATCTCTAACACTCAAACACTGTGATTTCTTTGATACCTTTCTTGTGATCTTGTAGGATGGAAATTTATTGCAGTACAGTAGATATGAGAGTGCATGCAGATGTCTATATACAACTTCTGCCACATTTATGGGCCTGAAAATATTGACAGGAATTCACCAGTGGTATCAAGTGAGCTTATTTTTATGAGGGTTCTGCATGACCAGAAGAACGTAGGGTTACGAAATTCTGAAAACAAACGGCAAAGCTTAACCTGCTTACCCACAGTGTGAGACATGCAGACTTTAGAAGTCTCCTGCCAAAAGTGGAAGCCATGAAAGTTATATTTAACATACCAGATATCCTTTGGTTATTGTTTAGTTCTTAGTAGTTATTCTTTCCTGTTGTTTGCAGCTCTCTGCTTTGAAAAGAAGAAAGTTTGGCTGGTTTCGTATAGAAGAGAATGGACATGGGGAAAACCATACAAACTGTGTCCTCTGCAGTCTAAGGGCAGAAGGAAGTGGGTGGCTGGTGTCCCACATGTTTCAGTGGCACTGGAGTGCAGCCAGCCAAAAAAGAGCTCGCACAGCTCCTGCTCACTGCTAAGATCTGCCCAAACATGGCTTGGATGCTGCTGAAAACCTGTGGGTTCTGAAAGAGCCTCCCAGTTGTGGAACACCACTTGGTTCTTTTTGATTCTTTGTTTCACTGGGGTATTTTGAGGACAGGTTTGGTTGTTTCATTTGTTTGACTATTGTTTTTGTTTGCTTGTTCAACTTTTTTTTTGTAGGTTTACCTTTGGAAAAAGAAAAATTGATTTTTGAAAATGCATGAGTTAGTAGAAATGAAAAGAATGTTTGGGAGGTGAGAAATCACCATTTTGTGAAGATTTTTTTCCTTTTTTTTCAGTGTTGAAGGTTTGCCCCGTCCTTTGGCGTCCACAGGGCAACCTGCAGCAGTTTCTTCCCACCACTTTCTGTAAATTGTCTAAGCCATGAGTGATTTCACGGAAAGAGTATTGGTTTTGAAAACACTAGAATTTTTTCAGTTTGAAAATATATCAGATTTGATAAAATATATGAAAATGTCAATAACACTGCCATCAGGATGAAAGCAAGGCACGATTGTTTTACAGAACATCAGAAATCTTAAAGGGAATCTCTACCACCTTGCCTTCAGTATTTTATTTGAATTGTACTTCTAGTACCATCAGGTTCCAGCCATATTCACTACCAGCTGAGTCAATTACTTTTCTTGCTAAAACACTTTTCCAGTGTTTCAGGTTTTAAAATATGTGATTTCACCAAGGCAACAGTCCCTGCCTTCATAGCAAGAACCTTTTTAAAATTGCTACACAGTCCATTCACCTCTTTTATAAAGAAATGCAATTTAGTGAGGGTAAGTTTTTTAAATTAGAGCAGTAGATGCATCAGACACCGGTAGGATTCTTTAAATGTTGTGTTACGAATCAGTGCAAATGTATGTACACTGGAAAACTGTCTTTAAATCAGAGATAATAAAAACATGGAACACAGTGATGTTTACTCTGTAAGGAAATATATAAATTCTTTATCCTAAAAAAGTTCATCATCCAACGGGGGGAAAAAGTTTATCTTTAAAGTATTCTAAGCAGAATAAGCAAACCCTTGTTGTACTTTAAAAGATTTTTCACACCTGACATCTCACCCTCCTCTGAACTGGAGGTTGAAGATGTTTAAATCTTCTGATCCCATGTCCCTTGCTGAGCAGGTCTTTTGAGCAAGCAGAGATTGCTCTGCTTTGCTACATGTCCAGCAAGTTCCCTTTTATGTCTCCCTGGCCAAGATTGCCCTCAAAATATGAATCAAAGTGACACCACATACAGCTGATAGGAAAATCATGCCATGTCATTTTTCAGTTGTCACACAGCTTGGTTAGCACAGCTTGGAGTTTTAGTTAAGAAAAAAATATTCCACCAGCCAAGGAAGTGATCCACTGAGAAGCCTGACTAGAGAGAGTCAGTGATGAGGTGAAGACTTTTGCTCCCAGGGAAGAAGAAGAAGACCTCTGTTCCTAGAGATGAAGATGATGCCAGAGATAGATGAAGAGAACCTTTGCTCTGGAACTGCTCATCCTTAAATTAGTACCCCATTATCTACGAGTAAACCCTCAAAAGCAGTTGTGGGGAAAGTTGTAATTGGGGAAAGGGACTCACACATGCCAACAGAAACCATCCTGGGTGGCTGTTGAGCTGTGACATTGATGCCACAAAAAGACTATTTCTTGTGGAAAAGCTCCACAGATGGACAGAAGAGACTCCTCTCCCTAAATGAACTGATGAAAGACTATTATAGAGGTGGTAAACTGACTGAAATAATCCCAAGTTTGTATCTTTATGTTGTAAGTGGATAGGAGGAGGAGAAGTGTTCTGAAGGTTTATACTGACCAAATCCTTTGTGTGAGTTGGGTGAAGGGGAGAGGTGCTGGAGGAAAAAGGGGGGTTTTGCTTTAATTCCTTTTTATTTCTTTTTTCTTTTAGTTCTATGAATAACCTTCTTTAAATTCTTTAAGTGTGGTGCTTGCTTTGCATTTCTCCTAATTCTTATCTCACAGAAAGTAAAGAATGCAATCAAACCCGCTACATCAGCTCTGGCTACTTTCTCAGACAGCCAAAGATTACTCAAATAATTGTTCAGAGCAGTCCCAAACATGGGCATTGGAAGCCATTAAACCAAGGAAAATCTTTGATTCTGTTTGCAGAGTGGAAAAGATTCCCCGCACTTTTCTGAGGTAGCACCTGTGCAGCTGGCAATGAAGTGTTCAGTTCACACCATCTGAAGCTCTGGCTTTGACAGCGCTTTGTCACCCACTTCATCTCTCGATGTCAAACTTCAAATCTGAAACAGCAGCACTGAGGAAACAGCTATGTCTCTATTTCATTTGACAACCAGACTGTGCAGTGTCAGACACAACACCTGTTAGATCTCAGTTCTGGAAAGATTTTTGCTCTTTGTCTTTTGGAAATACTTGGTTTTACCATGATTCACTGTTTTCTTTATGTGCCATAGCCCAGATTGTGATTTTTAACTAGAATTTTATGGAAGAAAAAAGGTGTGGCTCCAGTCCAGGTAATAATATCTATGTTCTGAATCTTTCAGTGTCTGGATAAGGAATATTTTCTTCATTAAAAATAAAATTCTCTTATGCTGTCTTTTCTTCACCGGGGAACAGGGGTTAGTGTGGCGTCTATTTGATTTGAGCACCTACTGTCAAAATTTTTATCTGAAAACATGCATGTTTCTGCTTTCTAGAGATTCCTAAAGGTCTGCAGGAGCTCATATTTCTGACATAAATCTTCCCCAAGGACCTAATTTCTGCTTTAGCAGGATTGTCTATAGAGAGAAGATGGCTATTAGTAGTCTCCAATTTGACAAGGATCAATTTCACTGGACAGCTTCAGATTCTGGGAAGCTACTTCATGCCAGAAACAATTGTTTAAATGTTTCCAAAAAATAGTTTTCTCAGAACTTCCGCTCATGAGACTTACTGGACGTTTGTTCAGCCATGCCAGTCATCTCTCTGACAGCTCATCTTTCAGTACATGGGTGAATAGAGCTACATCCAGCTGGTGGCCAGTCACAAGTGCTGTTCTCCAGGGCTCAGTGTTGAGACCAGTTCTGTTTAATATCTTTATCAACAATCTGGGTGAGGGGATCAAGTCCACATTTCGTCAATTGGCAGATGACACCAAGCTGGGTGTCACTGTTGATCTGCCTGAAGGGTGGAGTGAGGCTGCCAGGGAAGGCTCAGGCTTCCTTCCAGATGGACCAGCTTTTGCACACAAAGAAGCACTGGTAGGTGAGGAGATGGCTGCAGGTGATGAGATGGTTGCGGGTCATCAGATGGTAGTGGTTTTGAGTCTTGGAGGAGTAAGGAGGGGTATCAGCAGGATCTGATCAGTTCAGCAAGGCACAGTGCCAGGTGCTGCACTTGGGTCATGACACTCCCATGCAATTCTATAGATCTGGGGAAGAATGACTGGAAACCCTGAGGGCATTGATCAATGGTTGGACTCAGTAGACATCTTTTCCAATTTTATTGGTTCTTTGATTCTATGACAGTTAAAAAAAAATAAATGGAAGAACTAATTTTTGGGGGGTTGATTTGGGTTGAACCTGAATTTTTTCTCTCACCATCTTACTCTCTTTTCTCTTTTTCAGTAGTAATGATTTGCCAAAAAACACAGCAGGCATAGATACCACTGAGCTTACAGCCGTGACACCTGACACGTGTAAAGCCCACAGTCTGTCAACCTACAAGAAGGAAAGGTCAGTATTTGGGCAGATTTACTTACACAGGGATGAAATCCCAGCCCTAGAAAAGCTGCTTGTAACCTCAAGTTGTTTCCTCTATTACACCAGCTAGCCTGGTCAAATAAGCCAGCTGGGCACTCTGTTTACTGCTGTGCACATCTCCAGCCAGCACCTAGCATCTAATTGTACACAGTGATCTGCCCACTGAAAAGGGACCCATGCTCTTAACTCGTGGAGATTCACTCACTTTTGGATAGCAAATACATAACCTGAAAATGTGGTACTTTAACAAGGTCATCTCTTCACTGGGACTGCAGATCAGCTTAGCTGATTTGTGCAAAAACACTGTTCCTCCATTTTTTGCTAGTCTGCAGCTGTTAGTAAGCAGAAAAATGAATGTAAAATTGTAATATTAACACTCAGTTCACTACCAAGTGAGTCACTCAACTTGGACATTTCCAAATTCATTTCTAAAAAAGTTATTTGATTTTCTTTATTTTTATTTTGTTTGTGTACCACCAGGAATCACAAGTAGCTTTGAAAGCGACAGTGATGTAAGGAAGTATGAATGGAATTTACACCCAGAATGTTTTCTTATATTTTTTATCTACACAATAATAAATAGCATTTGGGAAGTGGTCATTTTGTATTAAACTCATAACAGCAAGATAACAGGGTGCATCTACCTTAGTACTTTAGCACAGAACAGGAAGGGATTTGTACAGAAATATTCCTGAATATCTCCCCTTTCTCTGCTGAGCTCACATGGCTGAACAGTCTCAGAGGATGCAGCCTGGCTGCTGCAGAACTGGAAGATGCACTCCAGGAGGCTCTGGCAGTTAAAACCTTCCACTTCATGGGACCAGACTACAGCTAGTCCAAAGTGTTACCCCACTCCTTCCTTCCTACTTCTACAAAACATGCATAATATAGGTGTCATGTCCTCAGCACAAACTGTTTTGCCGTAAAGATCCAGTCTGTAGGTCGATATGACTTACTAATAGAGATACAGACACAGCTTTCAGCCAATTTGCCTTTAGCATCTGGCAAATGGGAAGATGAGCAAACAAAATAGCAACAAAGTCACCAAAATGCTGTAAAATAGATTGAAAAAGAGAAAATGTCATCTCCAAAGTGCTATTTACTATGACATGGGTTTTTTTCCTCTGCATCAGCTGTAGTTTTGCAGTTAAGGCATATGCCTTTCTCAGGCAAATTATTTGAATTTTTATAAAAAATATTATTATTGTTGTGGTGGTTAATAATAACTATTGTTTGAGTGTTGTTAAACTCTTTGAACTGACTGCCAAGTTTGCCTATTGAGGTGGGTAGGGAGGGAAAATAAAAGCATTCTGAAGGTGCAGTACCTTTGAACTGATCTCTGCAGCTTTGATTTTGTGGCAAATATATCTTGCCATTTGAACTTACTGAAGAATAACCTCTCATTCTGTGCAAAGCATGCTCTTAATATATGAAGGTACTTACTTTACCGTAATTCTGACCCAGAACAACAAAGGACAAGGAAATTTGATGGTCTCATCATGTTTAATCGTACTAAGTTTTACTAGACATGAAAACTTTAGCCTCTACGGGACGGTGAAATTTTATGGCATTTTTATTAGATGTTGGGAAAAAATGCATCCCATTTATGCCTTAATATTGCCAGAAGTTTGTGACACATATGCATAACATGTTGGTGTCAGAGTTTTCTGAAATGGCAACCTCTGGGAAATAGGGCTATAGTTTTCCACTAGTAAATAAAATTTTCCCTGCCTTTGAGGCCAACCCACATGGAATAAGCTGTGTCTATATCTCCAGGTTTCCTCAGTTTTAGATCAAGGTGTCAATACGTAACAGCCACACAGTCAGAAATGGCTCCCAGAGCTCTCAGGAAATGTTTGGGAATTAGTTAGCAAACATAGGCCAAAACCAGGCTGGATACAGAGAATATATAGTCATAGTGCAATGTTTAGCCCACTAGTAGAGTCATAGTTTAAGAGGCTGTCTGCCTCTTTGATAAAGTGAAATAATATATCATCTTTCCAATTGTACTACACATAAACCTTAATGGAAATGCGTGTAAAAGCATAAACACATATAAAGGTGCCACAGAATTTAATGAAGTGCTCAAATAAAATAGTCAAAAAATGCACTCAGCCCCACAGAGATAATTACAAGCCTAATTTAAGCCTGGTAGGAGATAGAAGTCTAAATAACTTGCAGTTCTAGACCTTATCTCCTCACCCAGTCATCAAAATACTTTCGAAATTTCTTCCTGAAGCACCTAGTTAACAGAGTAGGGAAGAACAGACACTATATATGCTTATGTGTTTGGGTCCCAATACACACTGAGGAACTGGACCTTAAATGACCTGTATACCTGAGATCCTCATCAGACAGCTTTGTAAGAAGGCTGGTGACACCAATCATACTTCATTCCACAGCCAGAAATCATCGTGATTTCTGAAATGTCTGCTACATTTCTTGGGCAGGAAAAGCTGGTTGAGTTTTGATGAGGAAGTAAATTTCTAGGAATGTGCAGCATTGCAATTTCTCTACTTGCTGCTGATCTCACAGGTTATACCAAAACTGTGATCTAGAGTAAAAGGTGTTGATGGAAAGTTTCTACTCTAGATTTTCTGCTTTCTAGAGTTTCCTGACTTTTTGAGTTTGCAGACGAGGCTGTAGGAGACATCCAGCCCCAGTCATAGCATGGTGCTGAGTTCTCCTGTCTGGAATGGGGAGCACACTGGCATCCGCAGGGAGATTGTACATGAACCCATGTTGACTGTAGCCAGCTGACGGAGCCAGAGCAGCTGCCCTAAGGCTCACTGCCACAAGTTCAGTCATCGCTGACCTGCCAGCTAGAATGTCCACAGAACACCCTTCATTCCATGGTGAATCTTTCCAAGCACATGTGCAAGTGAGACCTATAAAAGTAGTGCTGAAGCTGTGCTCTAATTTATATCTGCAGTCTTCAGGGTCCAGGACCAAGCCACTCTATAATTTATGTAGATATCCTAAAGGATTAGCAGCCTGAGGAATTAACTGGAAAATTATGTGATGTCTTTCCTGGGAAAACTGGAAGACTGGATCCTTGTTTGTTCCTTGGAGAAGGAATAGCAGGACTGAAACAAAACCACCTCCCCACGAACTTGAAGCAATCATGAAAGTGAGTCCTCTAAGTCAAAAATGTAGCCCAGATCTTCCTTCAGTTTTCATTTCAGTGGTGCAATCCTGATTCATAGTCATTTACTTCTGATTCTAGAAATGCAATCTTATCAAAATTCACTGCAATATCATTAGGGACATGGCTTAGTTTTGGACTTGGCAGCGCTAGGTTTATAGTTGGATTTCATGGTATTAAAGGTCTTTTCCAACTCTAATGATTCTGTGTTTCTACGATTTTTCACAAAACTGATAGTTGCATGAGGAGTAAGCCAAGCCACGTGTATGTCAGTCAAGTAAACCAAATCTAACATATGTATAGGGAATTTAACAGAGGACTTCACTTGACAGGTCTGATTTGAAGCTGAGAGCTGTTCTGAATAATTTTGGAAGAAACAATCTCTGAAACTGTGTCAGCTTCCACATATTAAAAAAAAAGGAAAAAAAAAAAACTCAGAAAAAAGTGCTACAGCACTTATCAGCCTGCTCCTCAGTCATTCACAGGGACAAAACGCAGCACGGAGGGATGATGCCTTTTAGCGTTAGCAGTCTCTTCCCAAAAGTTGCTGCTGAGGCTCTTTCAGATGCCTGGTCTATGGCTGCTGGCAACAGTGAAGGTGACAAAGCAGCCTCGGCTCATGGAAATGCCCAGGGGAACATGCTAAGTATTTGCTTTGCCTGTCACTCCAGGGAAGCTAATATCAGTACCAATTGATCCAAATGCTCACACTGGAAGTGAATGAGATTGGGAGCTGCACAGGGTGAGGCAAAGAATCCAGTC
>VYXC01001141.1:73063-280009 GCA_013397175.1 Platysteira castanea | reverse complement strand
TCGCTGAGTTTCTCCTGAGTTCTTCGCTGCTCTTCGAAGCTGTTTCAGAGGTTCATGGGCTCGTCCAATGCCCCTCGTTGTGCGCCATTTGTCGCGGTCCGGTTATGGCCTCTGAAAGCAGCCTCGGCTCATGGAAGAATTAGGGACACGGTGTTTTATAAGGTGTTAATCAGGTCTTTATTTCGGGGACCCAACCAGCATGGTCGGCCACTCGCCCAGACTGACCCCGCTCCCCGGGGAAACCCCCATCGCTCCCCGGGCGGGCCACACAAAACATCCAATCACAAACACAGCTCGAGAACACGTGACCTGAGCGCAGGGGCTCCGGAAACCCCGTTTTCTGCCATGCATTCCCCAGGCTCCCCTCCCACCCTGGGGGAGCGGGGGGGCAGGCCCCCACAGTCTATGGCTGCTGGTAACAGTGAAGGTGACTGAGGAGGGGCTAAAAATAAGAATGCCCAGGGGAACATGCTAAGTATTTGCTTTGCCTGTCACTCCAGGGAAGCTAATATCAGTACCAATTGATCCAAATGCTCACACTGGAAGTGAATGAGATTGGGAGCTGCACAGGGTGAGGCAAAGAATCCAGTCAGAGTCTGCCAAAAAACAGTTCAACCTTTGTTTTGGGTGTAAAGCATGTATTTGCTTCAGGGGCCAGCATCATGATAGAAGTGAAAATATGGGTGGAGGCAAGAAGGAGGAAAGGGGGAGGCACAGCTGTGGACACAGTTCCTCACCAGCTAAAGCGCAGAAACATGCTGCAAGGACAGAGACTTGCCAGCCAGATTGTATGTGCAGGGGAGATCCACATACCCATTTCCCTTTCTTAGGAAAATGGAACTTCCTTAGGCAAGAAGGAAAAGGCACAGTGCTCCCGCAGAGTGACTCTATGGTGGAGGTACCCATGCAGGCAGACAGTATGGAAAAGGACCAAATCTGAAGAGGCATTTCCAGATGAGAGGAGCTGGATGTTAGCTGCCTTATCAAGGAACAACTACAACACACTAATTTAAAGTTCATTTGCCCACCTACTCTACAGAAAACAAGTCAGGGGCTAATTTCCCAGGGCAGAACTAATTCCCAACAGATATTTAAGTCCTTTTTAAAAAACTCTGTAAATAGAGATTTTACTTACCTGAACATTTCAATATTTTAGTATGCTTGGAGGAGGTCAGACCAATACTAATATCTAATCCGAATATCCTAGCTACAGTTTAAGGCCAGTATTTTTCATCCAGCTACACATGAACAGGAAATTGTTTGTACCAGATTTAAATTAAATGGATTCTTTTATTCTTCTTCAGAGTAGTCCTTTTCATGTTTGCAATAAGCTTCCCTTCTGACATGGCTTGACAGGCTAGTGATATGGAAAGTCCAGGCAGAACAGCTTGCATGTAGCTATACTTGAGAAAAGCAGAAAGAAAGCAGGAGGAAAATACAATCAGGTAGAACGTGTATAGTATCTAAATGGACAATCATCTTTTGCTCTTTCTGCCTGGGCTAGTTGGAGGGTCATCCTCCAGGTATTAGAGGAGCAGGGCCATTTTACCAAGTCCAACAGGACTGTGTGGAGAACTGCAAAGACTTGTTTGCAGTCAGGCAAAAATGCTGCAGGCATTTTGATCACCACAAGTCAATCAGCAGTGACACAGACCTCCAGCTTCACTGAGCAATTGGTGTTCACACTGAAGAGAGTTCAGAGGTGGAACAACTGCAGCCACCAAAACAGCCCCAGTGAAGACAGAGATGCTTAGGAATCAAAAGTGCCCAACTTGGCATGTAGCACTGTGTGCTGCCTCAGTACAGAGTGAGCATTTGTTCAGGCCAGCCTGGTTCAATGTAAGCTTTCACTTTGTGGCAGTGAAGGTGTGTGGCAGCCCAGAATATTCCTCGGACTGTACAGGGGGGTCTGGAGCCATGCCAGACTGTTTCGGAATTTGAGACTAAAGCACAGAACTCTATGTTTGAGCCGTGTCATTGGAGAATGCTGCTCACACTGAGAGATGAAATGCAAAAATAGAAAGAGAGTGTGTAATTAGCTTATCTTATCACTGGGTGAATATAGGTTTTAGATTTATGGAGGTGTGAGAGAAGAAAGCTAACATGGAGGGCAAAGGGCCGTGCCCTTCTCCTTCCTCTTGCCTCTCTCCCCTCCATCTTCTGCTGTGACGATGATAATAGTTATTGGTGGAGGTAGCACTGTCATGTTAAGAAAAGGTAGAAATTAATTGGAAAAAATTGATAAATAATTATACGTTGTAGAACTTGGTTGGTTTTCCTGAAAAAGAGGTAAAGAGGTAAAGACGGCCTTCTCAGTCGTCATTCCTGCTGTGAATTTTGAAGGAGCTGGACATGCTGTGCCTGCTCCAGACACTGAGAGATAAGAAACAATAAACAACTTGAACACGAATCCGCAGGAGTGTCCAATCTCTTGGCTCGGGCTTGGGACTTTTTAAGACTAAGAAACAGCCATAAAAAACCACAAAGATCAATAATAAAGGTGGAAGAAGCTGATTTTCTAATGGAACAGTGAATAAACAAATTCAATCAAAAATTATGATGGAGTCAAAATTCGAGCTGGCTATCCCACAGGCTTGGGAAATTCATCACAATCAGCCAATATTTCCCAGGAGCTTTCAAGACAAGGAACATGTTTTGATGAGTCAATGAACTCAAACCTGTTCTAGAAATAGGTTATGTTTCCATTATTTCTGGGGAGGGCAAAGGAACAAAAACAACAGAGAAGCCATATTCCAAAAAGTGATATAGAAGTGAGATGCCACTGCCTAAGTAATTCATGGAAGATGAATTAACATCTAATAAATTCCATTGATAAATTCTTCAGGCATATCATTAAAGATAAGACAGAGTTCTTTGCATATCATTAATGGTGCGCAAAATTTCAAATCAGGGGCTGGCTTCATCAAAGGCATAGCAGGTAGATAGATTTCCATATAATGAATGTATTTCTATTCATTAAATTCTGCAAGTAGAGAAATAATGAGTGGTGGAAGTGCTCATTATCAGATACTGATATTTATAGAAAACCACCACGTTGTGAGGGAAAAAGAAAAAAATCAATATTTATGAAGGACTGTTTTCCTGTAAATGGAGAAAAACTTTGCTTTTTTATCATGTGTTCTTTGTTTAATTATCAACTTCTGCATTTTAATCAACACAAATGCACAATGTTTGTTAACAACCAAGTAACAAAAGGGCTTTACTCATTATTCCTCTGAGGAATTCACTTCGTTGTTGGATAACTGCAGTTCCCAGTGCATCACATATCATTCTGTCCTGTACTTCCTATTTGCTTTGGTTTTTATGAAAATACTTTTTAGTTCATCCAAAAAAAAAAAAAGAAGAAGCTGTGACATTAGTAAAGGAGCCTAGAGAGATATATTTTCAGGTTTGAATTTTTTACTGTTCTTTTCCAGGAAAAAAACAAATGTGGCAACCTTTAGGTAACTAGCTATTGTCATCCAAAGTAAAAACAAGATTATCTAAGTAATACTTTACATAGTACAGAAATGTTGGTCCATATCACGGGATTTAAATACTTGTATTCAATACACAGAGACTTAATATTCATGCAAGTAAATCCTGTGGGTGCAGAGTAAAAGGCAAACCATGGTATTTAATGAGATTCCCCATCTGAAAAATGTGGTTATGGCTAAACCCCCTCTCCTTTACAACAAGTCTAATATTTGATTTAGGTTAATGATGCCTCTTCTCAAATTAATCTTGCATCTTTAATTATTAAAATCTTCAGCATTACTGAAACCATTCTAATTATTCCCATTGCTCAGTGGTATTAGCAAAAATTATGTTTAAATTTAAAATCACTTTAATAGGGGCCATATTATTCTCATGCTCATTTGACTGTTTAATATTTCACCTCTGAGACAAAAAAGGTTGACTGCAGCCAACATCTCCTTCATTAAAATTATTATCTGTGCATTTTTACCAGTAACTTAATAAGAATGAAAGTAAACCACTCTTATTATATTCTTCCCCTATCTTTCAACTAGCAAATCCCACCCCTCATATTATCCCCTCATTTATGCTTTTTAAAGTTTTATGATACTAATATTCTTTTATGATCTGTTCAGTTTATCAGTGGCAAGGTTTAAGTACTTCTTCTGGTGAATTGCCATTGAGAAATGAAGATCACTGTTTATTTCAGGTAAATAAAATTACATGTGAGACTGAAATACTGAATGTTATTTTTTCCACTGTTATTTCAATATCTCAGAATATACTGTGTAAATATAGGTTCTAAATGCAATAGAAGGAGATGCAGAAAGAGAAAAGAGGAAAAGATTTTAGAAAAGTTCTTACTGCTTTATACTTAATCTATTCATTTTTATCATCTGAAGTATGCTTGAATTTTAAGATGTGGAATCTCCTTTTAGCATGCTTTATTTTAGTATTTTTGTCTCATTTGGGGACATACCACTGCTTTAAAAGGTCAGGTTCTGTTCTGATTTTCTTTGCATTTTAGAGTTTACAGCTAGCAACTCCCAGTAATGAGTAATCCAAAACTTGACTCTGATCACACTTAGACTGAAGACCTTCCAATGCAGAAGAAATCAGCCAGCATCATGGCACTGTTCTGGCATTACAAGATAGAAATCCATAACCTTAGGACTTATTTGCTGGGATGAGGATGGACCTGAATGTTTATAGGTGAAATATTTATCAGTACAGTAAAAAACTAAGCAGTTTCTTCATGAAAGTGGAACATCCTCTGGACCAGGATGGAGTTCATGGCTTTCATTGTACATGACAGATTCAAAAGTCAAGCAGTTTACTGTGGCCAGTCTGGGCTTGTCAGTACAGGTAATACAGCTCATACATTGGCTCTTTTTCTGAGGACATGATATACTGCCATGAAGTATTTTAAATACAAGAGCACATGCCTGGCACCCCTGGACACAAGTTAGATATCATCATCTTGGGAAGATGTGAACTAATGTCTGTAACTGCCTGAAAAGCAGGAACTAGACAAGGATTATTTCTGCGGGTCAGTCATTACCAAACTACAGATTTCTCTCCAATTTTTCCTACTGTTTTTCCTATTCCAAACAGATTGCTTCTTGGACAACATATATTCTTCAGTCTCCTACATGCTTAACTCACATTTTAAGACAGGTCTGGGAAGCCATTTCAACCACTGTAATCATGTCTCCTGTTAATGTTAAAGTGAACAGGAGGAACATGGAGTTTTCCTTCCCCTGGGCTCACTCTCCAGAGAGGAGCCCTAATGGGAGTGTCTGTTGGCACCATTGTGATTGAATTTTCAGTAATTTATCATTATGTGCATGTCCACAGTATCTGGTACTCTGCAAATTAATTAGAAACACATCAGGCTTCAACAAAAGGAGCAATACCTTCCTCTACTTGCCTCATCATAACCTCTTTCTTAAACAGATTAAATCCTTTCTTAAATAGATCAAATCAAGATAATAACTTTCTTGGGGAGCATTGCCGAAAATAATCAGATTTCTCAGGGGAAGATACTTATAATTAAATATATCAGGGCTGGACCTCTATCTGACATTCACAGTTACTAATTCTGTTGCTGAAATCCATTGGAATCAGGATAATTCAGCAGGTTTCTCAGCTACAGCAATCTGGTTTCAATAAGATTTCATTTGTCTGGAGCTTTGGTGGAAGGTTGTTTTGTTTTGCATTGTCTGTTTGTTTCAAAGATAAGATACACCTTGTTGACAACAAAATGCTGACCGCTCTAAACTCATTTATTAATCTCACATTAAACATTGCCTGGTATGTGAGAGCTGAGGAAACCTGTAGTGCTGATACGAATGAGGAAATGGTAGTGCTCAGAACCCACTTGGGACTGTCAAAAAAAATTTCATCAGTGCTGCTGCAATAAAGCTAGTCACATCATCTAACAGTTAGTCCAAAAATGTTTAGAGGAGCCCATGAGGTCAGACATGAGGCCTTTCCTGGATTTTTCTCACCTTGGACTTGGCTACAACCCACTTCTTGATACCTAGATCTCTAACAACAGGGTAACACCTGATCTGATACACATTTAAAACTACTTTTCACACAGTTCTTAAATGTGGACTATTGATTTGAGAGACTATGATAACAGCCCTCCCTGTCTTGTCAATGCATATGTATGGGCTCTGAAGAGAATTATTGATCTTTTAAACTCTAATAGATCTTGCATGCTTATGAACTCCTTCAAACATATCTATTGACCTCTACGTCTGCACTTTGTATATTTGAATTATTCTTAGGAAGCCTTTAAAACATTAATTATTGGCAACTAAATATGTCACTGTAAAACCTCTGGAGATCTCAGCCACTTCTGTCAGAACAATTGCCTTGAAGGCACACTGAGAGACTCTCATTCAGACCTCGTGTTTCAATTTTTCAGCAGAAATCTCAAGTATAGGACAACTCCTGCCTACTCAAGATTTGTGGTCTCTCAATGATTTAATGCCCTGTCACATACAAGTGTTTGGTGGAGCTCAGCACACTAAAAATAACTCAGATGTGATCACAGAGAATCACACACTACCAGTTAAATAGCAGTAGAAATTGATGTGGCAGTTATCCATGCACATGGGTTAAGAGCAAGCATTCAAACTTATGGGAGGTTTAGGTAGGACTTATCCCTTTAGGGCCCCTTGTGGACTCTACTGTGTGCACTGCACTGGTTGTTTAACCCTACAGGTGTCTCAGTTGGGACAGTAGATGCAAAGCCACTTGCACAATTGTGTTTTGGTCCAGAAGATTAAAAAAAGGAGACTTATCTGAAAAGCATTTTAAGAAAATAACTCTTGTTTTACAGATTGGAAACATTACTTCTTTTTGTTTCTCGTGCTTTCAAGACTTTTTTGGTCCAAATTTTCTTCATGTAAATGTCACTGGAGTCATGCAATTTCAGCAGCAGCCTGCAAAACAGTTCTTTATGAATTATTTCTTATGTATCCAAATTCAATTCCAGTTTCAAAAAGACTCAGATTTCCATATACAATTCTGAGCATTAAGTTTTATTTGAATTCCCATGTCAATATCGATTTTCAGTAGGAAAAAAACTGCACAAACTTTCCTGAAATTCACATTTTAAGAAAATATCAACTCTTACAACTTTTTTGTTTAATGAAAAATCAAAGTAAAACCTTTCAATAATGTCTACATTTGTTAAATGTAGTGTTTCACTTTTTGCTTCAAAATTACTTTTGGGAAATTAAACTGGTTTTATGTAAAAGAACATTAAAAATACAGAAGTACTTCATGATTAGTTGCTGAATGAAACTGTTTCAACATTTCTGAAACACATTGTTTGAAGCCAAGATTTTTGCAATCTTATTTCATAGGAAAATTGAAATTTGGTTTTTTCAGTTTTTGGACATTTTCCCTCTCTAAAGAAACATAAATGTTAGCTAGTGTTAATATTTTTGTTAGCAAAACACAAATTTATTTACCAATATGCAAAACTGAAAATCCAATGAAGCGTAATAGCAGAGGGATAGAATATATTTTTCTGTCTCACACCCTCAAATGGGTGCAACCACCCTGCATGTGGCTATTCCCTAATTTTTGCGCACATGATCCACATTTTAGGCTCTGTCTGAATGAATGAGACCTCCTACATTCAGCTTTATGAATGTGCAGACTCACCTGAGAACTGTGTCATGAAGATAGCAGACTGAACAGCATTTTGAGGGCTACCTAATCCCTAAAACACAAAACATTCCTCCGGTCCATTAAACACATGTCCTTTTCTCAGGTATGTCCAGGGGCATCTTATGGAACTAATACACACTGTTCTGACCTCTTGAGACTGAAGGATAAAGCTCTTCCTTTCAAAAAATGAAGATTGTGGAAAACACAGTGCGGAAGGAATCAAATCTCGTTTTGCATTAAGCAATTGTCGGTGCTCTCTCTCAGAACATAACAGCCTTGTGCCTGGTTGTTCACTTTACTGCCTGAGGAATTTCCAGATCTCTGAGGAGAACATCTTAAACAATGTGCTAACACCATTCCAGTGCTTCCTGCTCATTTGAATTCCCCAGCAGCACTCGCAGCTTGCACTGACCTCAGAGATTCACTAAGCTATGGTAAGCAGCATCCTTTGGGAGGACTTGTGCCTCTACTCTAACAGCTTTATCTAAGGATTATTTGTTTTAAATTGTGTGTGCTGGCCTTGGGCTAAGGACTGAGGTTAGGTCTCCCAGCTCCCATACAGAATCCCATTCCTTAGGGTACTTCAGAAGCTTCATCTTCTGGTTCAGTGGCCTAGATAACTCCTACCCCCTGAAAAGTGAACAGATTAGAAAAAAAGTGGGCATCTCTAAACAGTCAGTAGCATCCAAGGTATGGTTAGCCCCTCCCTGGAGAAAGCTGTGGCCCATTAGGAGGAGAACTTACCCTATCTCTCCCCTCTTTGATGTTAAGAAACCCATTTGATATTGTATAAATACAATCATTCTGTATAAAAAGGCCTTGTTTTGAAAGAGAGCTGCATTTCATGTAAGCCTAAATCCAAGGGATGTTTGTGGAAAGCAAATATAAACTGAGTCTTCTGTGTGATCTGCACAAGAGACCTTGATTCCTGCCAGATACAGGTAGAAGTCCATTAGAACTTTCATGTTAAAAACTAAAGCACCCATGTCTCCTCATGGTAAAGCAACATTCAAGCAGAAGACTTTGGATTGCAGTTTTAGAGGTACCTACATTTTCTATATATTTCTTCAGATGGGTGTGTTTTTGCTCTCAGAGAAAAAATATACGTTATGGACAAGTCTTATAAATAACAAGTGTTATCAATTATTCCATCCATATTCAGTTTTTTCATTGAGAATTTAAGCCACAACTTAGTTGTATTCACTCATTTGAGATTGGTGGGTCCTGCAGTATGTGACAGTAATTTAGGCATTCTCCCCTTCTGACTTTTAAAGACATTTAACTGAAAAAAAACTTATTCCTTTCATGACTTATTAAATGTGAGAAATCTGAGACGTTTTTGATCTTTACAGCAAATATAAGTCATTTCTGGTCAAGTGTCAAAGCAATATTATTTAAACATTTGTTATGACACCTTAAATATGCACAGCATTTTATAGACAGTGAAGAAAGAGTACCAAATTACATGAAGTCCAGGAATGTTGTTCCCTGGATGTGCTCCCATGTGAATAGCCCTTACCGGGGTCAAATCAACCTCAAGGACAAACAGAATGGTAATCACACAAAATAAAGTTAACTGAGAAGCCCTAAAGTTTTTTGTGCGGTGTTCTGTAAGTTTTCTGGCCTGGGACAGAATTCCCTCTTGTGAACAGCAGACAGGGGAGACGACACCTGGAATCTTCTTTGGTCTGAGGAATTAATCAAAGAAATACATGCTGAAAAATTCTCAGAGTTCAAACTTTCCACATCCCATGCAATTATCAGTAAGTCTGAGACAAGTTCCAGAGGATCCCTCTGGCATTACCGATCCTGAAGTTTGGGCCCACGTGAATAAAACACTGCATTTTTCCTTACTTCCTGTGCCAGGCACAAACTGGCCAGAAATTCATTTCTGGAAGGGGCCTGGCCCTCTTACAAGGCCATGCACATCCCCAAAAACAGACATGCTTCCAGGCATACTGTGGCTGCCTGCAGCCTTGGGACTCAACACTTTCTTTTCACCAGGTGATCAAAAGCCCCATTGTGAGAGCCCAAACCCCAAGCTCTGTTTAGATGAAAATATTATGGACTGTGGGTGAGAACAGTCAGATGCTGCTCCTACCTTGCCAATCCCCAGTATACTGTTAGAGCTTGCTATGTCAATAGCTCCCTTCTGTCCTTTATCACTTGTTCATCTCACTTTGTTCTGTGGCATTACAGCAAATTTCTCTGCAAGACAGTGCCTCAAAAGACAGAGAAGACAGTCCAGATTAGAGCTCTTCATTTGTAATTTGCAGATGGAAAAACATGGGGCCAAAGTTTTTGTGGAGGGAAGTTGTTAATCCCATGTAATTAAAAAACCCTGTGAAAGAGACATCCTAGCACCAAAGAGAGCAGCTTGTGTGGAGGTGCTGGCAATGCAGCTCCATTTGCAGCAGCACCATGATTCTGGGCCAGTATCAGCAATGGGGAACTCGTGGGTACGTCTTGTCCAGTGCACTGACGACTGAATGAGTCCTGGGGGAAAAAGGCAAGTTACATCTGGAAAGTGATGGGAAAGCTTATGTATGCAGCAAAGGGGAAAAAAGCAGAAACTGGAAGGAGCTCGTAGGAGGCTCCTGCAGAGTGTTCAGAAAGCACTGGGCAGAGAGTTACATCCCTTTGCACGTGGGAACCCAAGTCACTGCTACAGCTAACTTACATTTTAACCCTTACCGCCTTCCCTCTTACTTCCCAGCAGAGAGCAGTGTACTGCAAATCCCTAATTGTGTATATAAATAACAATGATCTGTCTGTAGGGCACTTCCTGAGGATTAATGGCCGGCTGGGATGAAACTGATGGCCTGAGGTGAAGCCAAAGGCTGTTAAACACACTTGATCATTTAACCACTTGAATGCTGTTTAGCGTAAGATGTCAAAGAGTAGGACACATTATCAGATGTTTCCCTCTGTGCCAGACAAATCTTTCTGGGTCAAAAAAGAGTTGGGTCTGATACTTTAAAGAAATGCTACTGCATCTCCCACAGCAGCCCTGAAACTGTGACAGTGCAGAATAAAGATCCACTGAAAATGCCTTGTGCTACACTCATTATTGCTGTAATAAAACTAAAGTGCTGGGTAGGGGAATACCTATAGTAGGACACAGTTACATTGCAGTAAATAGGGAATAACACTGTTAAAACAACACAGTTTCACCACTCTGAGATCAGATTCACCCATTATTGATTTGCTTGGGTGATGTTATATTTTCATAATTTGCACTATGTATGCCTGGTTGTCACAATCACAGGTCCTGTTGTCCTGGAATCTGAACACAGAATAAAAACCTAGTTTTGGCCCAGAGAGCTTGCAGTAAAGTTTTAACAGTCCTTTGCTGAACATCTCTGAATAATTAATTCACTGTAATCTACATTAGCCATTTCAGTTTACCTGAATTATCTTACAGCAGTCTGCCTAGCTGATAATCATCATTACCTTTTAGACCAAAGTGCAACCAGCAGTAACTTTGCTTCATGGAGCTTTGAATAGCTGGAATGTTAAAGAGCTTATTAAAAACAAATTGCCAACAGAAAATTATATTCCACACTATCACTTCTGTTAGAAAAAAACCCCACTGTGAAATAGCAATGCATAAAAAAGGAAGATTTACTTTCCTAATGCCTGAGTTTAAGTGGGAAAAAAGGCCATATAATTAAACTTTCAATGCTTCTGGTGGAATATTTAGATCTGAAGTTAGCACAGAAGACAACAAGCTAAATTCTGGTCCCAGCTGACGTCATTTTAAATTCTGAACATCTCCACTGAATTAGTGTAATCACCCTGCATTTGCACAGGTGATAACTGGGTCATAATCTGGTCCCTATATACACGGGTTTCCTACATGACATTTCAGAAAACTTATAAAAGCTTTTTCACAGTAAGATTAAAGACCTTGGGGTATCTCTATTTCACATGTCAAAGCCCAAATTGTTTCTAGGCTCAGAAGTTATCTGGCATAAATTCAGCCTCAGACCCAATGTCTATAGCCATGTTATGAAACTTTTTAAATGATAGGGATGTTAGGGGTGGATTTTGCCATTACAAGCAAAGAGAAGGGAAGCCACAAGGTTTGCTATGGAATGATTTTAATCATTTTTCAAAAGGACCCTGCTTTAAACTCATTACTTTTAAAATTCCACTGAATTTTAGTACCTTAATGTGAAAGGTATTGTCGCAAACAAAAATAATAATCATGTCTGATTTTGCTGTATCTGAGCCGTTGTAGAATTATTATCAATTTTAGGATCATCTCTGCCATAGCGACTTAATTCTATGTTTATACAGCCATAAGTAGAATTCCTACTGCTTGCTATGGTGCACCTATGGACCTTAGCTCCTTGGATTTCAGCTAGTGATGAAGCTCACAACTGTAAGGACCTCTCAGTGCCTGTATGTTTGTAGCCGTATACAGTTCAGGCCTGAGGCTGTATGAAAAGGCCAAAATAAAAGAGAAGTTGTTTACAATTCCTCCATGCTTTTCCTATGAAGGGTCCTATTGTGTCATTTTGTCTGCATCCACACACTGGACTTTTCCACTGGGACACGATGAAATTGAGACCATCTCATTGCCTTCCCAAAATGAATGGTGCTCTCTCCCCAGAGATTTTCAAGGCGCATTCATTCACCAAACTTCTTCAAAGCTTCTGCTTAGGTTGGGACCCTCTGCAGCCAAGCAGATTCTCTATGCTTTGTCCTCACTATAAGCTATGCCTGATCTGCCACCAGAAAGTCATCCATTTCCTCAGTGTGGAAACTGTGAATACCTCTTGTGAATATCTCTGCAACTGTTCTTCTCTCAGGGCTTTTTAGCTCTTTGGAGAGACATAATAAAGTCAGGGAATTATTCAATTTGTTTTATTTCAAGCAGATCCTTATCATCTCCTCAGAATGGCATTATAATTTGAGGTAAGCAGCTGCAGCTGAGACCTTCATTTTGGCTCTCTGACCTGGTGTCTACATACTAGAGAAACTGTTAGAGGTTATATAGCTCCAGTCTCTCCTAATGATTTTATCCTACAATATTTCACAGTTATTGTTAAAACTTACAAAATGAAATGGAATTGCACAGCAAAGGAATTGAAAGACTTAGTAGACTAGAAAATAAAGGGTAAATATCACACCCAAAAACAAGATAAATATTGCGTGGTTTCATTTTGCCATTTTGTTTTCTGTTTGTGGGGCCTTTTTCTTTCAAATTTCCCTAATGAACCTCCACCAGCTGTCTGAATACTACAGAGACTCAAAGAAAATAGCCATTTCCCAAGTGTATATACTGACTTAATACCGTGTTTTAAATCTCGTCAGCATGGGAAACAGTAATTGAAATCACTATAAATTAATTGTTCTGGTTTAGGAAGTACAGAGGAAAATTATTCTTGGATATAACAGAACCCAAAACAACCCCTAAAAAAAGGTACAGGCATGTGTGCTGAGTGACCTCTCTCTCTTTTTTCAGAAGAATTATTCATTAACAAAGAAAATCTGCATTTTTAATCAGTTCTCATGTTTAATCATTGTGCTTCACCAGCCACCATAGACATGCCACAGATACTTACACTTATGTGTACTCACAAAATAGTTCCAAGTAGCTTTAGTGGGACCATTCCAGGAAGATACTTTTTCTGCAGAAGAATATACAGGAGTGTATCAGAGCTTGCCAGATTGGACCCACGTTTATGGTCAGCACTTTGAATTCACTAAAGCAGAGAAGAAAGGTTCAACCTACCTCCCCTTGCCTAGAAAGGTCCTGATCACAAAAGAAAGATGCTTACATAGGGAAATGAGATGGTGTTTCCATTGCTGCCTCAAAAAGACACAAAACCCCACTGAAATTCTCAAGAAAACACTCCTGGAGTGTAATTTTTCTAATGTTCTGGGCCACCATACATAAGTAAGTACAATAATTAGTTGTGAAATATGGAGGACAACTATATCCCTTCCTTCTCCTTTACTCTGTCTTTTTGTCTGAACTAAAAACAAACAAACAAAAGAAGTTAAATATTGCATTGTTTCAGGAGAAATATGTAGATTTTCATGAGAAATACATACCATGTAAAGATAAAGACCAGGTTAAGACGAAAGCTTTAATCAGATGAGATTTGAAATGGTACTCTTCAGGTAAATGGGAAATTTTGTATGTATGTATGTATGGCTGAATGAATTTTAATAATAGAGAAAAGGGAATAATTTAAATAAGTGAAAATAAGGAAATTTATTAAATAGTGAGAAAAAAGAGAAAGAAGTATTTTAAAAACCCTTTTTTACCCATTACTTCACATTACAATGTAATCCTACTGCCTCCTATCCAGGGTGGATACACCCAGAGTTATTGTGTTGTTGGCTTCCTCTTCTGGGAGTGTACAAATTGGTCCTCCAGATGAGGAGGAGTACAGAGGGGCCTGGAATTATTTCCTATTTCCTGTCACTCTCACAGACCATCCCCAAAACTAGATGTATATCCATGCTACATGGATGTGCATCTGCTTGTTGGGCAGGACATTTGAAGAACATGCTTGTTTTAGGGCATCCTCAGCTGGTTCTCCAGCGTTTCACCATTTGGCATGCGCAGGAGGAAGCAGGTCCAGGTGAGCAGCTCTTATTCAAGGCAGCCAAAGAGGCACAGGCCTTTCTTGGGGCTCTCTCCGTGCAAGATGAGACCCCAAACTCCAACTTTGTAAAAGCCAAATTAAAATTGACCTCACATTCAATTACATGATTTTGATACAAAAGTAGAGAGGATCTTAATAGGCTGTGCACAAATTACACGTTTGCATTTGGCTGGTAACATCCACAGGGGTCTTGGATCTGGCAGAGAACAGTTAGTGGCATTTTCTTGGCTTGCGGCAATCTCTCTGCCTAATGTTTTGTGATATTTCCTCTGAAATGCTAACAATTAATACCCGGTATCTTTTTATTTGCCCTAGGACTCCTGAATCTGTGAAATAAATGAAACACGAGCCATGAATACAGTCAAAAGAGAGACACATGCTGTTTGTGGGTTTTGTTAGCACTCCGATCACTTACTACAATTTAACACAGCTGATGGTCTCAGGTGTTTCTTAAGGCAGTAACTTTTACACTACAGACTTCAAGAAGAGAAATAATCTTCCTTCTTTCCTTGAAACAGAACAAATGCAATGTAGAAGGGGTTTTTTGTCCATTCTTCTAGTCCAAACTGTGTCTCTTTTATTATATAGGCCCTTTCCTTCTGCTTTCCTTTTACAACCACTATTTTCAAGAATAACAGTGTTTTTAAAAAACAAAGAGTTTGTTTGTTTGTGATTTTTTAAGCTATTTCCCAAAGATCATATTTGCTTTTCTGCATTGAAATAAAAGGTAAGGCAATTGAGAGATGTAATTCTGCAGCTTAGAGGTATAAATCAGTAATTAAAGCACATTAGTTTTAAAACAGAGTAAATTATATGATAAATAAGTGCATAAAATGCAGGAGAAGGCTTTTTTCTTAGAAAGGGTTACCAAATCAAGCAGTAAACTTGCAGAAAATAAAATATGCTTGATCTAACTTTCTTCTGAGGATAAAATATGCTACAGATTTTTAGAGTTGGTTTTAGAGTTTTGTTTGTTAGTGCCACTGTATTTGATTTCCTGCTAATTAAAAATTGTATCATATATTGAATTTATACTAGTAGCACACGGAAAAATAATGAAATGTAACTCAATTTCATCAGGGAAATAAATGAGAACTTGTAGTTTGGATCATATCACAGCTTCCAAAATTTGCTTTGTATAGATTAGGGGAGGCACTGTTGTTGGCTTGGGTTTTAAAACAGGTGGAGTTTTGATTTTTTTCTTTTAAGAAAGGGTGATTTTGTTTTTAAATGGAAACCACTTAAAACTACCAAGCATTTCAGTGCAAACTGCATTGTCTTCTGAAAAGTGTTTTATACCTTATATTTTTAAGAACTCTGTTTGAGAGCTCTGTTCTCAGGTACTGCACCTAAAGCCAGCAAGCAATGGAGGTGGTACAAAAAGGGATGGATTCCTGAGAGAAAGCACATTCTTAGCCTGATAGCGTGTTTAATTTGCTCAATTTAATTTTGTTTAATAAAAATTTAATCTGCAGCTAAACTTGTTCTAAAAGCACACTAACCAGGGCGAGTTTAAGCCAGGTCTATCTCAAATGCTGAACACCCATTTTAGCAGAGTTCTCTGCCCAAACTAATGTGCTCTGTCATGGATCTATGGCCTCAGCAGAAAAAGACAGCGAGGTCTGTGGGCTTCTTGTGGTAGATGAATGATGTTACTGAAATTCAGTAATCTATTAGAGAAACGATACAGGAATAGTTCAGATTACTACTGAACCCTCAGCCCTTCATCAATTTGGTATTTTAGTTTTAAAAATGTCTAATGAAGGAAAAGATTAGGGAAGCAGTGAATCATTACCCCTGATCTGCTGGGTAGGGCCTTAGAAGAATGAAATATCAGTGGCTGTACCTTACTAAAGCAAGAGCAAAACTTTCAATATTTCCAAAGCTATTTAAAATACATGTTGGTACTTACATAATATTTATCATTTAGATTTAGCACTGCAGTACCAACTGATGATATTAAAGGTCAGAATCCCAAAGTGCTCTGCGTTATAACAAATACATCATAGTCCTTTTCTTGAATGGCAGTCTAGGTAGTCCACAAAAACAAAAACAAACCAAGAAAAAAAAACAAAAACAAAAGTGTAAGGCAAAAATAGGTGTTGGAAGAGACTTATCCATGCCCACAGAAGTTAGGAGGTCTGTGGCAGAACCAAGACTCTCCAGTCTCTCAGCTGTTGATCCTGTACCTTTTTTAAATTCTTCAAATACTATTTTGTATGTTCTTTTTAATGTTCAAGGTTTGTTCAAGGTTTAAAGAAAAAGCCTTCCCTGTAAGAGGGTTAAAGGCAACAGTCTCACTGTACACATGGCTCCAGCAGCTCCTACTGTTTCCATGGACACACTAGTTAATGTTTGACATTTTTTGACGGCGCCTTATTACAAGGTTATTTCAGAGAAAACTGGAAAGGTGCAGGAGAGGAAAGTTAGTACTAGAGAAATACTGGTTCTGTGAAACCCAGTGGAGACTACTGATTTGTATGGGGTATTTAGGCATGCAAGGAAAAGACAGAATTTCTTTTATATGTTCTAAATATTTTCATAATTTACCTTTCATCTTTATTGTATTCTGCCAAAGTATTTGATATGAGTGTTTGAGCTCTCAATTAGCTGTGTAAAATGAGATATTATCTTGTCATCTCATTTTTAATCTCTTTTGATTCTGTAATTTGCAAAGGAAAAAGAATTAGTACCTGAAGTAAGCTCCTGGCAATGGCTGCAGCCTTTTATGGCCCATGTTCACAGCTATACCCAGGCTCTGATTTCTTCACTGTCATCATTTACAGCATCAAAGGGACAGTTAGCTCACTTCTGCTCTGTTCAAAAAATCAAAGCAAGTTCATTAAATTATATATACATGTACTTGACAATTTGTTTTAGATGTCTTACTTTAAACCCCAGTGGGAAGTAACTTGCTTTGATATAAATAGCACTTAACACGCTCCAAAAAACCTAAAAGAATATATTTTTATAAAGTTGTTTTTTGCATCTGAGAATGAAATGTGGTGTCACTCCCAAAATGGTGAAGAAATGAACCTTTCACATCACTCTCCAGAATAAATAAAACCTCACTAACACCTCTTTTGTTCCTACAGAGCAAGAGATGATTTGTGAGACATTCATACAAGAGCCTTCTAGGCAGACCTCAGAGCAGCCTCTCAGTACCTGCAGGGGACCTACAGGAGAGCTGGAGAGGGACTTTTTACAAGGACATGTAGTGACAGGACAAGAGAGAATGGCTTTAAACTGAAAGATTTATGTTGGGTATAGGAAAAATTCTTTCCTGTGTAGATGGTGAGACATTGAAACAGGCTGCTAGGGAAGCTGTGGGTGCCCCATCCATGGCAGTGTTCAAGGACAGGTTGGATGAGGCTCTGAGCAACCTGGTTGAGCAGAAGGTATCAGTGCTCATGACAGGAGGTTTGAAACTAGAGGATCTCTGTGGTCCCTTCCAACCCAAACCATTCTGTGATTCTGTGGCATGGTTCTATGACACACAGCTCATTGCTCTACTTTGAAGAGTCTCTGGGAGTAAAGGAAAAATGAAAGTAAATAAAGTGTCTCCATGGTCATGGATAAATGAAGATCGTCTGCTAAAGACAAAACAACACCAGGAGCTTCTCCTGAACAATTAATATGAGCACACTAAAGTAAAAATCTCAGTCTCAGACAAACCAAACTACAGCCCTGATTGCCTCAAGTCTCATGTTGATGCCTTAGGTTTTAACTTTTGTTAAAGTTAAATATTATTATAATAAAGATATTTTTCAAATTCTGGATCACTCAGTGTGTAACTCCGAAGTTTCTTGTATCTCATTAGCTGCTCTCTTAGATCAGATAGACACAACAAAGCTTCTCTGAGCTTGCGATTCAAGGACACACAGACTGTCCTAGGCCCAAAGGTGTAAACTAGGGCTGCGAGAGAGGTGGGGAAATTGGAGAAATTACATCATTAGCTAAAGTTTTAACTGGTGAATTTATGCTGATATGCAAATGGACCAAACCTATAAAAGTGTGAAGAACTCGTGACTTGCAGTTCATCTTAGGGTCCATTCTGGATGTAGCCTCTGGATCCCCAGGGTGTACCTTTGAAGGCCTTTCAAATAAATACCTACCCTTATTCCCTTACTGTTGTCTAGTCTCTGTTTCTAGGTAGCCACACAAGGCATCAATGTGGCTATGGGCTTTGAAACAAAAGCTTGACTCAAGATGAGAATGTCAAATATGGAGGTTTTTCACAAACTACCACTATGGATCTGGACATCTCTTCTTAGTTACTCTGATGGTATATCTTTTCATTAAATCACAGATTTTTCTGGCTGCTATAAGCATCCATATCATATTTAAACTTTTTTGGAAAAAGGTACCATTTTTTTATTAAATATTATAGCAGAAATATTTCAGATCCTATTGCCTCTCTTCTGCAAAGAAATAGTCCATGTCCACTTCTTGTACTCGCATTGTAAAGTTAAATTCTAATATTTAACCATCTAGATTCAAATAAAAAATAACACATCAGAATGATTAATCTCTTGGATGAAAAATTACTTTTCTTCAAGAAAAAGATTCTTACATAGGGGTCAGTACCTAAAATAATTGTATTTATATGATAAGATCAAAGATTGAAATTTTAAATATGTTTACAGGGCAATAATATCACAACAATGACAGATAATTTTTTTTTTGTAATTATTTTTGTCAGAGTTCTTTCCTTCCTTCAGCCACCCACTTTCCCTGTTGCTATTTCTTGCCTGTGATATTTTCTTTTCATGGCTGTGTGAGGAAGTTCTGTCAGCTATCCAGCCTGACCAAGGCCTGGTTTAGCATTTTGTAGAAAAAGAGAAAATAAAAGGACAACGGTTATGATTTGAATAAGTGTCTAAGAACCAGGACAGTTCAAAAATATAACAAGACTATGATTTTTTGTTGGAGTTACACCCAATTCAGGAGCAAAAGTAAAATGTAGGAAATGTATGGAGAAAAGGCTCTAGGAAGAAATGGAAGGGACATTTTAGCTCCAAAAACAGATTGCAGGAGTGAAGTACTGCAGTTGATACTACCTGATTGTTTGACAACTGATTTTCCAAGTACTTGAAAATTTACATTTCCAAATAGTTTACACTATTTTCCAAAATAGTTTACACTATTTTCAAAAATGCTGTTATTGATAAGACTCCAAGAGGTTTAGTGGCCTAAGCTAAAGGTCTTAAGCAGTTTAGTTCCAAGGCAGAATACAAAAAGCTTTACCTATTCCCTATCTCCAAATAATGTGTATCTCACAGGTTTATTACTCCGCTCCTTCATCCTCCTAATTCCTCTTCAGCCATCCTGGCCACACCAAGATCTGTTCTAGCTCAGCTGGTCAGAGCATGGTACTAATAATGCCAGGGTTGTGGGTTTGATCCCATATGGGCCATTCACTTAAGAGCTGGACTTGATGATCCATGTGGGTCCCTTCTGGCCCAGACTATTCTGTGATGTTTCTGTAATTCTAGTGAGCCAACTGGCCAGGACACAGCCCCAGTTATTGCCCTGCAAGTGCCAGTATCATTTTGCTGTTAAAGACCCTTCTTGACACAGCTTTCGCAAGCACTTTCCTGAAACCGGTACTTTCCCAGACAAGGGATATTAGTAGCCCCAAACTGTTCCCAGTAAGCAATTTGGATGAGATCCTCCTGCTTTAGGAAAAATGGGTTTAGCAGTATGGCACTGGTTATGTCACTTGCACTGAGGGCTAGGGAGAAGGTCTCAGACCAATTTTCTCAGTCACTGAAAAGGCCAAGAAAAAAATAAAAGCTGTTGGCATTGAAATACGAGAGAAGGGAGTCCCAAACAGCTTTCACAGGCTCTATTCTTCCCCCCAAGACACCTTCTCTCTGACGACACTTTTTGCAAAAATAAGGAATGGTCACAACACGGAAACATCATTTCACCTGTTAAAATAATCAGTGCTTTTCGGTACAATGTCAATTTAAACAGTGAGTAACATTCTTTTTGATACTCCAACAGCACAGCAATGCCCACCCCTACGTAACAAATATCTGGAAGTATAGAGCAAAGGTGCAGCCCTGTAGTAGAGGTGACCCCAGATCCAAGAATTGCTTCACATTATCCCTTTGGATGAAAATATCAAGCAGCATTTGAAGAACTGTGAGACCATGTCCTCATCAAGCAGCAAAGAGCAGTGAGTGACACCTCACTTGTATGCTGCTGCTGCAGCCACTTTGGCTCTATGCAGTATAAGCAGAAATTGTCCATCTTCCCGATGGATTCCTTTGGAATAGTCAGCAGTTTAGGGCAGCAATTTTGTTGCTGCCCTGCCTTCCCCTCAGCTGTTTCTGCACAGGTGAAGTGCGCTGTTTGCTCCTCTCCCTGAACACTCCAGGATGGAAGCTTGTTTCTCTGTTGTTTTATGAGAAGTGGTGAATTGTCACAAGCAATTTTGTCGTCAGCCAGGGGAACAAAGAGATGTAAAAGATATTTCCAAGACTGCCACCCAAATGTATATGCTGGTACTCAGAGACTAACACTAGGTCTCTGAAGCCATGAAACAGCACTCTAAGCACTGAGCTGTGTACCTTCTCAACCTCACCTGTGATTCGACACAATTTTAGAGCAACAAGCTTCCCAACCATTTGGGGGCATGTCAGTGACAGTCTGGAGCAGTGAGCATCCCTTGCCAAGCAGCCAGTGGCAAGGAAACTCAGGTTTCAGCTTTGTCAGAAATCTCAGCTACTGAGACGAAGAGGACTTGGTGGTGAAACGAGAGACACTGAGTCAATGAAGACGCACAAAGTCACACTAGGTCAGTGACAGTTTCGGCCCCTTCCTTTTCACAAACACACAAGGTTTGGACATCTCTATAGCTCTCTGGTTAAAATAACAGTGGTTTATTGGGATAGAGTTTACAGGAAACTGAAATATGTCTTAATAGGCTGGGTATGTGTGCTCTAGGGACCTTGGATAATTAGGATTTCCTAAGAAAGCAAGGCAGCAAGATAATTGCATGGCTCTTAATGGCACATTTGCCAAGAAGGCTTGACCTTGACTATTTTCTGGAAATGACTTTTCAGAGCAGTTTCAAAGTGAAACCAAGTCTATTTGTGTGGACTATGATTATTTGTCAACACTGGGCAAAAAGCTGTATTTCTTCTACGAATCTCAAACACAAAAGATGAAAAATTAAAATCTGAAACAAGAAACAGTCTGACAAAAGATATAGGTTTCATTTTTAATAAATAAGATAGTTTACTGATTCATACTCAACTTTTTATTGTTGGAACCCATTAGTAGTAAAAATATTGTAATTTAACATTGTTTTAACATAACACTAAAAACTAATCTTCAAAAAATACCTTTTTTCTGTTGTACCACTATCTACAACTGCATTCATATTTATTGCACATAATTAATATTGACCAGTTAAGCAAAAGATTTATTTCATGATAAATTAACATTCTTACCACAGTAAGAGTATTTTGCCTATGTCCAAGACACCTGAATTAATTCTTGTCCTTTGAGAAACAACATTTTTAAAATTTATTGTACCTGTTGCTTACAGATCAATAAACATTTCAGGAATGTATATGATCGCTGATTGTGACAGTTACAATTTTAACCACTGTGATAAATATGAAAAATAGTCACTATAAGAAAAATGAAAATGTAATGAAGGGCAGACAGACTTGTAATAAAGGAAGGATAGTAAATGCCAGAAGCATATTCCCATTAGATGCAAAAATAGTGTCATATAAAAGAGACAAAGTTAAATGTTTTACCATTACTATAATTTCAATTCAGAAAATGAAATGAAATTGCTAACAGCAGCTACTGCTGGAAGGTAGAAGATAATTAATTTAAGCTAACTAACAGTGATCTTAGAAGTTTACCTGGGGTCCAGTCTTCTTCCCGCTGAAGTGACAGCAAGATCAAGCTTTAACGAGGTTCCTGATATCAGTACCCTGATAGGTTTGCTCAGTTCTAAGAAAGCAAATTATGAAAGTCATTGGAAAATTTAACCTTCTCTGAAGCCTGTGTTCATAACTAGCCTGAGCATGTAGATACTATTTGCATTACTGCATTGTTAATTACAACTATGTACAAAAAATTCCCATCAAAACTCTATTTATTATAAACAGCATTTTTGACTAATTGAATTTCATCAAATGGCTTTGTTTCCATGGAAATGCATTATTTTTAACAAAATAAAAAGTTCTAAAAGCAGAAAAGCTCTCTCAGACATCCCTGTGTGTCCCCTTTCTCCACTAGCCACACAATTCTCATCAGACTGAATGCAGTTCACCAGCAAGAGGCCGTGATGCTTGCGGGGAACACAGCCCAGAGCCCAGCCTGAGGGTGTCATGGGAGGACTGGGCACCTGAGTAATTCCCAGGAGACAGGGTGGTTAGTTTCACAGACAGTTTTCCAGATCTTACGTGTTGGTGTTATTGCCATAAAATATATTTAAAGATGAGATCTAAAAAAATGGATAGTCCTAGTAACAGGCAATATTGTTCAAGGGCCATACACCCAGCAGATGGGAGCTAAACCACATCCTTTTTTATCTCTGCATCAGCTGCCTCATGCTCACAGAAAAGTGATCCGTTTCCAAGCCAGTAGAAATGTGATGTCCATATTCATAGCAGAAAAGCATTCATTCCACTGAAGGTAGTTCCACAGAAATGCATTAATCAGCATTCCTACAGAGCATTCCTACATTCCTTTAATCACCAAAACCAAGCAATGATATGTATACAAATCAGAAAAAGATTTAGCAATACTTTATTCCTCTTTGCAGAAATGTTTCCTCTGTAAAAATATGGTTGTAGTACTGAATATTAGTACTGCAGTAGATCACTGGGGATATGAAATATCTTAGGCTGGTAGTTTTTTGTGGTTTTGGGGCAAAGTATTTTGCATTTCTAAAAGTTAATTAATTCATTATGGAGAGGAAGTTTAGAAGCAAAAGTTTAAGTGAATCTACAGCTAGTCCCTGAAATTTGCATAAAGGTGGAAGGAAGCTTCTTTTGAAATTGCTTCCAAAAAAATTGGTCGGTATTATTTCAAAAACCTTGAGGTCCTGTTGGTTTTTGATAGCTCCACTTTGGTCATACTTGAAAAGGGCAGATAAATATTTAAGGAAAAACATTTCAGATGCACTTTACCAAGTGCTGCTACTTGAGCCAAATTTAAAAGAAAAAGAAATTATTTTAAAAAATATGCCACATCAACCAAAAATCAAGGAGGCCCCCCCTGGCATGTTTAGAGAGAAAGAAGAATCACAATGAATGCTTCAAAAAATCCATGATTTTCAGCTGTGTCAGAATGAAGTACAAGAATACACTTTGGGTACCTGAGCTTCCATCCTTTCCCCTTTGAGACCACAAACTGTTAGTCTGAACGCTTTTATTGCTCAAGCTATCACGTCAGAGGTCAAGTTCTTGGCCATTTAGTACCTCACAAGTCATAAACACTGTGATCAAGAGAATGTACAGCTTTAAACACTGGGATTGTCACAAAACAGGCTAAGGTCAAGGATGTTGTACTTTCAGTGTTACCGAAAAATTGCTAAGGTATATAAACCAAATGGAAATGGAAAGTTTTATGTATGTACACATACAGTTCAATAAGCCAGTAATAACACTGATTTCACAATTTTCACATGATATTCCTCAAAAAATTCTATTAATTCTCTTCGAATCTTGCCACATCTTTACATGCTACAGAATTTAAAATAACTATCAGAAGATTTTGCAGTAAGTCTTAAAGGATGATGAAAATAATGCTCATGCTAACCAGGAAATAAGTGTGTCACCACAGTAGAAATTATCAACTTTCCACAAGCTGCAGAAGATTTGTTAGAGTATTTTACTGAAGAATATCTCAATACAGAGACACGCTTGCAATAGAGAGTCTAATAAAGAGTGGCCATTAGACAGAACTGAGCATATCCAAAACTCTGAGCACCAAAAGTAGTGTCTGATTTCATAAAATGACTCATCACCAATTCTGACTGGGGATCTCCCAGGGAAGTAGCCAGTCATTCCAAAAGCTGTATAAAACAGCTGTAGTCAGAGAGAAGAAAGGAATGAATAAGTTTATGAAATGACAAGCAGTGTGCCATTTGCCAGCATTTGCTAGTTCACAGCATGTACATCACAAGAGTACAGCACTCGTGTAAAAGCACAATAGGAACTATATTACAAATTAATACACAAGTTTATATTACCGAACCCAAAAATGTGGTCTACATGAATCTTGTTTACAAAGCAGTGATACCTGCATATTTTGACAGGATTTCCATCCTCATCAAGATTTGGAAGTGGTAACTTCCCTTTAAAAACTGGAAATTGTTCTCACCCTTCCACCAGGAAGTCAGACTGATTCTTCAGACCAGGATAGAAATACTTCATAAAATTGTCACTCTTGGAGTCTTGGCAGTGGACACAATGGCACTGAGTGTAGAGAGCTAATCATGAAGTTCCCACCAGAAGCCCTTTGCTTATTTTTGGAAAGCTCTCACAAATTACTGTGCTGATCCTGTGACTGGAACTTGCATTCCCTGAATCAGATTTAAAGCTTTCTACTGGGTTTTTTAAAAGCAAAATAACTGTGGATAAATACAACTAAGAGTCATGCTACCCACTGCAGGAAAACCTGGCTAACACAGGAAATACTTTTTTGTGTACACACTGAGATTTTGCATGGATGCATTTTACTTCTTGGTAAAATATCAAAAATAGTATTCAAGTGAAAAAATTCTATTGTAACTCATATGATATCCACATTTTTGAGCAAGACTCTCAGGTCATTTGAGAATCACCTCAAATACACCACTGCCTTCCTTCTTCATACACAGATGCATGAAATGAGGCTCCAACAGATATATTTTGTTTGTTTACTTGTTTATTATGGCCAGACAGAAGTATCTCATTGTGTCACATGACTTCCAGAAACTATTCTGCGGTTTGTTTTTTTTTAATTTGGCTGCAGCAATATAGGAAACAGTTCCAAAAATCACGTACAGAAAAGACTAGATAAAGCACTGATTTCTTTTGTTGCTGTTGATGGCCAATAAACTGTTTCAAATATGAAAGAAGCTATCGTACAAAAATCAAATGAAAAGGAAATGAGAAAATATGAAGAGGGAAGTTTGATGAAAATACAGATACTGCAGTAAAAGGGTTGAAAGAAAATCTGATTTTGCAATTACATGCGATTACCTGTGCCTATATACATTAAATTACAAAGTTGCTGTTCTCTTACTGTTATAAATCAGACAGGGCTTATTTATTAGGAATTTCAATTATGCATTTACACACCTTTAGTCACACAGAGATTGTATATTTCTGCTGTATGGTTTTTGTGATAGATTTTCCATATGAAATAGTCTATTGGTCATGAACTTAATGGAAAATAAAATATCAATGCCTTATGAATGTATTCATTCTGCCTTGTAACTGGTATTTACAAGCTAGTGATCATTCTCTTACAGACAAAAAAAAAATGCAATGGTGAACATTAGATGTGTCACAATTTCTATGCAGCTCTCTTTACCACTGTATTCTTCTCCAGTTCAGAATCTAGCAGTCTGAGCTGAGTAGTAGATATTTCAAACTGTTTTGCCTTCTATTTTTTTCATGGCCTTTTATTCTTCAGTCACAAACAGCTTTTTGACTTTTTTTCCCATGCTTAAGCAAATATTACCTTGTCAGTTTGTACCTAAATTTCACCTAGCTTTTGCTACTGTGCTTGATTTTAAAGCACTTTGATGATTAAAATGTGTGTCTCCTGGAAAATTAATATTACAAACACAGAATAATGTATTCCAACATTGAATAATGAATAGCTAATAAACGTTATTAAACCAGAAGGATGTCAAAAAGGCATTTTAGCTGTCATTGAAAGATCACACTCTCTTCCCTTCCTCTGTTTCATACAGTATCCTATAGCCAACAGCACAATCTGGTAACATCATCTTTAGATGTAAAGAGGTGCTACTATCAGATTCATTTCTTTGAGAAAATATCGAAATCCTAATCAATGCTAAAGGTTTCTCTGAGTAGTACAGTAATAGTCAAGTGTATTTGTGACTGAAAATTAATTATTCTATGCAGAAAGTACATTATTCTGATTCTTAAATGACCGTTTATTTTATATCTACATACTTCTATATTTCAGGTACCTAAAAATGTTACAGACTGTGAAGCTAAGAAATGGCCCATAGAACCTCAACCCCAAGAAGCTCTAACTGCACAGCCTCCCTTTATCTGGGAAGAACACCACTTCTGAAAAAAAAAAGTCAACAGAATCTTTGGATCCCTTCTATTGGGGTGCTGCTGCCCACTTATTTTTGCCCACATAGCTGCAACCTTTGGCACAGTAAAAATTTCTAATTTCTGTGCCTAACAGACAACCTCAAGAGCACATTTTGCAACACAGGGAAGAACACAACTCAAAAAGTAGTTGTATGCTATACAAAGGGTTTTTCACCTTGTTAGAAACTGCACTGTATTCATCTCATGATTCTAGCACTGCATATTCTTTACCAATATTTCTTAAAAGGTCTCTTTTAAGCTAGTAATAATCCAAACAATTTTTATAAAGAAAACAACAATTAACGACATGTTTGTGTGTACTTTGCACCATGAAACAGTATTTAGATCATCTACTGAGATACTGGGGAATCTGGGCTAAGGTTCCCTCATAGCCTGATGGGAGATAAATCTATACCCTCAAAAGATTTCATAGTCAGTGGCATATCAGTTATTCTGGGTGAGGTACCACCAGAGCTGATCCTTGTGGTATGGTGAACAGAAAGATTTATTCAGTCAGAGGCACACTGGAAGAGAATTTTAGAGATGTCTCAAAACTTCCTCCATTTTACAGAACTGGGCCTGGGCAGCCTCAAGAAGAGGCGACTGAGAGGGGACTTCTTCAATGTCTATCAGTATCTGAAGGGAGGGTGCCGAGAGGAGGGAGCCAGGCTCTGCTCAGTGGTGCCCAGCGATAGGACAAGGGACAACACACAGACCCCAGCACACAGGAGGTTCCACCTGAACTTGAGGAAGAACTTCTTTACTGTGCAGGTGACTGAGCACTGGAACAGATTGTCCAGACTGGTTGTGGAATCTCCCTCACTGGAGATATTCAAGAATGGTCTGGACTCATTCTTATCCAGTGTGACACACGCTGACCCTGCTTAAGCAGGGAGGTTGGACCAGATGTCCCACTGTGGTCCCTTTGAACCTCACCCGCTCTGTGATTCTGTGATTCCTGTGGGTTGCCAGAAATATTACTAAAACTAACAATTACCACTATCAACTTGTCTCGTATTTTCAGCTATGATCTTCAACAAAATCTTATTTATAATTAATACCATAGGCAAAATAACAGAAATAATATTAATACATATTTATACTTAATAGCTTTGAATCATTTCAGTTACACTTATTATCATAACAAAGATGTGGAATTCTAGCTAAAACAGAACAGAAAGCATACTGTGTAAGAAATTCAGATTGAGGTCATATATTTCATCTCATTACTTCACGGATGTCACCAGTAACCAGAAAGCATTTCAGTAGGTGTACCAAAATGAACTGTTTGCTTTGGACAAAGCATCTGTTTATGAAGCACTGCAATTTAGCAATGCTGCTCAAAATAAGGGTCTGAAAGATGGTGTTATCTCCATCTCCAGCTGCAGGGTAAAAGGTAGATACAAAACATTTTTGTGAATTAAAGATGACTAAATAACTGCTACACTGCGCTCTCCGGACAGCAGTGGAGGTCCGCTTGAGCAAGATTTGGACTAGGATCAAATCCTAGTAGAAATCCAGAGGCAATAGTTTGGTAGGTGAATAGAATATAAAACCTGTGGAACACACAATGAAAGTACAGAGGCAGTGATCCCACTGCCATGGTGTTCCATGATCATCCATGGTGATCTCAAATGCTTCCAGGGATAGACAGGACAAGAACTGGTCTGTTTAACTGAACAGTGTCTCTCGGGGAGAAGACTTTTAAAGAGTGGTGAGCATAAGTCTGATGTCTGAGTGAGAAGTTCAGTCGGATCTCTATAATGGTCATATTTTAGTTTCTTTACCCCAAGGACAGCACTGTGCACATCTCCCTTTATGTTTGCTGAAGTCATTGACTTAAACTGGGCCATAGGAAGAAGAGACAAAACCTGAGAAACTTCTCTCTATGAAGCTTATACATTTAAAAAATCATCTAGGAATTCTACTTTTGTATGAGTGGAAACCTTGAAAACTATCTCAGAGACGAAGGCCATCACAGCCTCTTGCATCTCCTGTAGTCTCAAACACCAGAAAAACCCCACCACTGCTAAATCTCCTGAAGTCTGACAACCTGCCCATTTGGTTTGAGACTGCTTTTCTCTTACACCCACTTCTGACCCATCTGGACTTCTGAAGGATCAAGTAAAGGCTCCTGACCAATTATGACAGTTTTCAAACCTCAAGGAAGCATCTCTCTGTGTGAAATCTCCTTCAAGTCTGCTTTGGAGCTTTCTCAGGAACAAAGCCCACCATTTTTTCTCACTTGCCAATTCTCAAGAGACCGTAATCCAAAGAAGAAAATAGGGAACTCTTTTGAAATTCATCAGCAATTATCATACAAAAGTAGGAACTGGCCACACTAAAAAGTTCCAACAATTGTTCATTGATAGGGCAGGATTTGAGCATGTATGAAAACTTTCGTGCTCTCAACTTGAAAGTTTTCAAAGTGATACGTCTCAAGAAATATTAGCTGGGTGTATGAATAATTTAAGTCAGAACTTCAAAGCTTCTGTATCTGCCGAAACTACTTCAGGAGAGAAGTACTTATGAGACATTTAAATTATTCCTACAGTACAAATGGACAAAATGAAAACAAGAGAAAAAAGTAAAGTAGAGGAAGAAGGGAACAGGATGGATAATAGAAGAGATGAATTGTAATATAATTATGACAGGGAGATTATTATTTCCGATTATTATGTAGCATGTTATATATAAAGAGTGCATTACATAAATATATTAATTGATACATTAATATACTGCTGTGATAAATTCCCCTCCTGAATATACTTATGTAAGAATGTTTTACTGTGACCTTGTTGCCATTACCTGCTTCTCCAAACCACCACTCTTAGATGCCTGTGGTAGCTTGACATGATTCTGGTCTTCATCATGCCTGAAGAAAGGATTGTACTTATTCTCTTCACGTGCTGGACCTATAAAGAGCGTCACCAGTACAAAGTACAATAAAACAAGTACAGACAACTTCTGTTTGATTAATTGGAGTACAGGTGTGGTTAATACAGCTCTGTGCAATATTGAGCTGTAAATATTCTGTGCCTTCATGTAGAATCTGATCTGTTGCTCAGAGGTGGCTAACAAAGTAAAAAGAAGAGTTGCAGGTTAACAACATTCAAAATAAAGGTTAAAATACTGGGATTTTCTGCTCTCTGTGTAGAATTGTGTCTGGGAAGACACAATAAAGACGCTCTCACACTTGCCAGGTTCAGCAGAAAGGAAGGAATAATACTGTTTATTATTTACATTTCTCACATTCATATACACGTCCCAACTCCACAAGGGATTGGAGAGCATGTCACTTCCTTTTCAATCCCACTGGAGAAGAAAGGTGCTTATCAAAGTTCTCTTATCACAAAGGAATGAAAAACAGAAAATACCGTTAAGTAAACATTGGCTATTATTTACATGAACTGTGTGAAAGAATCTGACTCCAAGGTTAAAAACAGAAGGCTTAACAAAAACCAGGGCAACATAGAATTATAGCAAAGAGCAGAAATCAGAGCTGAGCAAATTGTGTCGGAAATAAAACAAGTTTTTTCAACTTGATTCAAGCCAGCTCACACTAAACATTTTGCATAAGACAAAATCTCTTCTATCAAAAAGATCATAAAAAGAACAAAAAATAGAGTGGTATGAAAGTCACGTAATGAAGGGAAATGATGTAAAGGGAAACCCATTTTCACTCCTATGGCTACTGGGATGTAGACATCTGGTTACCGATAACTACCCGGAAAGAATTGATGGGCTGAATATGTGTCCTGGATATGCAACACAGTGAATCAGTCAAGCAAAGAATACTATTTTTTTTTTTCTGAAAGTGATGTAGACTGCATAGATCAGTGAATAAAACTATTTTTTCTTTATGTTGCACTTACAGAAATTTCTTCAGAGAAGTGTATGAGCTGTGATATTGTTGTAAATATTGTTGCAACAGCTTACACAATAGGAAATTTTTTTTTTTTGCACAGCATCATTACTTCCTTTTTCTTTTCTAGATTTCATTGCAGGGTAATATTTCACAGAATCACAGAATCACAGAATCACAGAATCACAGAATCGTGGAATAAGCTGACTTGAAAGGCACCCACAAGGATCATCAAGTCCAGCTCCTGGCCCTGCAGAGCACTGTTCCCAGGAGTCACACCCTGTGTCCAAGAGCATTGTCCAAACATTTCTTGAACTCTGTCAGGCTTGATGCTGTGACCACTTCCCTGGGGAGCCTGTTCCAGTGCCCAGCCACCCTCTGGGTGACGAACCTTTTTCTAATGCAACCTGAACCTCCCCTGACACAACTCCAGGCCTTTCCCTCTGTCCCTGTCACTGGTCACCACAGAGATGAGATCAGTATCTGCCCCTTCTCTTCCTTTCATGAGGAAGTTGTAGACTGCCATGAGGTCCCCTCTCAGTCTACTCCTCTCCAGGCTGAATAGACCAAGTGACCTCAGCCACTCCTCATACGGCTTCCCCTGAAGACCCTTCACCATCTTTGTTGCTCTCGTTTGGATGCTTTCTACTATCTTGTCTTTCTTATATTGCAGTCACCCAAATTGCACAAAATCAATTCATTTAGTCCAAAGAGAAAAGATAGCAAGAACCTTTCTTCATCTTCATCTTCTGCTTCACCAGCAGTATTCCCAGCCCCACCTCTGTAGGAGTTGCATGACCATGAGGGAAAAAAGAAGAGAGATCTCTACATTACAGCTTTAAGACATGGGCTATTGGAGATAGTGAAATGCTCTCCTGTTCCTTTTCACACCATTTATATAGAGAAAAGCAATATGGAGGAAATATTAGCAATCAGTAGAGCTGATTAGAAAGTGTACTTCTGCAGAGCAGAGATTTTTATTATTTCAGTAGTTTTTGGCTTTACATCACAATTAACATGTCCATAGTTGCCACAAAACAATGAGAGTTATGAACATTGGAACGTCTGAAATAGCACAATCATTTAGGGTGGGAAAAAGCCTAAGCTGAGACACTGGGCTATATCACCCAGAGTAGGAATATAAACCCTGCTTTCATGCATCACAGTTGAGGTGGTTGCCATCAGTCTATGCAAAAAAGAAAAAGGGGGGTTTGCTTAGCATGAAAGTCTCAGCCACAGGAAAGAAATTTCTTTTTAACTAAAGTGTCAGTCTATGCTGCTAGGAACTTAAGTTTCTATGGCCAGTGTATTTGATCCTCAGTCAGGTCTAGTACACCTATAATCATTCTGTGCTGGTACAATAACTTGCAGAGGATTATTAAAGCACTGAGCCAGTGCTTTATACAGTTGTGTTTGAAAGGGGAAAAAAATGCTATTGCCAGTATAGTTTATTTTATCAGGAAAAAATATATAAATTACAGCACAATGCCTGCCTTTCCTGGCACAGGCTGTCTATACCGAAAAAGCATTTGCTACTAGAGNTTCCTTTTCAATCCCACTGGAGAAGAAAGGTGCTTATCAAAGTTCTCTTATCACAAAGGAATGAAAAACAGAAAATACCGTTAAGTAAACATTGGCTATTATTTACATGAACTGTGTGAAAGAATCTGACTCCAAGGTTAAAAACAGAAGGCTTAACAAAAACCAGGGCAACATAGAATTATAGCAAAGAGCAGAAATCAGAGCTGAGCAAATTGTGTCGGAAATAAAACAAGTTTTTTCAACTTGATTCAAGCCAGCTCACACTAAACATTTTGCATAAGACAAAATCTCTTCTATCAAAAAGATCATAAAAAGAACAAAAAATAGAGTGGTATGAAAGTCACGTAATGAAGGGAAATGATGTAAAGGGAAACCCATTTTCACTCCTATGGCTACTGGGATGTAGACATCTGGTTACCGATAACTACCTGGAAAGAATTGATGGGCTGAATATGTGTCCTGGATATGCAACACAGTGAATCAGTCAAGCAAAGAATACTATTTTTTTTTTTCTGAAAGTGATGTAGACTGCATAGATCAGTGAATAAAACTATTTTTTCTTTATGTTGCACTTACAGAAATTTCTTCAGAGAAGTGTATGAGCTGTGATATTGTTGTAAATATTGTTGCAACAGCTTACACAATAGGAAATTTTTTTTTTTTGCACAGCATCATTACTTCCTTTTTCTTTTCTAGATTTCATTGCAGGGTAATATTTCACAGAATCACAGAATCACAGAATCACAGAATCACAGAATCGTGGAATAAGCTGACTTGAAAGGCACCCACAAGGATCATCAAGTCCAGCTCCTGGCCCTGCAGAGCACTGTTCCCAGGAGTCACACCCTGTGTCCAAGAGCATTGTCCAAACATTTCTTGAACTCTGTCAGGCTTGATGCTGTGACCACTTCCCTGGGGAGCCTGTTCCAGTGCCCAGCCACCCTCTGGGTGACGAACCTTTTTCTAATGCAACCTGAACCTCCCCTGACACAACTCCAGGCCTTTCCCTCTGTCCCTGTCACTGGTCACCACAGAGATGAGATCAGTATCTGCCCCTTCTCTTCCTTTCATGAGGAAGTTGTAGACTGCCATGAGGTCCCCTCTCAGTCTACTCCTCTCCAGGCTGAATAGACCAAGTGACCTCAGCCACTCCTCATACGGCTTCCCCTGAAGACCCTTCACCATCTTTGTTGCTCTCGTTTGGATGCTTTCTACTATCTTGTCTTTCTTATATTGCAGTCACCCAAATTGCACAAAATCAATTCATTTAGTCCAAAGAGAAAAGATAGCAAGAACCTTTCTTCATCTTCATCTTCTGCTTCACCAGCAGTATTCCCAGCCCCACCTCTGTAGGAGTTGCATGACCATGAGGGAAAAAAGAAGAGAGATCTCTACATTACAGCTTTAAGACATGGGCTATTGGAGATAGTGAAATGCTCTCCTGTTCCTTTTCACACCATTTATATAGAGAAAAGCAATATGGAGGAAATATTAGCAATCAGTAGAGCTGATTAGAAAGTGTACTTCTGCAGAGCAGAGATTTTTATTATTTCAGTAGTTTTTGGCTTTACATCACAATTAACATGTCCATAGTTGCCACAAAACAATGAGAGTTATGAACATTGGAACGTCTGAAATAGCACAATCATTTAGGGTGGGAAAAAGCCTAAGCTGAGACACTGGGCTATATCACCCAGAGTAGGAATATAAACCCTGCTTTCATGCATCACAGTTGAGGTGGTTGCCATCAGTCTATGCAAAAAAGAAAAAGGGGGGTTTGCTTAGCATGAAAGTCTCAGCCACAGGAAAGAAATTTCTTTTTAACTAAAGTGTCAGTCTATGCTGCTAGGAACTTAAGTTTCTATGGCCAGTGTATTTGATCCTCAGTCAGGTCTAGTACACCTATAATCATTCTGTGCTGGTACAATAACTTGCAGAGGATTATTAAAGCACTGAGCCAGTGCTTTATACAGTTGTGTTTGAAAGGGGAAAAAAATGCTATTGCCAGTATAGTTTATTTTATCAGGAAAAAATATATAAATTACAGCACAATGCCTGCCTTTCCTGGCACAGGCTGTCTATACCGAAAAAGCATTTGCTACTAGAGCTGCATCGGCTTAGCTACATCAACAAACCTGCTGTAATATATAAAATGCCTGAGACAGACATAATCACTCTGAAAGCCATTTCTGGTGTAGAGGTGGCCTTCATGTCCTCAACCTCGAATACATTCCTAGCTTAATTGCAATTCAGTCGCTATAAAGTAATATATGGCACCATCACAACAGGCAAAATATGTTGAAAAAAAAGCAGTAATGGTTACCAAAAAAACCTAGCATATAAAGTCAAGAACAGATGAACAAAGTGAACAGTCAAGAAGAAATGCTTCACTCTTGTTAAAGTTACTGCCTATACCTGCTATTGTATTGCTGGCCTTTGCACATGATTTGGCCTTTGGAGTCCTTCAGTTAGAAAGCAAGTAGAAATAAAAGAAAAAAATAACCTAGAAAAAGTAACTACGAATGCAGTTTAGAATCTGGCAATATTAATGAAATATTTTCCTCCCCCCCCACCTTCGAGTATCGCTGCTTAGTACAACCTTCAGGTTATAAGGATTAGATTTTCTCTTGGTTTTCTTTGTTTCCTGTCAGAAACAAATATTTCAAAGTCTTCCGGACATAAATAATGGAAATGTTGAGTCTCGGGTATATTCTTAACGCAAATGGACTACACTTCATTGAGAAACTGGTTACAAGTTTCCTGCAAGTCAGTAATAAATCTCTGGCATATGACCAGTCATATCATTCAGGTTTTCATGGAAATATTTTCAAACACTAAATAAAAACACTGTGTCATTAATTGCTGCCTATTGTTTTTATGTATTTATATCTTCCATTTAAAAAACTATCAGCCAGGAAATGAGTGAAAACAAAACTAACTGGACTGGGACAACCAGTCACATGCAGTGAGTAATGAACAGTCAAAAAAAAAGCAGCCTGTGTCAATGGTGAGTCATTAAGAATTATTGTCCTGAGAAGATGCTTTGTTCTCAAAATCCTGCTGAGGGTCAGTGTGTTCCCAAAGTTTAAGATAAAGTAGTCAGGTTTAGTATAGAATGCTCCTTGGCTGAATATTTGTAAACACTTAGGGTCAGATATCATCTGTTTCACTCTAGGCTTGATAACTGAAAGCTGTTTCCATAAGGCCCTGAAGAAGGACTAGAACAGCATAAGCTCCAAACATTCCTTGTTGCGCGACTATGTCCAGAATTACCTATATTGGAATTTATGATTCAAATTCTTTTAAAATTTGGTTTGATGTTTAAATGTATTTTGAAAACACCAAGGCACTAACTATGACCCTGAATCATTTTCTAGGCAATACAACTTTTGCTGGTTCCCCACTGCCAGAGGGTGTGTGAGACTCTCTTGGATAAGATAAATTCAGGGTTACAGCAGAAGCAGTCCCTTCTCCTCAAATGAGATGATACTGTAGTACTAGGCTTACCAAAAATTCTTTTAAAGGAGAAAATAATTTAATTTTCTGGGGGAAAGTATCAGTTGTACTGTTTTGTACTATAAAGTAGGAGAAAGTGTCTTTCCAAGTTTGGTGTGTGAGCCATGCAAAGAAAGGAAACTATAAATTAAATAAATGCATAATAATTATGTGTGAATAAATAAGTTAGATGGTTATAAAATAAATCTTCTCTTTTAAATAATGTAGTTACTTTTTTTAATTATGTGAGTTCCAGACAAGAATCAAATTTGAGAATTGTTAATGAAAGTGCTGCCTTAAATTTGAGCTATAAAAGTCAGTGTCAGTAGAAATAACTGGTAGGAGATACATGACACCACACAAAAGTCCAGCTCTGATATCAGAGTTATTACAGTTATTAGAGTGCATCATTTCCTTCTGCAAAAAATCATGATTCACAGCTACATAAACATGCTTTTCAGAGGAAAGGAAGAGTGGTCTTCTCTGTTTGTCAGACTGCCCAGGTATAAATCAAAAGCAACAAGAGCTGCTCTTGCTGAAGCAACAACAACATAAATCTACATTGATTGATAATTTTTTTTTTAATAAAGAAAAACTGGAATAATAAAATGTTGAGATTTTCAGCGTTTTAAATTAAAGTAGTCGCTTCTTATGGAATAAATTAACAATTTCTATTTAAAAGTTTTCTTTCTCCCTACTTTGAAAGAAGGTCAGAGTTTGTCTCCAAGAAGGCTGAGGATGTTGGTCTTCACAATTCAGTCTCTACACCCTGAGCTGTTGTACTGGAAAATCTCAACAGAGATGACCACCAGCTTACACTGATATATCTTCGTGCACAGCATTTTTTAAAATAGGGAAATCTCTTGCTTCTCATGAAACTACATCGGGTCTTCCTACAGAAGGTCACATAAATACCAAATGACAACTGAGATTCGAAATCGCAAGAGAAGAAACCTTCTGCCTCCTCTTGTTTTTCTGCCAGAAAATTTCCAGTTGACACAAAAACTTAAAAATACATTTTCTAACAAATTGTTTTCCAGGGTGTTTCAGGATTGGTTTTGTTTCCTTCTAAAAATAATCAGAGACTTGAATGGACATTAGGAGGTCAGCTGGTGTTGACAGCTGCTCAAAGGGCCAACTTTGATTAGGCTTACATCCTGTAGTAGTCACTCAACAAGAGGAAAAAAAAAAGAAATCTAAAATAAGTTTGAAAGCTGATGTGTTGCAGTAAAAAGTCCCACAACAAGCAGAAGAATTTATGAGAAACCAGCAGAAGAACTGATGAGGAAAACTACAGAGTTAGTCCCCAGAGGTAGATAAAGAGATTATAAACAGCTATAAAATACACATATTAACAAGATGCCAGCTATATTGCAATGAGGACATCCTTCTGAAGCATAATGAAAGACATGTCCAAAGATGTGGCGCAGTATTACTAAGACTCAGAAAGGGATTTATGCAGAAAAAAGTAGTATACAACAGGGTCATTCAGCAGCTGGTAGGCAGGTGCTGGCACACCACGAGACATGTTGTTCCACCTCTAAAGCTCAGGTTTGTCATCTCATTTAATATAATAGGAGGGTCGGGTTGTTGTCTTGTAAAGGAGGGAGCAGAGCACTTATTCCGTTCTTCTAAATACAGGTTTTTTTACTGTCCATTAAATTATTACATTTTGTTCATTTTAAACAATTCACAACAAACAGTGCTCTATGAGGCATCAGGCACTTGAAACCTCCAGTGACTGCTAAAACCAGCAATTGTAACAAATGTATAAGAGCTATGGCTATGTTAGGAACTTGAAAAATCTTGCAAATCTACTAAACATTCAGATCCCTTTTTCTTTTATTTTTTTCCCTCTAAGAGACTTTATTTGTGCTCAAAGTTGAATATAAACTTACAAAAAAAGGGAGAGCTGATATTAGAATAATGTATATGTGTCTGGTAAGTGTTTTCAGTGAAAGATACTAAAAGATGTGGAAAAAGATTTGAAAAAATGCTTAGAACTACAGGGTTGATCTCAGGTCTGGAATAAAAATACCTTGCACTGATAGATTTAGAGCATACAATTTGTTGAGTCTGTCAAAAGAAAAGGGAGCTGGAACTTGATTATAGCATGGAACTGCTTTGACAGGAAGAAAATAAGTACAAACACCTTTATAACCTGCAGGAAAAGTACACCAAGAAACAGCATTTGGGACTGAAGCTAAACAAATTAAAATCCAAAAATCCAACACGTGTTTTTTCATTTGCCTTTCAAAAGAAAAGAATTGTATTGTGTCTCTCTTGTCTGTGTCTCTCTACTTGTTTGTGCTTAAGTCTTTTGATAAATTGCCACCACATTTGCCACAGAAGAAGATTCATTATATCAGAAGTACTGCCTTAAAAAGTACTAAGTCTCCACAAGATGCAGGAAAATAAGCAACTAAAAGAGGAAGACTGTGTGGATTCTCTCCAAGATGAGAAAGACATGCACTCAAGTTTCCAACAGACTTTAATATATCCCCACTGGAAGAGTTGCTATCCATGTTCTAAATATAAGGAAAAATTTCCATTACACTTAACATGCTACTAAATACCCAAGAATCTGAATTAGAGATATAAATCTATAGGAACACAAGATGTTTCTACCACTTACAGAACTAAACCAGTCAAAAATTAGGATGATTAAACTCTAGAGAAAAATAAGAAGGGAAGAAATGCACCCCCTTGATTTATTGCTATTTCCTATTAGGGTTTTTATGCACACATGGTAAGAGCTTTTCTCCTGGACAGTCTCACATCTACACTGAGTGGAATATCAAAGGATAGAGGAATAGAGAAAGAAAAAAAGGCATCACAACTGAAGAGTCATTATACCATTGGAAAAGGTATGAGCTGTGCTTCTCTGAAAGGAGATGAAAAAAAACCCAGGACAATGGGCCATTGCCCACATCAGTGAGACGCACGCACACCCCAAGATTGTGATTGAGCCATGGCTCAGGTAATACCCTCAGTTTTTCAGCATCATCATAGTCCTAGATTTTATAGAGGTCCCTTATTCACTGTTAGTTCATTAAGATGAACTGTGAATTGATCTTAAATATCGAAAGTAGCCAAAAGACTTCATTACAAACACTCACTTATAGCAATAACAGTGAAGTTTCATTCCTGTTAACCTGGAAAACCAATATTTTCTTTACAACCCACTTTGTTTATCTTTCAACATGGTTCACTTACAGTTTCATGGGTCACCCACTGACAAATGACAAGGGAACATTACTTTTGGAGAAGAGTACAATACTGTAGTAAAAAATCTGAGCTACTATGGAAAAAAATTGACTTTTTTAAGCCTAAAGTGTTTCCTGATTTGAAGCATAGAATATTTAGCATTAATGTGTTGTCATTTGCCTTTGCCAAAGTCCTATTTTAACAAGCTTCTCTCACAAAACCGATAGACTACCAAATGCTAGTTCTGAGTTGTCCACACACCCTGATATGTATGAAGTAAAAGAACAAACAGAATATTCATTTGATGTACCATAGGGCTTGAAAAGGAACACAACAGAGAAAAACTAAATAAATGTGAAGGCTTCAAATGTGAATTCTTGTATGTTGCTTGTCCAGGACACAAATAGTGTCTTCAAACAGAATGGATTCCATCCGATGGCAGATTTGTTGGAATACCTGATACAGGGTGGTCAGTTAGCTGGTTAACATGTTTTAACAATGATGAATGTTAAATGATAGAGATTGTCATTAAAACTGTAAATTGTAAAACTATACAAAGAAGAAAAAAAAGTAAAGAAAACTAAGAGTTCTAGTTAGATGTTTATTTTTTTTCCACAAGTGTTACTTTTCCCAGATATTAGCCCAAATTAACCTGCTTGGTCCACTGCAATGAATTTTTCAAAAGGCTCAGCTGATATCAGAATGTCAGCAGTTTCTCCTCTCTGTTCCTAAGGATGTCCAAAAAAACAACTGCTGATATTTCCAGTCACTAACAACAGCCAGAAGATTCTTGGCAAAGCTTTAAATTATTGACAGAAAGGAGATCAGAAACCATTGTGCAGCACTCAGCAGGGGTTGGTTGGAAGCATCTGATGAGCATTAGTAAGGGTTAGATCAGGTCCAGTTTGCCTTTATAGTGTAATCAAAGTCTTATATCAAAGTTTTGTCACAGCTGTTATATGAATGACAGCAACAATCTATTTCCACACAGATTTGTGGCAAGATTGTAGCCAGAAGACCAGAGCATTTGGGCTTTCTTCCTCCTCTGATTGGGAGGCAGCAGTTTTCTTCACAGACTGCTGATTCCTCTGCAAGAGTATTTCCATTAATACCTGTCTCTGGTTAAAAAGTTGTACCCACCCCAGCCAAGAACAAAATCAAACAGAAAAGGGAATAACGCTGAAGATCCATCCACATGAATAATCCATTATATTTTTTTTTTACAATAACAATGAAGGAGAACAGCAGAAGCATTTTTTTCTTGCTTTTAGTTTGCCCTAATACAAACCAAGTGGTTATGGAAGAAATATAGTATTAGCTACCCAAGCATTCAATCAGTCTGGTATGTTCACTCATGTGCCCTGGAAAAACACAGTGCACAGATGCTAACATAACTGTTTGAGAACTGACAGTATCTCATGTGCAGGGATGGGTAGTGACATGGAGAAAAGCATGCTCAAAAAATTCATTCAGAATTCTTCTTGTCCCCATTCTCCTGAACACCAGGTTCGCAGATGTTTAAGACCTCTCAAAGCAATACACACAAATATTCACAGAAGAAGCTTTGGCTGCAAAAATTTTCATAATGTTTTCTCAGATGAGAGTCCTAGTACAGTGCAGTGTGCACCAGACCTTACAGCTTTTTGAGGCCTACATGTAAGATACAATTACAGAAAATTAAAAGGAAAAAGAAAACACTTAGTTAGGGAAATTAATATACTGTGAGTTTTATTTTCTGAATATAAATACATTGTCTAATATCATTTTCATAATTTTTTTATTTTCCTTGTATATTATCTCCTGTGACATAAATGAAGTAAGACTAAATTTATGCCAGAAGGCACATGGCTTTAGCATTCAATTGGAAACTAACGGAGAATTTCTTTTTGTACGTTTTCATGGGAGCATTTTCTCAGGAGGCATTTATAAATTGATATTGAAATCTATTTGTGGATTTGGGAATCACTCAGTGAGGTAACAGAAAGTACTCACTGCTATTTCCTATTCTTGGTGTATGGTAATAATGCAAAACCCTTATTGATAAAAGATGCTAAATGCCAGTGTTCCCTTCAAAGCATCTTCTCTCTTTCACACAGAAATTGCCAGATATCTTTTTGGCTGTTCCTGTCTCCAGAGTTCTTCAAAACACAGAGCCAAAGTAGGTAGAGAAAGGACAGGTCTGAATTCACATAAAGCTGCTACCGCCTGGTTTCCACGGAACTTTTCCAGTGATGCAATTTGTTGTACTGTCCATTCCAGATATGACTGAAAGCAAAGACCTTGGAGACTTTAATTCTGCAAGTGGCCTGAAAGTTGTCGGAGACCAGTCTGGTCACAGAACTGCTCCAGAATGATCCCCTCTTCTTTTGGGATTATATAAATAGCAGTAAAGAATGCTTAGCAGAGAATATGTGAAAAGCTCATATTTTAATTTTAGAAATTTACACTGTCTTTTAGGCAATGGAAAAGTGTCTAAGACGATGAAGAATCAGGATTATTACATTTGGTCATGTCCATTTAGACAAGACTTCTGATGATGTATGGAGCTTGGTTAGTGACAGGTTTCTGTTTTTTTTCAGTCTGATGACATTCATTCATGACCTAAAATTTTAATAGATTTTTGTAAATTTTTCAAAATTACATTTCTGTTAGTGCTACTTATTTTTAAAGTTTTCATGGAAAGAGATGAGTTTTTGCAAAAATCTTTTCCATTATCTTTGTATGTGAAAACATTCTCAGACATTATCCTTTTAGTAATTTTCTATTAACCTATGCAGTCACATTAGAATGCTTTATAGACAAGTCTTGCTTGGTTAGTTATATTGCAGCAAACTGTCTTACCTATGTGATTAAAAAATAAATATTAAGCCACCTTGGTCCCAAGATATGTTACTACATTATTAATGGTTCTTGTTTGCCTGACCTTATAAAAAGATAGTTGATTTTGTTGTTCCAAATAATTATAAATAATTCAAGAAAGTGTTTTTATAAGCAGATTACCTATACGGATGTAGCTTTTAAGACAGCCTTTAGTATAAAATATGTATAACTGCCACATATATTATTAACAGGTACCCAAAATTGTTAGCACAGTACCTTATTACCAGAAAAACAAATGAGAATTCTGATATGAAATACTGCATCAGAAGAGACAGGTGAAAGTAGGCAGGTTTTTTTTCCTAAATGCATCTGCTCTCCATTCATGGGAATTGAAACAAACATCAGTGTAAGGGCTTCACGGTGTTTTGTCTCATTGTTACCAGTTTAGCAATAGCAGGAAAAAATAACTTATCTCACAGAAAAAGGAACATGAAATCATGTCTCACTGGAAAGGAAAATAAGCATATTTGCCATCAAGAGGACAATCTGCTATTTCATTCCTTTGCTGCAGTTCATATCACCATGGTCACAATGTCAGGATTAATTAGACCAGAGGGTGGTGTAAATGCCAAAAGAAGAAGTTGCCGTACATCTGTTCTAATTTATCTCATGGATGTTCCTTCAGCGAGTAAGTGAAGAGTGTGGCTTGGGCCATCTGTGACCCAGTTAGAGAGAGCAGGATGGCCTGTTGCCTTGCGGGTGCCAGGACAGGAGTTGTGACAGAAAGGTCAAGGATTGGTCTGATGAGTGCTGGGGAATTTCCACTCGTATGCAAACCTGTGACTGGAGAGAGGTAAGAGAGGGTCTCAGATGATCCAAGTGATCTTGAAAGGGAAAATAAAAGCTGGATCTTCTCAGGCAATCCTCTCTGGGTTAATCTTAAGCCTGTTAGCAAAGGAATAGACATATTGATAAGAGCCCATTTATTGGTGCAGAAACAGTGTCAGGAAGAAAGCCAGTCAGGAACCCTATGGGAAGACAAAAAAGTGTCCTCTTACAACATGTTTGACCAGGACTTAAGACACCAAATAGTAAAGAAGGAAAGATGGCAAATGACTTCGTTTAAAGAGTCAAGAATAGCTTTATATTGACCTGTATTTTCAGTATAAATGTTATAAAAATGAGATGGGGATGCTTCACAACATGATAAAACAAACAAAAAATAAAAGCTCTGTGTTTGATTGGCTGTGTATGAATTTGAAAGAAACTAGCAGACTGAGTTAGCAGAGATTCCACATTTGGATTTCTAATGTTGGGTCATAGAGAACTTGGGCAATGATGTTAAAAATAGTAAAATCATAGTCGCCCTGAATATATTTATCACATGCAACTGCCTTAAAAATTCAGTGCCAAAAATTCAGTTAAATTGGGCCAGCAAGAATCCTTTAATTTTTTTTTCAATCTGGTAAAGATTAATAAAAATGCTGAGAGCCAACACAGACGAAGATCGTAAAACAATGAGTTAAAAACCCCAAACGATGTGAGAACTGAGAAACTACTATGTAAACATACAACTGGAGATGAGTTTGTGATAGGCAATAATGGCCATCAAAAATTTAGTGCAATTTTCTCTTGAATAAGATAAAGGATCACATCCTGGGGCTTTAACTTTCCTCCATGTGCTAGGAGAGAGTTTAGAGAGATGTAATTAAAAATCATGCTTCTACAAGGATTAGCTGAAAAAAAAAAATGTTACAAGGTTGGAAAAGAATTAATAGTGCTGTAATGCCAATAGGAGAAAACAAGGTACTCAGTTTCATTTAAAAAATTATAAAAACAAAACTAATTTTTAAAAAGGAAAAGAAAAGAGAGAGGGACAGTTTTTAATAAGCTACCTGCATAAAACGGCATAACTACAAAGGAACACGATTTTGAAAACTCAGGGACGTGAATAAAGATGGGGAAGAGCAGAAGTTATATTAAGCATCAGGAAATTTAAGGATGAACATTGCAAGAAAGTGCCCCCCAAATGGAGCCTGTGAAAGTGAAGAACAGCCTCTTCAGGAACTGCAGAACCATATGTCTGTAAAAGGCTCCAAAGAAAGCGTTAAAAAGACAGTTTGATGGAGCTAACAAGCTTTCATTACAGGTAGCTAAGCTAAATAATACATAACTAGAGGTCATTTCCACCACTACACTATACTAATTTCCTACAGCACTTCACTTAATTGAACTAAGGAAAAGTTGGAACTTTCATTCAAAAGCACATTGAAACAGATAGACTTAAAATTGTTCCAGGAAGCTTTTGCTTAACTATTAATTTGTTTTACTAGTTTTAGTGAGCAAAAGGATTACCAAAGGATCCTACTCAAGGAGAAAAATGGGAATAATCTCTTGGATCTTGTCACAAACTCAGAGGTAGAAAATAATCCAAACCTTTTTTTAATAGGTTCTGCAATTCACTTGAACCCCAGCAGCTCTGAATAAGTATGTCTGCTATGCATCAATAGCTATAACGAAGAGAGACTGATAGAAATCAGAGATTTAGTGGCAGCTCAGCAATTAAATTGCACAGCTAGTCTTTCTTCTACTGTTCCCTGGTGCATATAATTCTGTTCATTAATCTGCATGTTGATTATAGCCCCTCTGTGATATCGATCTGTGTTTCACGGTCCTGTGTTTGCAAGAACATGCAGTTGTGACGGGCAGCTACGGTACTGCATACATATTGAATAATTGCTGAAATATTTAAAGCCAGAAAAAGAAATAAAAACTAGTGGTCCTTGAACTGATTAGAGCTTCTGCACATTTGCTATGGCAATATTTTCTTTTTCCCTCCAGTTGCTATTAATAGAAAGAAAAATGAAACAAATTTACACAAAAGAGGCCAACACAAACCAATCCCTCAGAAGTCATTTGACTTGAGCAATCTCAAAAACAGTATTCTGCAATTTTTCAACCAATGTTATGCCTTTACAACAACTTATTCCTCTAGATATGTTTGCGTGGACAAGTACAAGAAGGCTATTATTTGCCATTTTATTCACTAGTGAAGGCATTTCTCTTCCTTCTGCATCTCAATTCCATATTCTGAATCTTCTGTATTTTTATTTGGATTTGCTCTAATGTAACAATTGTTTAGTTTGGTTTTTTGTTTATTTAAAGATTACACACTCAGGGGAAATAGTACATTTGTGGATTCATCCATACTTGATTTGGGCAGTTATCCTATCAGCTGTCTTCTCTGGGCATCTACACCACCAGATACAAGACTAGAGGGGATAGCTCCTGGCTGGAGGAGGCCCCCACATCGTACCTGGAAGATGATCCAGAGAGTGATGTAGAGGGACAAACTGAAGGACGGACATTTTAAAGAGATTAAGAAGGTGTTATAGAAGATTAGCAGGAAAGGGAAAGGTGAATCTTAACACCAAGGCTGCCCAGAAAAAAAAGCATGTAATGTAATAGTATAAAAGAGCAAAAGAAGAGCAGAGCTGACATAGTCAGTGTGTGCATCTCAGGAGCCCAATTCTGTCCCTTTAGGAGATGGCTCAGTATGTCAGCAAGTCTCCTCTGGTGAGGCAGAGGAAATATTCCTTGGCCATTTTTCTTCCAGATTTCTCTCGGAATGAAAAGGGAATATCTGCAAAGAAAAAAGGAATGTTGCTGGAAGGAGAACAGAAGGAAGAAAAATGACTGAAGAGAAGAAAACAACTGATGTGGAAAAGAAGGAAAACATGAAATAAATAGAAGCAAAGCACAAAAAACAAAGGAGGGGAAGTAACAACCAGAAGAAAGAAAGGTTTTCTGCGATATCTGCCTGTAAGAATGAAAAGCAAACCAGACACAGGACAAAACCAGTTTGATTATCAGTAGGATGGCTATCTATAATAGGATACTAGCCCAGTCCTGAAACATTCATGCATTTACATCCAGGGGAATTTTCTGTCCCTTTAAACAATTTTTTCTGCCACAAATCAGGAAGAAAGTGAGAAATCTTCTTTTATTTTAAGTATTTTTGAAAATTGCTAAAAATACTGGTACAGTCAATAACAACTGTTACAATGCAGATGTGAAAATTTAGTGTTTGGCTTCTTGGTTGTAGTGGCTGTGCGCAGAGGTTTGTACAAGGCTGCCATGTATTTATGTAAGTGCTCTATGAATATAGTTCACATATATGAAATACTTATATGAATCTCTATCAGGATAACTATTTGCAAAGATTATTCAATATCTTCTGTGAGTGCTATTCCATTTTATATGGATTTAAATTATTTAAAATATGCATTAGGTCAAGAACTATGTGAAAGCTCTGCCTCACTTGCAATGAAGCTAATAGCTGAGGTGGTTTAAGACAATCTTAATCACTGCTTAACTCAACACTTCACTGGGGATTACAAATCAGGCTTGATTAAACTGAACCCATACCTTGGCCACTGGAGTTCATAGCTTGATGTCTTAATACCAGCAGCCTTTGGCAGAGAGACAGAACAGGCATCAGTGGACAGCAGCTTCCTAATCTGCCGGAGTGGGATCCACCAGAAATTTTCTGACTGAGTTTTAATTTTTGACCCAGTAGCAATTGTACTCACCTGAGAAGGGACAATCTCAAATTGTATCACCTCCAGCGTGAGGCAGAACAGATAGTTACCCCTTGCCTTGCTCAGAGAAATGTCCTGTGTTTGACAGTATGCAGTTCTGGTTCACTAGCACTTCCTGGGGATTATTGAAAATTTTCCCAAAAAAAGCAGTTTGTTGAAATATATCAAAATCCATGGTGTATTTACACTGTAGTGAAGCAGTGTGTCTTGTTTTCTGCTTTCTGCCCAGCTCCCGAAACACAGAGACACCTCGAGCACAACAACAGACAGCTCTAAATGAGCTGGAGATTCTCTCTGACAATATTTTTGTTATCAAATGTCTGGCTGTACTTATTTTTCATTCACTGACTGCTTGATTCATTGCCAGTGGTTCTCTGCCAGTGGAAACATCCACCTCAGTGGATTCCTTACAGCACTTTGGCTTTAAACTCCAGCCAGATTCCACAGAGCTTAGCCGGCAGGAGCTGCCTGGAAAATACTCAGGGTCTAGGGCCAGCACGTGTCCTGGGTGCAGCAAGGGCCGTGGCTGGTAGCACCACAGAGCAGGACCGTGCAAGGGCTCTCTGCTGCCAGGAGCTGCCAGGGCATCACCCCACCACCAATGAGCATTTTAAATTTCCACCTAGTTTTAGCTGTCACCCATTAATTGCATTTTGCTCTTTTTCAAGATATGGTAATTTTCATGCCTGAGTTTTCTGCTTCTGTTCTGCCTTTGGTTTAGCCAGTCCTTGCCTCCTGCTAATTTTCCCATGTTTTATTCCACATCTTCAGGATATTTTCCTCAGAGGTCATTTCTTCCTGATGTTTTATATTCAGGCATTCTCATTTGTTGGCCTAATATTTGTTTTATGAGCCTCCACTTGATTTATGATTTCTTTGCTCTTGCCTCCATTTTTTTACTGTTATTGCCTTTTCCATCAGCCTAACCTTACTCTTTGTGCTGCTGATCTCAGCCTCTAGAACAATACTTCCTCCTGACTTTCATCCTAAATTTCCTCTTTCATGTGAGGCTCATTCAAATGGCATTTGGAATTCAGATTTCCTAAGCTTGATATTGCAAGCCCCAGAGTAGTTCTTGAGAAAAGAAAGGCCACCCAAATGTGATTAAAGCCGAAAGGGTTGGACAAGCATGCTGCAAGCTGTCTGTTCCTGCATGGATCAGCCTGGCTCCCCCAGCTTGGCAGAAGTGCCATGCCATTTTAGTGCTGCTGGCAAGCCCCTGACTCCCACTTGCAGTGGCAAACCCCAGGGTAAGGCACTGCCAGTGTCGGGATGGCTGGCAGAGCCTGGCATGCTGTACACAAGAACATGCCATGTTTCACCTTGGCTGTCTCCTTGCTCCTGACAGATGCAGGTTTAATCTTAGCTGTGCTCTGTGTTTTGTATTTGCTCATATAGCCTCTCTACAAGGATGCACTCCATCCATCCTTTTAGTTATTATTTTAAATCTTTCTGAAAAAGCCCAGCCAGCCTTAGACCCGGAAGGTTGATTCACCATCTGTTCAAAGTGAAAAACATCAGAGTAAATAAAATTTGGATAAGGAGGCTCACAGTAAACAGGCCAGATCTTTCTAAAATGTTGGAGGTAATAACGCATCTTAATCATCCAGTTTTCTTGTATCAAGCACAGCCATTTGCTTTGAAGTTCTAGACAGTCCTTAATTTTTGAACTCTTTCTTTCCTTTCAGCTTAGACTACAGCAGACATGAGTAAGACTGAGAGACTGGAGTAGAGAGGAAGGAGAGTTAACAAGTTGAAGGCATGAGCTTTACATAAAAGCTAGTGTTACGTATTTTTCCACATCAAAACACAAAGAATGGGCACTGAAATAACCTAAATATTTTTTCACAAATAGGTGCCTTAGGGCTAGTGGGTTTTAATCTCGGATGAGTGCTGCACGTGGGTTGCCTTATCTCAGAAAATCTGATGCTCTTAATGCTTGTATGTGTGAAGGGCTAATTTTTACTCATTTTTCTGGGGTACAGAACTGCCTGGAGTTTTGAAACTAGACCTTAATTTGCAGAAAAAAAACAAATCTCAATTTACCCAGGATTGCCTTTCACTTGTTTCCATTTTAAGGGGTGTTTCAGCCCAGAATTTAGAGGATTAAGATCATCCCTTAATTATTGCAAGTGACCAGGCATTTATCTTCCAGTCTCTAACATATTGAAAATTATGCAATTTACTTGAGAATTTTAAAAAAGAAATCAATGTGTTCCCAAGATAAACACACTGTCTCCTTCCTCACACTAGGGAAGCCAGTCAAGGGAAGTTAATTGCCTAGACCCGTCAGTGCGGAGAACAGCATTAATAAATGGGGTGTACTGGCTTGTATAAAGGACAGATGTGAGTTTTCTGCTCCACTGTACGATGAATTAATTCTCTCTCTTTTCTACTTTTTCTCAATTTATATATCACAGTGACCACTGAAGAGCTGTGTTTTCAGTCATTTTGCCAAAGTGTTGCCAGACCCAAATCCTGGATGCGTCTTGTGCTGCATGGCCCCATCCTTATTCTTCTGACCTCATCCCCAGCTCAGATCAGTCTGGAAAAATGCTCAAGTGTGAGACATAACTAATATCTAATCTGAAGAGGGGAATAGCTAAGCTGTCTGTCATCTACAGACATATTCTCTGTCTACTCTTCTCTCCCCTCTGTATTATTATTTACCCCTAGGGACTGCAATTTCTGAATTATGTTGCCACCCCTACCAAAAAGCTTGCTGCAGAGGAAAAGGCAGGATGCAGAAAAGATCCACATGAGGTTTGGCAAGTCAGCTGGTGCATCAGGCAAGAGCAACTTGGCAAAGGGACTGCATCACAGTCAGCTGTGCTCTCATCAAGCACAAAGCCGGACTCCTGGCTTTCCACTTGGCTAAGGAAGGGAAAAACAGCACTCATGGCTCTCTGGCTCCCTGGCTTCTGCCCACCAGAGCTTGTGCTGCCACTTATGTGGTTGAAAGAGTTGGGCAATTGAGCTAGCCCAGAGGGAGGAGGGTGCTGGCATGCCTAACAGAGTTGCAAGGCTACCGTGATTGGAAGTACAAGAGCTGGAATAGCAAGGGCAGGGACAGCCCCAGCTTCCTAAAGCCCTTCAGACACCTCTCATCCTTGCAGATACGCTGCAGGCCAGTACAGCTGCACAGAACTGGGGACAGGAAAGGTGTTCACTCAGAACGCACTGGTTACTTAGGGAAAATTTCCCACATGGATGCTGTTAACCAAAGGGGAGCGAGAAGAGGCCAAACATCATCATATGGACAGGGGAGCTTCTGAGCCCGTACTGAACGAGCTGCTGTGCAGTAGCTATGTACTGTGAAGTACTTCTGTGCCCAAAGCCAAAGTGATTATGACATCCATTACCATTTTAGGGTCTAAACTTCTTCTTTTAGAAGTCTTTCGTAATTTGAAGAGGCATGACTATGAAATATTACCCTCTCCCTGCTTGGGTCGCTAATCTGTGCTTCACCGCTTCCACAGCAAAGTAGTCAGACACTATTTCGAAATATGTTGTTTTAGTAAAATACACTTTTATCAGAAAAAAAGAATTCATCTAAAATTATGGGGACCTTTCAGTCTGATATGCAGATGATTTGTGCAGGCTTTGGAATTATGTAAGTACAAATCACATGTCATAAGGGTCATACATATACATATACATACAGTCCATAGTCTTTTCTAAAAGTCACTTTTTAAACATGTCCTTTTAAAGTTTCTGCTCACTCAGGACAACAAGCACCATTCAGCTGATAATTTCACATTGATTTGTTTGTTACTCTTCTCCAATCTACTGCTCCTCAATTGCCATGATACGTCTGTGTGATCCTGCTGTATATCTGCAGGCTAGATAGGTTGTATTGCATGTGTCTTAAAGCATTCATACTACAGCACTCCTCCAAGATCATTCAGGATCTAATCTAAAGTCAGCAAAATCAGTGGGACTCTTGGCAGCTACTTCAGTGAGGTCTGGAATAGGCAATAAGTACAAAGACTCTTTAAAATATATATTTGCAAAGGAACTGCTGAAGACATCCATGATACTGCTTTAAGACTAGGCTGTGAAAGTATGCAAAACCTGTATGTTTGATGACACAATTTAAAAAAAGGAAATAATAGAAAGAAACAGAGTATCTAGATTCCTTTTTACATGAAGAGTTTTAATCAAGTTTTAATGCTACCCTATCTAAAGGTATACCAAATCCATATAATAGAAAACTGTAGCATGCATAATATTTTCATTAAAAATTAAAGTCTGTGTCAAAAACATTTGGAAAGCTTTTAAAAATTACAATGTATTTTCCCATCATGTCCACCTTATCTAATGCAACATGTATAATTTCATTAAAATTAGGCACATAGCCCTCCTCTCCCTGCTTTATCTCCTCCTCTTTGCTCCTACCAGTGTAGCACCACTCATGCTAACATTTTCTGATCTAAGAGGACTCAAATTCAAACCTCTGAGGGTATCAAATTAAAGAGCTGCGGTCATAATTTCTCATTCTACAGAGGAAATAGGATCACGTCTCAAAGAGCATCCTTCTTAGCCTCTCATTTACACTCAAAGGAATACTTACAGTAATACAATTACAAACACTGGCTAATCTGTATTGCTGTCTCCCTTTCACATCTCCTTTGGGAAAATCGCTGCCTTATTCTATATATTTTTATATTCCAGGTTTTTTTCCTCTTTAAAATGAGATTGAATTAATCTTCTGCATAAACATTTTATTTACAGTGTTTGCTCTCTTAGGAAATTATATTAAATTTAAACTCTATAGCTGATTAGCCCTTATACCCTGTAGAGTACTTGCTTGACATACACACATGCACAGACTTATACACAAGGGGATCTTGACTTTGCCATGTATTGGTACAAAATAAGTAAATATTGACATTCTACTAATTTCCCAGAGTCTCCAGTGAGGGCTGGGAAACTGTTGGCTTGCACTGTGCAGAAAAGAAAATTTAATTGCATCATACAAAAGAAAAACAATGGAGTTATCCCCACTCCTCAGCAATATGTGCACTATTACTGAGTAAATACATCAGTGGGCTTTTTCATGTTTAATGGTGCAATTGCATCCCATATTCCTAGAATGCAAACAACTATTATGATGCATTTACAAAATGAAAACAAAAAATAACAAACAAATGAACAAACAAACCCAACCCCCTACCAAAAAACCTTCAAAACTCCCCCAAAAAACCTAACAAACAAACAAAAATTAAAAACCAAACCAAAACCACCCAAAAACTAGAAAGAAGTTCTTGCTAAAACCTGCAACACTTTATGTGCTATGTATGTATTGTATGTATTATGTCAGTCTTTTCTGACGTAAATGCATGGAGTCTTTATAAAATGATTTTGCATAATTCTAATGCTATATAAAAGACCATATCTTCTTGCTGTGCCCTCCTGCTTAAAATCAAATCAAAAATTCATCCCATGTATCTTACTTTGATGACATAATTTGTCATTACAGCTGTAACTCTGTTGTCCTTCTGAAGCATCCAATTGTTATCATAATTATCAGCCTTTTTGTGAATTTTTCTCCTTGTCAGAAGTTATGGAACTGTCAGACAGTTCACTTCCCCAGCTCCTTCCCAGGCCCGGCGCTCCTGATCCTGCACAAACTGTATCTCTATGCCTTAGGTTACTCTTTCTTTAAAGTGAAGCAACTCGGGAACAGGAGCCAGGTTGGGTTATAGCCCACAGTTCATAAGCACGATCAGCCAGCTCTGGCATTCTCAGCCCTCAAAAACCAGCTCAAAAGGCCTTGTACCCCTTGAACTCCTCCTGCATCTCTCTGCCATGCCCTAGGGCCCATAGTACACTAATGATGGCCTGACAGAAAAGAAATTGAGAGCAGCCTGGCAGGCTGAAACAAAACCCTTGCATGATTCCAGATGTTTTCCTTGAACAGAACAAAATGAACAAAGCAAGCAAGCAAACAGTTATTTCCTGGAGTCATAAGCATCCTACCCCGAGCCCAAAGGAGGCATGAACCCAGTCTATAGAAGAATGAGAATGAATATAAAAATAGGTATGATTTGGCCAGGCAGCTAGGCTCCATTCCTTGTTGCAAATGCTTTTAGCAGTGTGGACACAGCCTAGAGATAGAGGGTGTCTATACTCCATCATCCAAGATGTGAAGGTTTCTTGGAAACCGGGTAAAACTGTTGGCTGAGCGATCTCCCACACAAGCATTTTAAAACAGCCACAGAAGATGGCAGATGTGAAGAAATGTGCGGATTTTCTGGAAGGCCCTCAAACACCAGCAGCTTCAGAAACTGAGTCATCGTCCCCAGAGTTAAGATCTTTGGAAAAATTAATAGCGGTCATGGAAGCCACTTCTGACCTTAACATCATTTATTTCCTCCTGAATCCTTTATGAGAAAGCTCTGAAGGGGCTCAGGACCTCGTCTCCTCTATGCCCTCATCCAGGGAAGTATCAGTCATGGAGATTGTTCCTGGTGGTGAATGAGAGCACCCTCTGACTCAGAGAAAGTGAAGGAGTGAATCCAGAGTGAATTGCGGAGGTAATTCTTGAGTGTGTATATTACTGTTTCTTAAAGATTCAGAACAATCTCATTCCTAATCATATAAAGACAAACACTACTTTTGTTACTACTTGAAATGACCAGCATTTAAAGAAAAAAGTAATTGACATTGTGCATAACTCATTTCAAGTGCATAACTGAGAGAAAATGAATCTTGGTGTTTAATTTGAAAACTGTGAATAATAAAACAATATTGCAGTAATTTGAACATAAATGTGATTTTTCTGCCCTCTCTAATGTTTCTATACTGATTGAATATCACTTGATGCCAGGAGATTTTGTATAAATAAATGTGACACAGGCATAAAAATCATAAAGTCCATTATGTTTACACCAAGTAATGCCTATATGAAACCTATTTATGATTCATCAAGGTAAGATTCAATAATATTTTGAACACTTAAGAAATTGTAATTGATATTCATCTCCATTCATATACCTGTATTCATCTGTTCTGTACCTTTCTGATTATCTAGTCTTTTTCACACAGGCAAAACATATAAACATATATGACCATCTGATCTAATTTACATATCCACATTACAACGAGATGAACAACACCATTTTTCTCCTTTAACTATGAAAAAGCTGGATGAAAATTCAAATATACTTTTTTTATTGTCCCTGTTTGCATAGTATTAAACTCTAAGTGCCCTAAGCAATTTCATAATGCATAGTCACAATCAAAAATCAAAGTTTTATATGAAACTTCCTCTCTATATAACATCAAAATCAGTTTTAAGGAGTTTTTGTCATTATCACTTGTAGGGGGTTTTATGTGATTACTTATCCTGTATAGATTTAGATTCTCAAATTTTAAAAGAACTTTTAATTTGTGTTATTCTTGTTTTGGTAAGTATAAATAAGATCAGTGACAGAATGGGTTTGTGCTCTAATATCGTAGCTAATATTTTGTGCCTTTTATAGTTTTAATTTTTCAAAGTAGTTGTATATGCAAACAGCCTATGATGAGAGCCCTTTGCGTACCTTTGAAGAGAATTTCCCATCACTTGCCCAAACCTTATTGTTCCCTGATTCATATGAGGAATTCATATGGGAAAGCTTTCACTGGATTCCTTCTGGAGGAAACTGAGATAGAAGATGCACTTCAGCAGCTAATAGGCATTTAGTCCACGGGAGCAGACCTCAGCTACTCGGAAACAAAATTGCTGCTGTGTGGGTCCAGTCTCTCTGTATAGAGCTGCTGCTCCTAACACACACCCACACAGAGAACTTGTCAGCCTTAGCCAGTGACTCACTGTGTCACATTTTAACACTATGTACTTCACGTGATGTAATTCCAAACCGAATCACTCTTCTCCTTTTTATATGTCCCCATGATGAACAACTCTTTGGCACTTCAACCTGAAGAGACAGTCCTTCAGTTTTGCTTTACCATAAGTAATTTTCTAAAACGTGTAACGGACAAAATATAAGGATAGCAATCCTTTTATAAGCCAAGATGCCAGAATTCAACCTTCACTTTCCTTTGGTTCAAGTATCTTTCCTGCTTGTATACCAAAATAACTCATTTTATAACAGGATGATAAATATTTGCAATGCATTCACACTTCTACCTGAACTTCTGAAACACTTTGCTTCCTTTCCCTCCGTTATCCTATCAATTGTGGAACATATTGCCACTGCTGCTGACTGTGTTTGTATTCTCTCCCGTCAGAACTCAGATCCCTCAAAATGTGGCACACTGCAGCGCAAATTCTTTCTCTCCTTAAAGCTGTTGATCCCTAAAATCTAATTCTGCCAGCTGACACCCGCTTTTCTCCGATGGTATGCATTTTTAATGCGATGGAAAAAATGTGCAGTGCTGTATTTTGACAATACGGAGGTATGTTTATCTCACAAGTGCCTTCCTTTTGCACTTTAGGATGCATTTTATCTCATTTGATTTCTTCTGCACCATGTGACGGAGAATGTGAAATTTGATTCTTGAGGTTCAGCATGGTAGCATTTTGTTGCAGACAAGTTTGACAAAGACTGTGTTATTACTTTTAGCTTAATTAGACTATCAAAATGATTCACGTGCAATATTTCAATCACTCATTATTTTGCCTCACTGTTTTCTTTGATTGATTAAATCTCTAGTAATCAAATTGTTACATGTTAGGCCTCCACTCATTTTGACTACAGTTCATTGTTAGGACTGATCATTTCATAAATGTTGACTCAGCAAGCTGCTCAGGATTCACCAAGTTAGATAGTAGTAGTTTTTTATAGAGAATAAAGAAAATTTACAATTAGTTCCATGAGGAAAGAGGTAGAACAGGCTTATTTTTTTGAATATCATGATGATTTTACCCAACAAAATGCAAGTAGAGCACTCCCTTGGAAAACTATTCTCTTAGAGTCCCATTACACGGACAAAGAAGAGAGAATACATTGAGAATCCTGTGGAAAGAACTCTGCAGGATCTACTCTTGGAGTCCCAGCAACATATATTAAAAACGTGTCCATAGGCTCTGTGAAATCAACTTGTTTAATTACACTAATAATATGAAGTCAGGGTATAATGCTGAAGTGCTGCAAGGCTCAAGATTTCTTTTCATGAAAGTCCTCCCCTAGGGAAGAAGAATATAATTAAAACCTTAGTTTTCACAGAAAGTATGGAGATCCGAAGAAACATGGGAGTTTGAAGGAAAGTCATTATTCTTGATCAAAGTTATTTGATAGAAAATGACAGTCTTGCTTTGCTAAATGTGCCTGCTTACGATATGAGAAAAATGACTTGTGTTAACTTTTACTATGCCATCTTGGCTCAAAAGACAATCGCTGTCTGTGTTGCTTGTGATTAAATATTCTAAAATATTACTCTTGGAGGCAGATATTCTTTTGGTGAATTGGTTTTGTCTGGTAATGCCAACCACTGGGAACATTTCAACGACTGCAGTCCTAATATCATCATTACTTGAAGAGGCAGTAAGTCATCAGCTACGATGACATCTACTGTCCCTTGGGAAGTTTGGACTTCAACACATAGCCTTCACCAGGTGTTGGTTAATGTAGGCTATAAATATCCAATGGGCTTAGTTGGTCTTTCAAAAGGAAAATGTGGACTAGGGCTTTTCTGCCCCTCACAAAAGGTGAATGAATGTCCTTGAAGATTAGCTCCAAGAACATATCTTTGAATTTACTCTGAAGTAGAAGTGGCATTAATTGAAATGATAATATTTGCATGTGAGTCTCCAAGGAGACTAATTTCTAGCCGTGAGTCTTCCCTGGAGGCTGTGAAACAAGAAGGATTCAATTAAGAACTTGAAAACTACCATAGTATGAAGCTAGACTAGATTATACTAGAAATATGAGCTAAAGATTGCAAACATCACGTGAGAACTGCCTGTGAGCAGTCTGAAGATCCTCAGTTCTGAAGCAGCATGCAGAAAAGTATCCGCTTATTTGTTCTGTTATGAAAGTGACATAGTTAGCTTAAAGCTATCTATAATAACACTTGTGTAGCTACAGTGTAAGCATACACTTTGATAGGAAGCCAGAAAGAGTTTTTAAATGAAGGAATTATCATAATTTTGGTAGTGCTTTGAAGTGTTTCTCTGATCAGGCGGCACTGCTCTTCCCATGAGATCACTAACCACAGAAATTATTGCTGCTTTGTCAAGACACTCTGTCTTGAAACAGAGCACTACAACTCTGGAAGAGGTACTCTGCCACTGGATTTCATTTTGTCTCCATCTTTCCCAGGGGAAAATGTACACAGAGGTATCTCCTAAAATTATACTGGCTTCTCTCTCAGGTTTCTATAGGGACCAATTAACTCCTGAGAATCACCAGTGCCAAAAATTGTGTGAGTAACAGATGAAAGTGTCAAAAAATTACTATTAGCTAAGTTGAACCAGGAAAAAAAAGGTTAACTGATATTTTCACAGCAGAAATACACCTCAGCCACCACTATTAAAGAGTTATTTGGCAAATTGTAGGGGTGTCCAGCACGGAGGCTGGGAAGCCAGTGTGCAGACAGAGCCAGTAGCAAGCCCAACTCCCCACAGCACTCTGTGTCAATGAGAGACATCATATTTCCTGGAGTCACACCCAGCCAAAGGCTCACCAGTCACCAGCAGGAACTGATGGCACAGACTGCTGGGAGGAGAGAGGAGGAAGAGCCTTGAGAAGGATGGTCCTAAAGCAGCTGCTTTTCAATTCCATCTTCTTTCACAGCCTGGTTGGTGACCTGTGCCTCTCTGAGAATACCAGTCACAAGCCCACTCCCCAGTGCAGCTCACCTGCAGCTAAAACTTCTTTTTTCAGGCCTCTGCCAGCAGACATAAATTGCAGTGATAGCACTTTTTCTCTGCTTTGACTCTTCCAGAGACATTGCTGAGTGTCCTCTCCATCTTCCTTGTAAGGCACAATGAAAATCCCTCACATTAGAAGGTATCTGGGAAGGTCAACCATCCAAGTCAATTAAACTGTGCTGCAGTCAGCACAGCCACACATGGATCTTGAATGTTCCTCTTTTTGCTGGAGTTACGTTCTCCAAGGCCAATGCCTCTGCCAGTGATCAAGCATGTGAATTATTTTCATTTTCTCCAGTGATTTCTGTTGCCCATTCTCAGAAAATATATTACTTTTGGTTCAAGCTCTGGATAAAATGTTTTAGATCATAGATCTTTTACAATACTTTGAAACATTAATGCTAAATACTGAATTATTACAAAAATAAATACAGGGAATATAATTACAAACACAGTCAGGATGTTATTGAGTTCACTCACCACACACCTGTCAGCCCCAACTCCATCATGAATAAGAAATCTCCAGGGTAGCAACTAATCATCTATCCATCAGTTTTTGCATCTTCTCTTAGCTTTCAAGTTAGAAACAGCAGCATTAGCATCAACTGATAAAGACATCATGATGGTGACAAATGGACTTCCAGAAACTTACACTGGGAATTTGACTGATCTCAGAGCAGCCTTTGCCAAGTATAGAGTTTGTAAATTTTTGCAGAGGTACTGTTACTGCATCCGAGAATCCCCACAAGAAGGCTGTACAAAGCTGGTAGGCAGAAACTGAATTTTTATTCAATTTACTGATGGATTTGGAGAAAATACCTAAGATTTCAGCCACAAAATCCCTTCTTCAGGTTTGAAACATAACAACTACAGATAAGTTTATATTGCTGCTTAACTTAGCTGTGTTAATTGGTGAGACTGGGACAATAGAGCAGCTTGTACCTGCGGGAGAGAAAGGAGTACCAGCCACAGTCCCTTTGAGCAGTGCAGTCCTTAGCCTGACAAACCGATTGCAGAGGGGTGCTAAAGAAACCAAAACAGGCAGAGTAAGGGCGTGAGCTGGACTGGAAGGACCACAGTACTGCACTGTGTCAGCAAACGTGCCTCAGAGATCTGGGGATCCCAGGAAATGCTTCAAGGACCACTTGTGTCCCTGTTGCACTGAGTGTGTCCTTTTGGAGAACACTTTGTACGAACATGAAGAGATTGGGGAGGGGTTAACCTTCTGTTTCAAGGTCAGTATTAGTGACAGCTGGATAACAACTGCATCAGTGACAGCCTTGCCAAGACACAAGGAAATCTTAGCAGATATGAGTGGGAAAAGGCCATTAAGAGCATAGCAACATAGCAGATCATCCTGCCCATCATAGCATGTTAAAACAAGAAAAATTTGAATTCACAAACCAACTTCTACCAAAGACTCTCTGAACTTTTTCCCACCTTTCAACACTCAGATCTCCCAATATCCCTTGGGGGGTAAAGTATTATTATGCAAAGGCGAAATGACTTGCATTCTGCTAGGGATAAATGATTTGCCTGAAGACACAGAGCAAATCAGTGGCTTTGATTTATAGCTCTGCTCCAGCCTGACTGCAAGGGAAGACTTTTCTGGATTTGTGTAGAGTCCCACTGAAGTCTCCAGCCCCACTGGAGAAAGAACCAGTGGGAGAAAGAAGCAGGGTCAGAATCCAGCAGTCTCAGTACTCAGTTTAGGAGAAAGCAGTCACCTTTTTTCTCGCCCAAAGTTCTGTTTGTGGAGTAATGCCTGCAATGTCTTTGCATTATGCATTTGGCAGGAAAATTAAAATAATATAATAAGAATACTAAAATATGATGATGTATGTTTATATGCATTGCCACTCTTCTTAAAATTGTGTTTGAGCAATCTAGCTCTAATATTTCTTGTTTCTATAGAACTCTTTGCTAGCTAATTTTGCAAGTGTGTCTGATCAGGCTCATTTAATTCATCATTTTTGTTTGACTCATTAATCTCTGCCTCTCCTTTGAAAGATAATCTGCATTTAATGGCTATGTTATGTAATATGCAGCAAGCCAGGAATATCTTGCACACTTTCAAAGGGCAATATTGTAATGTGTTGCCAGATTTATCTATGCATCAAGATCTCATTTTTAAGATGCTCAAAGTGCTTTCAATTACCAACAGGGTGAGGTTCTGAGTACTGCTGTAATTTGTTCCTGAGAGAGTCTGAGGTTTAGGAATCAGTCGTGTAAGGGTGTTTCAAGGTATAGCCACAATCACACACACACACAAAAGAGTAAAGATGGGAATAAATTAAAATTAAATTATAAAATTTATATTTTCTTATCAATACGTACTCACCCCAAAGCTATCCCTTCTGGCAATCACAATGCTAAGACTGATCACGGGCTAATCTTAGGCTCTGACAGCAGTGACAGTAAGCCCAGATCCTTCTGTTCCCCTTCTTGCAGCTCCCAGTAAGGACAGCATGGTCTTTGCAACTCTGCCATCGGCAGGTAGGTACAGTCCATTTCCCGTGGCATATGTCAATCCAAACACCTTCTAGTGAGCAAGTGAAGGTGGTTGATGTTCTTCAAACATCTTTTAAAGACACAAACTGACAGCAGATGGAGAAATTTAAAGATTTGACTGGGCAATACATCTGGCCTATTATTGATTTTGATTCACATTTTGTAATATTTTTTAGACTGGAGAGGCAATAGAAGCACTGAGCAGATAGACCACTCACCTGGGTCTGGCATTCCTTTTTTCTACCTTCATCCCATTATTCTTCCTGGTAGACTCACCCCATCTATTCTATGAAATCTGGGACAGCAAAGCTATGGGCACTTCTTCCTTGCCCTTCTTATTACCTCTAAGGGACCATGTTATCATAGCTGATGTAAGGATCCAAATATTAAACATATAAATGATCAAAGTACTTCAAGATAACATTGCAAATACTCTTCCTATAGGTATTAGGATTCTTCTTGTCTTCAGATATAATCATAGAAACTTCCTCTCCTTCACTGCATTTAGGTTACACATAGGCTGCTTTAGTGATTGGTCTTTTATTTAAGATTTTCTCAATTTTCTTATACCTACGTATAAATACATAGACACATTTTATTTTCGTAATCTCTTTGTCAAGGACTGAATTGGCATAACAAGTTGAGGTATCTAACTGGAGGAATCAACTGCCATCTCTTTAAATCTTGTTTTGTTTCTCATCCTGAATTCATTCCTATTTCTTGAATTCTTCCTGAGAATGAAAAACTATGTCCAACTATAGTCAAACCAAAATTGCTAGACAAAGATTCTTTGCTCAGTGAAATTATGCTTTACAGTGAGATCTCATAATGGTACTCGCTCATTTTGCTACTGCAACTCATGGCAAACTTGCACTTGCTTTGCTCTGACAGTTCCTCTAAACTGTTGCTCTGATACTATTTAGGTTTCTGGATTCTATTGAGTAACTAAGTAACTGAGCTTGTGAATTAGTTTTCCCAGAAGAATTAGCCTGAAATTAGAGGTGAACCTTATTTCCTGTCCATAACAAAATTCTTTGCTTAGGGTGACATAAATTTTCCCCATTCTCACTGTTGTCAAAAAGTCCCTCACACTGTACATTTCATTTACAGGCTGCTTTTTCCATCCTTTCTGAGAAATCAATTATGAAGATATTAAAACTTGAGCAAACTCAGACATCCTCTAGATATCTCACCCAAGTCTTACAGATTACCACTCATTATCTTTTGTTAGCAGTTCTTCAGACAACTTCACTCTATGTGAACAGAATTGGTCCCTGGTCAGCTTGAATTAATTTGGAAATCTGCTGTCAAATGCCTTATGAAAATCCAAGTAACTGATAACTACTGGTCTGAATTCATCCAACAATCTTGCAATTTTATCAAAATAAGAGCAATCCCTTTATCTTGCAAGATCTCTACTTGGTAAATTTGCACTACTTAATGCCATTGCTTTCATTATCCTCCAGAACTCCAGAAATGCCTTTTTTCCCCAACACTTTTTATTTAGCAATCTAATGATCAATATTAGCATTATTAAAGGGCAAAACTCTGCCTGCCTAAGTATACATAATTGTTGTGTATTGCCATCCAGAATTTTCTGAAGCTCAGTAGTAGGTAAAAATTGTTCCATTTCTATTCTGTCATTTATCTACCGTGTTTCTAACAATGGTTTGAAATACGAGTAGAGGCTGTGCAGCCTAAAGCTGCTTTTTGCTTGGCCAAATGCAATTATTTATCTTTATACATAATTTCCAGATTATTGACACTGCACTGTTCCACTGCCATACTTCTCCCTCAATATCTTTCTTCACTAATTACACAGCTGTCTGCTGCCCTTTTCCTGTACCAGGTTAAAGTTGCATGCTAATCCATTTAAGTTCAATGCCTTTATTCACAATTATGAGCACTTCTTTTATTTGTTTTATATTCCCACAATCTTCTCTTTTTTTCTACAGCTACCTTGTTCATAACTTATTGCTACTTGGCCTCACTATAAAGAAATTATTGTTTGCCACTACATAGTTCTTAAATACTACCTACGTCTGTTTTTATGACACAAGACCTTACAAACTGAAAAGACCTTCACAATATAAAGGATTTTCTGTATCAGACAACATCTTCTCTACCATGGCATCAAAGATACCTGAAAAAATTATATTATTCATGAATGAAGCAAACCAGAGCCTTGCTCAGCGACTGCATCTGCTCTCTGCTGTTGGAGCACTCCAGGAGCTACACTAGTTTTAACCAAGAGAACTACTCCATGTCTGCTCTTGAATAATATCATCAGGAAACAATCAAACCCTAAGTACATACTAATTAAGTGAACAAAAGTGAGTATCTCACGTAATGGTGTGGAAAAAAGAATCAGTGTTTAAATCAGAATAAAACAAAGAATCCATTTTTCACCTCTGCAGCAATTATCCACTTCAGAGGATTGTCATCTGTCAGAACAGACAGTGTCTATCTTCAAACATATTTTGACTGGATATATTGCTTCCTATCTAACACAAATGACAGCTCTATGAAAAAACCACAAAAGTCCTGCTGAGGCTCCCTTAACTTGACAGTTGTTTTTTTACATTCAGGTTCTGTCCAACCCCCTGAGTTGGGCTTCAACTACAAATTTAATTTACAGTAAATGGAGTTATTTTTTCCCACAAGCTCATCTTTCACTTCAGGTTATGCCTTAACATTTCCTACATACATTATCCTACTATCAAAATTTATTATATTCAGCATTTCTATCCACCTTACTGCATTAGTTGCATATTTTATGATGAGATTTGTTGGTTTTTTTCACCATGTTGACTAAGGGATCCTCAGCTAGCTCAGATGCAACAACTAGCTCAGATGCAGGCATCTATCTAGTAGACAAGTAAACTTAGCAAGCCTGACACACACTGTAGGAACCAGGCTCTTTGGAAGTAGTACACTGCACTGCTTTGTCTCAGCTGTTCAAATCTCTCTAGCTCTGCCAAAATAGGACTGGATAGCACATTAATTGAATCACTACTTCGAGGACACATGGAAGTCCCAGTCGTGCTGTGCTTTCAGACCATTGGATACGACTCCTCTGCCACCAACTCTGATACAAATTAGAAGTTGCTAGCATGATGCAGAGTAAGTGAATATACTGACTTATTAGGAAGACAAACTCAATCTTGCCCAACTGAAAATGAGTCAGCTCTGTTTATTCGAGTTTATTCACTTGTCTGTACATATCTGCACTTAATTGGCATAAGTTTGTAGGGCAAATTAACACGATGCATTTCTCTTAATCCCTTGGTTTTAGCAAATCTCATTGTTTACACCAATTTCTCAAAAGTAGCTTCTGCATCAGAAGCTGCAAGTTTAATACATGTAGGGAGGAAGTAGTAGAATTCTGTCCTTTTATATGCCTAGACAAATTACTTAGACACTTAAAATATGTAGCACCACTTTACACCCAATTACAAAGAACAATTGCTGAACGCAAGGGAAATGCTTTTACAGTTGCAATTGCATTTGTACACGTAATTTTAAAAATACGACTTTCATTTTTCCACTTACTATCTGTGTAATTTCAATTAATTAGCCTCCATAGAAATTCCATGCAGCTATATCAACTAAATATTTACCCATGTTAATTTACTATGCACACAAAAATAGCAAAATGCAAACCCCATCCATGCCTTTTAAGTTTTTATATTAGGAAAGGTCACAGAAGAACGAATTATGTAAAGACAGATGCAGAGAGAGCTTTTATGAACCATGATCCAGATATTTTGTCCTTAGTTTTTTTATTCATCTGACTATTTTTCCCAGGTTGAACTAGGAGTTACTGAAAAATGTGCTTGAGAATAAGGAGATTTAAAAAGAAAAAAAAAATTCCTGAGTCAACCATTTATCTCCTACTGAATTCTGTGAACTAATTTTAGCTGAAGCAAGAGCTCCTCTAAGCAGTTCCTATATTTTAATATGGTACAAGCACTCTGGATACACAGTACAGTTTATGGCTTAATTAGGTTTAAGACTAAAGGGAAAACTCTGCAGCTGCAGAGAACACTGAGTGAAATCCTAACCAAGGCTTCTGGCTGACCAGCCTAAACCAGGCACAATGAGGCACTAAGGAAGTCTTGATCTTTTACTGCTTCTCAAACCCTTCCTATTTAGCTGTGACTATCAATCAGCATTTATCTTAAGCAGAAATACCATCTTACAGCTGATGGTAACTACAGGAAGAATATTTTAAAGTGCATGTTTCATTAATTTTGGCCAGTGAAAATACTCAGCTCTCTCCTATCATGCTGGTTCTACTCGAGATTACTATACTGCTTATCATTTACTGGACCTGTTGATGTGAAATAACCCTCTGTAGATAATTTTTAATGCAGTCTTTTAATTCAGAATTTAGTCCAAAGTGCCTTCTCTGTAAGCTTTTCTCAGAGTCACAATCCCAATTCTTGCTTTTTTGTCTCGGCTTTTTTTTTTTCCTCTCACTTGCTTTACCTTTTTTGGTTGGGATCATCCTCTGCTTGTCCTTTATACCTGCACAAATCTTCAGAAAACAATCAAGAAAGAACCCCTCCTCAAACTGCCTCTGCTCTCCACGCTGACACGTTCTCCTCTGGAGCAACACATCTCTCTTTGGGGTTACTTACCTGCTTGGGTTAACCTACTTTTTATATCAACCAACTAAAACCTTATAGGCATTTTGAAAGGGACAGAACTGCTCTGATTTCCACCCATCTATATGGAAATATATGCTGATTTTGTGCTAAGACTTCTATTATTACATCATTACTCTAACCTCCATAGAAATATATTTGAAATATATCAATTAGCCAAGGAGATGAGTGGGATGATAAAAAGATGTGTTACATCCATGACTGTAAGACAGAAACAATCTACACTTTTGGTATTGACTATAAAGAGTTAATGGATCTAAAAGTGCATCTCTGAAAATGATAACATTTCTTAAAATCATTTGTGAGCGATTTCATCTTTTTAAGGGCCGGATTCACATTTGTGCTTGTGCCTATTGCAACCTTTTGACAGTTTTATTGTTGAAAAATTCAAGGTACATCTCATAATTGTACCACGAACATGCATTTATCACTGGCAACAGCTCCGTGCCACAAGAAATGAATTACTGTAATAGACATGTCATGTAATAGCATCTTATTATCCTCCCCCTCTTTCTCCTCACCTTCTGCAATGAGCAGGTCAAAAATGATGGTAAGTAGAACAGACAAAATTACTCTTGAAAAAGTTCAATAAGCAAAATGATGTCTGCTAAAAATAACGCTCTAGCAGCACAATGAGTAATTAACACTAGGTTCAATATACTACATAATGAAAATGCTATGTTAGGGCTTGAGCCCTAATGCTGCTGTTCAGCCCTAGTTCAGCAGGGAGTGAGGCACTTTGGCGGATCGTGTCTTGAAGGTTAGCACCATGGAAGACCAAGGTCCCTTAGATCCTTCTGCCCTGGTTTCTTCACTGCAGCTCTCTTATTACTGCTAAAAGGCAAGGTGATAGAAAGGCAAAACCTTACAAAACACACCTGGGCTCTTCCTGCTGTTCCTACAGTTGCTGTGGCCTGAGAAGCAGAGCAATGGACCACGTCAGACAGGCCAGGAGGTGACATATGGAAAGTGTGCCATTAGGATGCACTCTCACCACGACCCTGCTGATGCAGTTCTCACTGAGCCTTGCACCATTAGTGCAGATTCTAATGGGTTAGCTTTGGACAAATTGACACATTGAGAGAAGAGTATGGGCTAATTTTCTGCTTCAAACAGTAGAGAGGAGTTTCTGTAGTTTGGTATCAACCCCACAAAGCAAACAACAAGCACTGGTGGGGTGCAGGGTCTCCTTCTAACCATTCAGGATTTTTTTTACTTTAATTAGATTTTGGCCACAGTAGATGTGGCTGCTAACTCAAAGACTAAGTTACAGCATAATGAAGCTTTAATTTCCCAAGCACACCCTCATTACTTCACATAATTTCAGCCTTACCTTCACCTCACAAATATCTTTGTGCTCCTTTTCCCATCACATCCTTACAACAGCCTCAGTCATGTCATTCTCAATACTGTTTCCCTAACATGGGGTGTATGTGCTCAATTCTCGGAAAAGCCAGGACTGTCGTCAGGTCACTGAATTCTTTCTTTCCACCGCCCTAGCAACATGCAGCAGAGTGCCTCTGATAGCAGTGGGACTCTGAGTGGTGGCTTCCTTACTGAGGGCGCTGCTTAAAGGAACTAGTTATATTTTTGCTACAAATAGAAGGAAGCAGCAAATTAGTCAGCAAAAGCTGATTTTCTGTTATTAAGATAGCAAATACTCCTAAGTCAATTTACAAGCCAAAGGCTCTAGCTTCTTTTCCTCCTACACCCTCCAGCTCAGCTGAGAAGCTTTCAAAGAAAATGGGTCCCTTTAAAGTTCTGCTTTTACTGAAGACACTGAGCTGAGAGCAAATAAACAGCCCTTCATTTGGTCTTGTATGAAAATGTTCAACTTGAAAGCAGCTCAGCCAGACTGAAGTGCTGCTGATTGCAGTCGCCACACTGGGGAAGAAACAAGCATGTTCTCTCTGATGTTTGATTAGGAGATGTGCTGCCAGTGGGATTTCAGAAGGAAGTGCCATTTCTCTCTTCTCACATCCTTTCAGGGATGCTTCTAAGGTGGTCATGCCCTTTGTCTCAGTTTATTCAACGTTCATGGAGAGACACACGAAGCAGAAAAGGGAGGGGCAAGAACACTTGTGGGGCCAGTACATCCTAGACCTCATATTTCATCTTACTTTCCAATATCCCCTCTTAATGTGAAAGCTCTCTGTTGGCCCCCAAGCCAACTCCTTAGGCCCCCTGAACTCCTGATCCAGATCTTGAACGCAGGGAAAAAAACGTGGGTATGAAAGGTATGTTTTTAAAGGTACTCTGCTGACATATGTATACTGCATGGTCAAAATTCTAGCCCCAGTATAATACAGCGAAGTGTTTAAAGGTAGGATATTATAAATACACTAATTTAGGCCTCAGCTCTGCTTACCTCGGCTCCAAGCATAAAAGCTGCCTGTTGTGCTTTGCAAAATCAGAACCTTAAAAATTCCCTTCAGCTTTTTAGCAGACTAGGATGCACAATACAGAAGAAAACATCTTTATTGTTAGAGAAAAAAGGCATTCTGGTGTTGAAAGCTGTATTTTGAAAAATACAGGGCTGGCTTTTACTCACAGTGATGCCAATGTCAAAGCTCCAATTGACTTCAGTGGGAACATGATTGTATCCAATGGGTAAATAATTGCACATATTTCACATCTCATTGTTACTGTAAAACTGTTCTTCAAAAATGGAAAATAATAGCCTGGATTCAAGGACTCTGTTAAAAAGTCATTTGAACTGCATTCTAGTTGAAATCACTTTTACCAATGAAAAGATCTTTTTGTTTATTCACATTTTACATAATTAGAAAAGCACAAAAGAGAGACTTTGCTCCCCTCACCAGTATTAGTCCTGTTAGTCTTGAAGTTCTTAAAAGTATCTCCAAGCTCAGATTTTACTTTTTTCTTTTTTTTTNTTTTTTTTTTTTTTTCCCTTGGTTCTCTGCTTTCTACTAGTCCCAGCATTTTACTTTGTTTTGAAAAATTCCTCATGTCAAAAAATACCTTCTCTTGCATGGTTTCCATTGTAAAACCTCAACGTATCTACTCAGTATTATTAAACTGTTATCTCAATGAAATCAGAACACAATCAAAAAGCTGGGCATTATTTATCTTAGCTATGTCTCCACGTCAGAAAATTAAGACAGTGATGAATTACACATTACTATACAAAATTTTATTATCAGAGACAAAATTCAGATTTGTTTTGCTTAAAATACAGAAGATCAAGTTTCTCTTAAAAAAAAAAATCCATTTAGTCAGTCCTTAGAGTGAAGTAAGAATTTTATGTTGAACACACAGCAGTCACATATTTATGTAATAATTTTTAAAGGCATGTAACAGAAAACACTGTTCTCAGAAATTCATATATTTTATTTGGCTAATGGTTTCATTTTCTGATTAGTTCTATATTCACTAATTAGCATTGTAAGAATAATTCTGCTTTTATTCAAAAATCCTAGAATGTTCCAAACAAAAAATGAAAAACTTTGTTCAATGTGGCATTTTAGATATACTGAGAATCAGTAAACATCTCCCTTCTAAATGCAACTTTTCTGTGGGGAAAAAAAAAAAAGGAGAGAGAGCAGTTGGCCCTATATAAAGCTATGATTTTAAATTCAGCAAAAACACATCACCGTATACTTCACCTGAAACCTGTGCAGAAACAGGTTTCAAACCTAAATCACTTTCCAGAAATACTAGTTCAGTCATATGCATGAGTTTACAATGAATATGCATTAATTTGAAGCGTGTGACTAATCCCACAGACATCAGTGGGACTGCCCACATATTTATATATATGGCTGAGTCTTGGTCAACACAGCCTCACATCCCACCTAACATCCAACTGTTTTGATGAGTTTAAACTGTTTGAATAAGATCTATAAATACAAATAACCAATGACTGCTTTTTCAAAGCAAAATGTCCAGAACTAGAAGCTATACATGCATGTACACATAGTACATAGAGAGAAAAATGTGATATTATGCAATCATCTGTATTTTCTCTATATGAAAATGCCATTCTGGTCTGGAAAACAGATGTTTATGTGAAAACATTGGTGAACTGTATCTAAACGGAGCCAGTTTACATGGCACGTCCTACATGACAAAAACCTGAATTCCAAAGAGTACAGATTTGAGAACTGATGGAAAAATATGTTCTTCTAATTACAGTATTCACAATTAATCTAAGGTTGAGACAGAATTAACAGAGGGACTCATCTATTATAACCAGCATTTACAGCTACAGGATGACTTCTTTCTTCTTCAGATGTCAAAAGAGCTTACATGTGGAGTCTTTTGGAAAAATAATGACATTTATCATCAAGCCTTTATTTTCAATAATATGATCCATTTATGTAATTGATGTGTGTGTAGTTCATTTTCAGAGAACCAGTTTATATTTATCTTCCGCAAAAATAGAGCAACTGAACACCTTTCAGTAAAACATCAGACAGGGAGCTACAATCTCTGTTTCTATAAGGCTGTATATCTCACCCACACCAAAGCCTATTGTCTCTCAAACATAACAACATAGCAAAATTACATTTACACATATAACACAGCTGTCTTTATACAGGGTAGTTTACAGTAATTACAATGATTTTTCCATTAGAAACTGTCAGAGTTTTTTTTCAGAGAGTGTCTAAGCCCAGGGAAGTCCATCTCTGCTGAAATCTGTTGTTTGCAGGAAAAAGAGAGGGTAGTAGCCACACTCTTCACAGTATAGTATTCTACAGTTCTCCAAAAATACTATAAAGCTTTATCACATTGGAACCGATCCCAAAGTACTGATCTAATGGAAGGCAAAGGAAAACGAAAAACATTTGTCATCCAATATGTGCTACTGAAAACTAGATACAAATACACGAAACATTCTCTACAGCAGCCGAGCTGCCACCTCCAGGGCTGTTTCGGGAGCAGTGGGATAGATCCTCAGCCGGAATTCACACCCGTCACTTCAACGGATCTACCTCACTGGGCACCAACAGAGGCTCTGCGGCCACGCTCCCTCCACCACTTTGGCCGCAGCTTACTTGAAATTACAGAAACCAACCCATTAAGTGGAGTGAAATGTATCATAAAGAACTGAGACTGCATCTTGGCTGCTGGCCTGGTCCACTGTACTACGGCTATCCTGGTCAGGCAAATCCAAGTGATGCTGTCCAGAAAATGCTGGGGCACTCTGGCAAAAGCCTCCTGGCTCATGACTGCTTGTGGCAGCAGGGCCCCTCTGCTCTCACAAAGCTGCTCACCTGTGTTCTCTACCAACATGGCTTTGATATTCTGAGGAAATGGTACATATGAAATAATAAGCATTCTGAAATACTGTTTGGCAAGGTCGCACTTACTTCACGACTTACAAATTGGTCAAATATAAATGCCTTTTCTTCTGAGAAATTACATTTGGTCCGACTCACAGCACTTCTCATGTGGGTGATTCTCCTTAAACACGTCTCAGTGAAACTGGCTCCGTATGTCTTTTAAATTCCAACCTAAACTGTGTTACCATATTCTGAGGTCAAGCTCAGAATCCCCCTTCACTGTGAGCATGGACACAAGACGGAGCTAAGTTTAACCAGACTCTTCAAAATATACTTGATTTTTAAACTCTGCTCCAACTAGGGCATGTGGCCTTACTTTGGTGAAAAATCCTTTCTCCCCTTCCCACTGAAAACAAAATTACTCCTGTCAGCATGAACTACCTGCTCAAGTCAGAGTGGTTTCACTGCGTTTCAGAACTGGTATTAAGACAGGCAGAACCTTGCACAGTCATATGAGAAACAAAGTGGCCAATTTTTTACATTTTTGTATGCAAAAAGGGTGCTACACAGTCACTGATGCCATACAGGTTTGCACAGGCATGCGATTTTTTTTTTTAATAGTATTAGTACAGCTACTACTATTACTAGAATTATTACCACAAATAATTTGTAGTGACATCCTTGCAAACCACCGATTAGAAAATAGTCCAGGAAACTCCTCATACACTTTAAATTAACAAAAATATCATAAAGAAAACGAGTGTCTGTGTTCCTATTCATACTTGAAAATTAAATATTAGACTGTTTGAAAATACTTCTGAAGAAGGGACACTATAATATTCTAGACCTTTACAAACATTTTGGTCAGCACTTTTCAGTTGAGGTGGCCAGAGCTCAGGGCTTATGTTTTTTTCTGAGCAGCGCAGGTTCATTAGCTGGACTTTTGCTTTCTGCTAGCACAAGGCAATGCCATTCACCTCTGAAGACCACCCACAACCCATACTCAGCAAAGGGACCTTCTGCCTCTTCCAAACAGCTGGAAGAAAGTTGGATAGAGCCTTTCTGCATTTCAGTGGTTCCCAGCTGCTCTCCTAACCCAGGTGGTCTGGCAGCAGTGGCAGGTGATACAGCCAGCAGTTTTCTGGCTGCTCCATCCATAGCTGGACAAACAGACTCTCTTCAGGCTGCTCCACGTCTGGATGGTCCTTTCACTCCTTCACACTCATACTGACAGTGTGGCTATATATCCTGCTTAGGACAGGCAGCCTGATATGATGAGTACTCATAGCAGGAATGCTGCTAAGCTGATTATATACATAAACAGTTTTCAAACCCACATCCATTTTCCTTGAAGAGGAACTTGCACATTTTGACTCAAAGTATCATTTATGATCATGTGGAAAACCAAAACCTTATTATGCAGGTTATAAATTATTATAAATAAAGGCACCCTCCCCTGCGAATACTAGCTTCATTTTATTCTATCCAAATGATTAGATTTTTATGGGAAAAGTATCTCTGTGGAGGATTCTACATATACACACACACACAAACACTTTTCATTTTTTATTACTTACTACTAAAGACTTAATTGTATGGTTCAGGATCTTTGCTGTGAAAGCAGCCTAATGCATCAGTGGGCATATTTCCTTTGGCACTCTAAAGATCAGTGAAATATCTACAACAGCCCAAAAGCTACACAAAATTCACCTTCAGTTTCCAACATAGTATCAGAATTCTTGCTATATTCACTGAAAAGGTAATCAAAGGTCACAAATTTAGATGTACTTGAGAACACATCAAGTTTTTTTTATCATAATAAATGTCCAAGTACTCCCAGTAATAGCAGAAGTGACATGTCATTTCAGAAGAATGTTTTCACAGTGTTCTGCCCTATTAGTACCTACTACCATTTTAACAGCTGTTAGCAGTGGATACATGAATAATTCTACCAGCTACAAAGTAATAGGCCAAGATACTTGTAGTGGACAATTTTATAAAAATACAATAGCTATTTCGTTATGCTGGCATAGAATCATGTCTATTCATATGTCTTCCCATATGATTTAGGAAGCCATATCAATTAATAACTACAAAGGATCCTGAGTCATACCAAGGCCGATTAGAGATTCAACCCTCATCAAATCTCTTTAAAATGACACCCAGGTCCATGTCCATGCTGCATTCACATTTTGTACGATCTCCTCTCACTAGAAAGGACAAAGTAAAATGCTGGACTAGAAAATGCTGAAAAGTATGGAGTATTTGGCTTCCTAATCACAATACAAATCATAAAAATGAGGACCACCTTTAGATATGGGCAAGGAAAGAAAAGGACTGGTAAAAGAGAAAGAAAATAAGTAAGATAAACAGACTTTACTAAGCCGACTGTATTAGAACTTTCCATGAGGAATCAACTAATCTTTAGCACACAGCTATGTGAAACTTCTTTAAAAAAGGTTTCTAAAGACATATAATCAAATGCAGGGTGTTTGAATATTGCAGAAAACAGTTCTAGGTTTTTTAGATTTAATCCATTTAAATTTAATCCTGATTCAGTGTGAAACAGCAAAATACAAAACATAAAAAATAAAATAAGAGAGAATTATAATAGAAAGGCCAGTTCAACCTTAGAGCAAGAATACTAACATTATTAGAATACAACAATGATAAGCAACACATCAATAGGTATGTATAATATATACCTTTGGGGCTTGATATCTAGGGTAGACCAGTTGCTCAAGGCCACTAAAGTATCAATTTACATCCAACACCAGCTAAATGTGCAAGAACTTCAATTCAAATGAGCAAGAGTGGAAATTTCTGTGCACTGTGCAAAACACACAGGCTGTAATGAACTTTTGACTTTGGAATATACTGTTAGCCTGTCCTTTATCAGCGGGAAGACCAGAAACTTTTATGCGCATCTTGCAAGGTATGTGGTTTAATCTGTGGTTCTGGAAAAGAAAAGTCATCAAAGACAATACTGAATAAAACTGTAAAGGGACAGACCATTTCACACTCTTCCATTCTCTGAAATCCTCCAAGCAATTCATATTTGATGGCTTGGCTTTCTGCACACTCTTTGGATATCATAATTTTGGCCTTCATTACAGGGTAGAGATACTAAAAAGTATTTGGCTTGCTTTTTTATTATTTAAAAAAAAAAAGTCTGCATGTGATTTTTCTCAGTAGAAATTAAAAATGTGACGCTACATACTGGCATTGAGGTTGAGTTTAGTCAACCGCATAAAATAATACTTTTCACTTTTAAATGCCTTTCGTAAGAAGATATTCAAGTGCTTTGCTAACATTAGTCAAGCCTCACAACACCCCTGTGAGGTAGGTAAAATACAAAGGAGGAGGAGGATTTCACTCAGCTTCAATGTGATAATGTCTCTGGGCAGTAGGGTCACTAGCACTGCAACACTGCACAAAGGTTTAGGGCTTACTATAAGGCAAAGAGTTAACAGTACAAGAGCACAGGATTCCCTCTTCTTTTGGTTATACGTGAGTCAAGCTGATGTGCTGCACAGCATCGAAGAGCTGAACAAATGCCCACCAACAGATTTCATGCGCCCAATCCACAAACAACACCCTCCAACAGTAAAGGACACACAATGACAGGTGCAGGATGGGTACAACAGCTTAGTTATGGGATGGGTCTGCTAGTTTTTGAGGAGCAGAATACCCTGGGAATGAGAGCCCAGAAAACAATACTGTCTCCACACAACTCTGAAAATACCTGAAGATGCTTGGGTTTGGTTCTTTTCACACTAATGTTTCAATTCACAACTTACTGGGGATAAGCAACTGCAACTGTAAAGCGTGTTGGTGATTTCCACGCCTTGTGAGGGCAACAACCGGATAGAATGGCTGCTTTCTACTTTGGTGGGCCACGTGTTCCCAAAGTACATAGCCATGATGTGGTCAGATGGTTGGGATACATTGGGACAGGATAAGGAAACACTGTCCCAGATCTACATTCTACCTCTGAAGCTGCTGCAATCTGACTCCTGAAAACTGTATATTTGTGGCTTTTTCTTCCACAGTGTAGACATGGGAGAGTATTTGGCCCCCACCAGTTTTATCCTCAGCATTTAGCTCCGGTGTGCAGATAGTCACCGTACAATTCCACTGTGTCACTGATCTTTCTGATTAAGGACTTAGAAGAAACCAACATGAGTAAGAAAAATGGCATTCATGAACAACAGTCTGTGTGAAGTACAAGGGAACAGAAAGAAAACCATGTTCTCAGTACTAGTCAGTACAAATACACACATGTACACACCCCTCACCTTCTCCATATTTCACTTTTCTATGATGGCATAAATGGTACATTCCATATTTGCAAAACTATTGCCCATATAGAGAGTCTGACCTGTCTATCATAATAAATCACTACAGAGACTGGTCTACCACATGCAAGACAGCCCTCTTAGGTAATTTTAAGTCTTTGCATGCAAGATATTCTCCCTTTTTTCCTAATTTCCATTTGAATCTTATGTTTATTTATAATACTTGGGCACTATGAGCAACTAAACTTACTACTGTACAGGCTGGGTGACCTGGGTGACCCATTTTGAGTATCAGTGCCTTGTAAAGTAGCAGAGAAGAGGTGGTTCATGGATTCTGTGATATCAGTGCAAAGCTCCTGCCCCAGCGCACCTTCACAGTTGAAACTGTTTCACTGATCAGCAGTTAACAAATGTATATGATTACAACGCAATGATGATGTCCTTCTCATTTTCTCTCTCCAACCCCACTCCTGGCCCTTTTCTCTTTCTCTTCTCTCTCACTATTCTGCTTATTTAAATATAGGAATATTAAATATAGGACTGCAGATACATTTGGTAACTCAAAAAATGAGCTGGCATCTTTGTAATCATTAAAGAGACAATCTGAGTGGTAGACAAACTGGCAGCAAGTGGGAAAGTTGATTTTACATCTCATACTGCCCCAAGCTGGAAGCCTTCTGCGTTTGCTTGCTTTCCTTTTGTTCATTGAAATAGTGATTGTCGTAGAGTCTTTGTGCTTTGTATAATGCCCAACTTTGATGTAACCAGAACTCACATACAAAATGTGGCTGTTATACATAAGCATGCTAAAATACAGGCAGAGACAGTACAAGCATGCACAAAATAGTCCTTGAAGGATTTTTGTTCAGTTTTTTTCGACATTTACATGCACCACTTAATATCATGTTTGGTTGTGTACACTGAGGACTGGATTTCACAAGCATTCATGATCTTCTCTTCTGAAAATCTTCTTGACAATTTCACAAGAGTTCAGTGTAAAAAGAAAAATCCACAATGAAAAAAAAAATAAAACAAAAAACCTTATCCCTGCAATCTTATCTTGTCTTCATGATTTTCATGTTGAACACTTTCAAAATGTCTCCTCTTCCTCTTGCAGTGAGTCATGTTAAATGATTGGCTAAGAAGACAGATTACTGTGTCAAGGACTTTCTTAGCCACTGGAACAGTTCTTCCTTATAAAGCCTTTGCCACCGCACATTGGCTTCCACTGTTTCCACAGCGCGAGAGAAAGAGACAGCAGCTCCCCCTTCATAACTCTTTATAAAGTTCTTTAGCTGGAAATACAAATTAACAGGTTAAATTTGCAGCACAGAAATAAGTCAGGCATTTAGGACAAACTTCCAAAATCACTGTAGAAGCAAATGCAGTATCAGATAGAAAGATTTAATAGGAAATGTATTAAGACAGCAGACTGTCAATTAGATGTGATGCAATTGCATCACATTGCACTGGAAGATATTGACATGTCAGTGCTGGATCACATTAATATAATTACCTCCTTCCCTTCTGCAGCTCAACTGCTGCACTGCATAGATGGCTGCTCTAAACTTCTATTTGTACCTAAGAAACCGAACTGGGAGCACTGGAATTGCTTCTAATTAAGGTTTATACGCAAGTATCAGCAGAAGGCAGCCCTGATGTCCTTTTGTTTTATCAAGCTTCAAAACATATTTATTTTATTTTGATGTGCAGATCCCTTTTGATTATATAATACAGGTCAATTGCTGAAAAAAGGCAGGGATGGTTACAGTGAGAAGAGAATGACAAAACAGCAAGTGGGCATGCATTTGACAATCTTTGAATGCCTGAAACATACTCCTTCTCTCATGAGAAAACTTTGATCTTTTTCTCTGCAGACTGAAAAGGCTTTTGCTCTGTTCTTGTGTATACTTGAAGTATAGCACCAGCACCTGGATTATTATACCCAATGGCACTGGTGGGTTTTCAATTATTGTTTTTTTAAAGTGAGAATTGCAAGGTTGATCTGCAGAGTAGATTGCAGGTTACGCTGACTTGTACAAAATGGTTTTAGCAACACTTATGCATAATTAGTTAATTTTTGTTTCCTGGTGACACCAAATTCACCTTGGTTACTAAATTCTGACTTCCAGCAACATCTCTATGCCTGGGCTCAAAACTGAAAAGGCTGATTCTGCAACTGTCTCATTCCCATCACAGTTAAAAGCGTGAAAGGGACTTGGAAACTATCAAAATCAGACTTTACCTGATCTCTGTACTTTTTATACCAAAATGTTCACAATACCAGTTTCTTTTAGGGAGGTATAACCAGGCAGCTTACCAATCCTATTGTGAAGGTGGAAGCTAAGAGTACAGAAGGCTTCCTTGTGCAGGGCAGATACTCAAATCTGACCACCACTGTCATCCACACCTGGGGGGAGGAAACCACCTGTGGCTCTTCCTTAAGTTCCTGAGGCCACTAGATCTGAGTGCAGATAAATGGTTGGATGCAAAACAGCAGAGCACAATCGTGGTTCAAGTAATGGTGATTGTGCTGCATAAGTATCATTGGATCCACTTGGAGCAGCACTGAGTAGCTGCTAAACAGGGTGTAGCACAACTGCACAACTGCCTCAGTCAGGAGAGAGGTTAAGTTAAAATCTTAGAGATTGGAGTTAAAATCTAAGAGAAATCTTTCCCATCTAATGAAGAAGTACTTAGCAATTAAAACAAATTCTTGTGGTGTCATTTGGACAGCATATTCGGTTAGCAGATTTTCTCACATGGAAAATACTGTAAGAAAGAGAAAAGCAGAGAACATATTGGCAGCTTCTACTTTCAACACTGATGTTTTCAAGGACTGCCCTCTGCAGCATAAACTAATGCAGATAGAAACATCTCATCCTTAGTTTCTCAACCAATAGTCAAGAGAAAAAGACAGACCTTCCTATCCAGCCAAGCACAAAGAAGTGCCTGCACAATCCCCCTCCTGACACCACCTCTACACACTTGTTTGCTTTTGCACTCTGCTCCTCAGCCTTGTGCTGCCCAACTGCATAGGCAGATGGGTCTTCAAATCCAGTAGAGAGACCAGAGTTTCTGGACAACTTTATTATTGTTCCTGCCCTGCTCCCTGCTTACAATGAATACAGCCTCACATGCCAAAAGTAATTTAAAAATTACCTCTCTTAGCTCTCCTTCAGTATTGAGGAATTCCGTGACCCCACTGACAAGCTTTGAATTCATAAATAATGCTTCTCCATACCTGCAATGGCAAAAAGAAGATGCAGGGAAAGTTACTGCAAGATCCAGGTCAACTGAAAATTAGAAAGTAATCTTCTGTAAGCAAGGAAGAAGGCATGGGACTGATTTTGGGGGATCAAGGGAACAGCACTGGAACTGGGTATTAGTATTTCAGGCTAAAAACCTAGACTGAGACCTTGTTCTAGGCTGAAACGTTTGTAACTTTAAGTCAGATGCTATCAAGCAGAATGGGTTTAACTACAGGCACAGATGAGTGCTCCAGAGGAGGAGAGGACGAAACCATCTCCCACTTACTGGAACAGAGGAGACTGGGGGGGACCTCATTTCAATCTAGAACTCCCTCTTGAGGGGAAGGGGAGGCGGAGATACTGATACCTCCTCTGTCGTGCCCAGTGACAGGACCCAAGGGAATGGCCTGAAGTTGTGTCAGGGGAGGTTTATGCTGGGTATCAGGAAAAGGTTCTTCACCCAGAGGGTGGCTGGGCACTGGAACAGACTCCCCAGGGAAGTGGTCACAGCACCAAGCCTGACTTCAGGAAGTATTCAGACAATGCTCTCAGGCAAGCAGTGATTCTTGAGTGTGGTGTGACACTTGGGAATGGTCCTCTGCAGGGCCAGGAGTTGGACTCAATGATCCTTGTGGATCCCTTTGAACTCAGCTTATTCTGTGACTCTCTGATTCTGTAAAATACAGCTCAAAATACAGGTGCCAATGAAGGAGCAGAGCAGCAGCTATGGAGAATTATTCTGAGGAACCCTTCAAGCTGTACCATTAAATCAGACTTTTTGATGTGCTGCAGCCTTCTCTGCATTTTGTATTCATCCACCTCATCTACATTACAAATGGCCTCTCAAAAACTGAACTGAATCAAATTTTCTAGTTCCAGTACCTGATAATTAAAATAAATAATGCTGATAGAGAATAATATTGCTAAAATAATCCCCTGGGCCACAATGTAGCATCTTCAAAGAACCAACCTGGAATGAAAATTTGAAAGCTTGGGCAAAGAATATTTAAAGGATATTTAGCAGCAATCAGCAATGACCTTTGGCANCAGGCAAGCAGTGATTCTTGAGTGTGGTGTGACACTTGGGAATGGTCCTCTGCAGGGCCAGGAGTTGGACTCAATGATCCTTGTGGATCCCTTTGAACTCAGCTTATTCTGTGACTCTCTGATTCTGTAAAATACAGGTGCCAATGAAGGAGCAGAGCAGCAGCTATGGAGAATTATTCTGAGGAACCCTTCAAGCTGTACCATTAAATCAGACTTTTTGATGTGCTGCAGCCTTCTCTGCATTTTGTATTCATCCACCTCATCTACATTACAAATGGCCTCTCAAAAACTGAACTGAATCAAATTTTCTAGTTCCAGTACCTGATAATTAAAATAAATAATGCTGATAGAGAATAATATTGCTAAAATAATCCCCTGGGCCACAATGTAGCATCTTCAAAGAACCAACCTGGAATGAAAATTTGAAAGTTTGGGCAAAGAATATTTAAAGGATATTTAGCAGCAATCAGCAATGACCTTTGGCAGGCAATTGCTTTGAAACTGGTCATTCAAATCCTCCTGTTCACTTGTTTTTCCCAAAGTTTTTTTCAATCCTCCAAATGAAGCATCTACATCACTACTGTGTGTCTGCGGAGACACAATAAAGAGGCTCTTACACCTGCCAGGTTCAGCAGAAAGGAAAGGAAAGACCTTTATTGTTTACATTATCTCATTCTTATACACGTCCCAACTCCACAAGGGATTGGAGAGCATGTCACTTCCTTCTCAATCCCACTGGAGAAGAAAGGTGCTCATCAAAGCTCTCTTATCACAAAAGGAATGAAAAACAGAAAATACCGTTAAGTACACACTGGCTATTATTTACATGAAACTGTGTGAGAAAGAATCTGACTCCAAGGTTAAAAACAGACGGCTTACAAAAACCAGGGCAACACTACTGACCAGATCATTCCTTAAGTTTTACATTTCACGTTGGAATAGTTTGTGGTTTGTTGTTTTGGGGCTTGGGGTTTTTTCAGTCTCCAGCATGAAGAATAGAATTCCCATGGAAACCAGAAGCAAGTCTTCTGTTCAGGTTAGATGTCATTCAGCATAGTAAAAGGCACTTGACAAACAGTTACCCTTATCTATATCTGCACATCTGTCCAAAGCACTATCTAGCTAATCTCAACATGACTGGTTTTAAGATAGGGAATCCAGATCTCCTGTCAGACATGTGTAAGTATTACTGAAATTAAGTTCTTCTGGGGGAATAATTCAATTCATAGTCCACTTTTACAGACTGATTTATAGAAAGAATTCAAAATTCAAAATGAAATGAACTACCACAGTCTTTCTGTTCTGCTTCTGTTAATCCCAAATTGATTACCCTTAAATGCTTAGGTACTCTAAGCCACAGTTCTTTCAAACAGGAGAAAGAAAAAGAAGGAGAAGGACAGCCAAAGCAAGAGGTATAGAAAGACAGAGAGGGAAGAGAACTAGGTTCTCTTTGAGAAGATTCTGTTTTAGGGAAGGTTTACATTGCTTGCTATCTCGAGCTCTTGTAAGGAGAAACACTGTTGAGGATATCAAAAATCCTACTCCCTGACCACTGATAAATGAATTATTCGTGGATATTTCAGCACGTACATCTCTTTTCCCAAAATTTCAGTCACACTGGCATATACAGACATCCAGAGGCATACTACGGGAAGTATGGATTTCATGGTACTTTAAGCACGTTTAGGCTTTCTAACAAAGCCCTTTACTATTACAGTCTCAGACATAATTGACTGTTTGGAAAGCTGGAAGCTCCTCTTGATGGGGTCTTTTGACAAGGTTACCAATCCACTTTACAGAAGCAACCTCATAAAAACAGCTGCAGGGATTTTATTTTTCTTACAGTCTACTGTAGGCACAGTGCAAACAAGAAGTAACAGAATTCCTTCCACTAAAAATGATAACTTCATGCATACCTGTGCTGATTACTGCCCATTATGTATACTTGGCAAAAAGTCAGCCATTTACCGCAATTTCTGTAGAAGCTCTTCTGGCAAAAATGCTAGAAAAGTCACTTTCCAAAACAGCATTCTGCAGGTGTGAAACATAAGAATGAATAGGAAAAGTGTTTGGTCTTACAAGTGTCAGTCTTCTCACTCTTCATAGGAAAGACAACAGCACAACAGAACCAGGACCTCACATGCTTGAACTTCCTGGAAACATTCTGGAGACACAGACCCTCCACTTCACCTTTCCTTCTGCAGATGTAAACCCTCCAGTGCCCCACATTTGTGCAGGCTTTGCACTTCTGCAAACTTTGAGAGGCAGCATAGTCCATTTACTTTGGACAGATATAAATGCCTTCCCAAATACTGTCAAGTTCCCAAATGCTGACAAATGATTCAGCACTTGAGAATGAAGGAATTCTTACAGGCAGCTGATGTATTAAATTTTCACACACAGACACGTGTGCTCACAGGATGAAAATGCTTTTGGAGACAAGGTAGTGCATGCTCAGATAACATGAAGTCAAGCATAGTATTTTCAATTCTCTTTTTCAGAGTTGTGGCAGTCTTAGTCCCACAGATTTCTTGCTAAAGACTTGTTAGGCACCTTGATTTTTAAGTCACCTGTGTAAATTATATGTGTGACTTTGAAGATTTTATACATCATCAGTATGTTCTGGACAATGTGAACACAAGCATACTGTAAAGATATGAAGAATTAACAACATTTTGTGGCAATTCTAACTCCTTAACATGCTGTGTTTAAAAATAAGAAGAAATAGCATTATAATTTATTGCCCCTCAGCTATTTCATTTTACTATCTGAAACATCAATACTTTTTATACTAAGTTAAATGGAAAATACCACTGAGATATCACTTTATTAATGTTTCATACAAAGTATTTTAATTTTGAATCAAATTGAATAATAAAATATAATTATAGAAAAAGGACGCCTTGGGACATAGTATACTTGAATCATAGAATCATAGAGTGGTTGGGATTGGATGAGACCTTAAATACCATCCAGTTCCAATCCCCCTGCCATGGGCAGGGACACCTTTCACTAGACCAGGTTGCCCAAAGTCCTATCCAACAATACCTCACCACCCTCACGGTAAAGGAATTCTTCCTATTCTCTAATCTAAACCTGTCCTCCTTCAGTTTGAAGCTGTGCCCCCTTATCACTACATGCCTTTATAGTAAGTCCCTCTTCAGCTTTCCTGTAAGGACCTTTAAGTACTGGAAGTTGCTATAAGGTCTCCACAGAGCCTTCTCTTCCCCAGGCTATACATTCCCAACTCTCTCAGCATGTTTTCATAGGTCAGATACCCCAGCCCTCGTATCATGTTTGTGACAGCCCTCGGCACTTGCTCCAAGAGGTCCATATTCTTCTTGAACTATAATTCCACAACAAAGCTTATATCTTAAAAATGCAGTAGTGTGGTGAGCTCAAATCAGAAGCCTAATCATAGAATCATAGAACATTAAGGGGTTAGAATGGACCTTAAAGATCACCCTGTCCCAACCCCCACCCCTCCATGTGCAGGGATACCTTCTGCTAGACCAGGTTGCTCAAGGCCTTATCCAACTTGGCTTTGAAAACTGCCAAGGGATGGGGCATCCACAACCTCCCTGGGCAACCAGCTCCAGTGTCTCACCACCCCCACAGTAAAAAATTTCTTCCTAATATCTAACTTATTTCCTCTCTTTCCCTTTGTACCCATTCCCCCTTGTTCTATCACTACATTTCCTGACAAAGAGTCCCCCCTCTGGCTTCTTGGTAGGCCCCCTTCAGATACTGGAATGTTGCTGTGAGGTCTCCATGCAACCTTCTCTTCTCTGGGCTGAACAGCCCCAACTTTCTCAGCCTCTGTTTGCAGGGGAGGTGCTCCAGTCCTCTTACCAACTTTATGGCCTTCCTCTGGACTTACTCCAACAGTTCCATGTCCTTCATATGCTGGGGACACTGGAACTGTACACAGCCCTCCAGTGGGGTCTCACCAGAGCAGAGCAGAGGGGCAGAACCCCCTGCCTTGACCTGCTGGCCACGCTGCTTTGGATGCAGCCCAGGGTTGGCTTTCTGGGCTGTGAGTGCACACGGCTGGGGCATGCTGAGTTTTTCACCAACCATCACCCCCAAGTCCTTCTCCTCAGGGCTGCTCTCAAATCACTTCTCTGCCCAACCTGTAGGTGTGCCTGGGATTTCCATGACCCAGGTGTAGGACCTTCAACTGTATCATGCCACTGTTTCACTACACAGTTAAGGGGCAAGGTATTAGACTAATTCTACTTTCTCAAAGCCTCACCTAAAAGGTTCTAATCTATGATTACAAAACAATGTTATTTTCAATATATATCATGTATGTACAGCTTGCATTAACTAATTTCATTTCACTGCACTGAATCTTTTGGTGATCAACAGAAACTCAACTGGATGTCACTTTCAGAAAAATCAACTGCTACAATCTTTTTGGTGGCTCTGACTTGTGTTTGGAGATCAAACTGAATGAAGGTAACACAAAGACAGTGTTGGGCAAAAAGACAAATTCTCTGTTATTTTCTCATTTTAAAAAAAAAGGACAATAACAGGTCTTTGATGAGGCCTTACTGATTGTTAGGAATTCAGATTACACAGTAATGCATTCCAAGCAAGTGAAATAAATACAATTCAAATTCCAGGTGACGTTAAGCTATTTAAAATTATAACACCCAAAAGATTTGGCATGTGGCATAGTTTGTTAAATGTTTTTTATTTGTCTACACTGCTTAACATTGTCCATATCTAAAATCACAGGTGTTAGCCAGGTTGTCAGATAAACCTACTTACTAAGGCAGGGCACAACTACAGCATATGTGTTTGTAGCAATACAGATTGTGATGGCTTTATGCCTAAACTCTGGATAAATCCCTGGAGGAACCTATCTGCACTGGGTTGCGTAATAGTAATACATCTGCCATCCACTTTCTGTGTTAAAGTCCAGTTCCTAGAATAATCACACCAAAAGCAGAGAATTCTTAATTTTTAAACTCTTCAGCACTCTTAGAGCTCTTTGGAAATGGCTTTCAAAAAGTATGCTCCTGCAATATAGATTTCCAAAACCAATTCCAGCTCAAATCTATTTTCCCAGATGAACTTCTTCTAAAATCCCACTATACTATAAAGTATTATCCAAAACAGCATGAAGGACTTTCTGAATTTTTAGGAAAGTTGCACAGTGTCTGAGTTTCTTTGACTCTTATTTTGATGCTGTGAAACCTATAGGAAGTTTGCACCTGTATTCATCGGGCACTGGGATTTAGTTGCTTACATAGAGCATCTTAAATATACCATTTCAAATATTCTGTGGTACAATAGCTGGCTCTTCACAAGTCCAGAATGGAACAGATCTCTAATGCCTTTCCTGCCAACACCAAAGGTGAGACCTGGCACGGGATGCCTTAAAATCTTGGACACTTGCCTTTGAGAATCCAAACCTCATGCAAGTCCTTTTTAATCTGTGAGTATCAGATGAGCTGCTGTGTAATCTTTCAGGCCCTCAGGCTGCCCCTCAAGAACTACAGAAATTTGTCATTCATTGAATTAATATCAAAATCTCCATCGAAAAGGATTTTTAAATGTTGACTGGGCTTCAGAGTAGGAGCATGTAGCACTTGTTCAAAGAGAAAGAGAAGCAGGTGTTAGGAGCAACCTTGTCTCCTTTCTGTTCATCTATTTTTAATTCAAAATGTTGCTCCTCTATTACTTGACACTCACCTGAAACACAGAGTGGAAAGAAAGGGGATGACACTACATTAACATCCTTTTGAAAATGGAAATGTTTCAAAAAGGGTTTGGTGCATTTTTTCCAGAGCTGAAGTAACATTTTTGAAAAGATTATTTTTTCTATCAGACTTCTAATCAGAAAAATTCCTTCAGGAACTGCTGTTTTTTATCTATGTAAAAACAGAACTGCAGCACTTGACATATAGATAGAATTCATTATCATAAGCACAGACACAATACACTAATATATATACAGATGATTGCTAAGAGACAAATGTCTCTACGCGTGTGTGCGAGAACCCATGAATAAATGCATTTATGACTCATATGTAGGTATTTCATATTTAGAGACATCTCTATTTATGGATTAAAAGAGAATGGACTAGATTCAAGAACTTACATAAATACACACCTATACAAAACTTACACAAATTTTATCAAGATAAGAAAATGAAAATAAATTAAGAATTTTTATCTTTACCTAGCATTTAGTATTTTCCATTTTTCTCTGAAAAACTTCCAAGCAAGATCCCTTCCATGCGGATTTCGAGCTACATGGATTATCACATCAATTGCATCCTGATCCAGGACAACTTCTGAGTTGAGAGACAAATTCAAAAGTCTAGTGGGAGAAACAAGAACATTTAGTTTCACAAACGCATTATCTAACATCAATCCATCAGAAAACTCTCAGAACAAAAAGATCACTGCTGAATTGTTTAAGTCTCCAAATGAGTTTAGTGGGTTATTTCTATGATTCCAAAGACTGGATACATTTATGAATCAACTTCACACGTGCACTTTTATAAAACCTGTAAGGTCAGACTGGTCAAGGCATTTAAATAAAGGGCATGGTAACAAAAAAATACCAATAATTATTACAGGATTTTAAACATTTCCAATGAACAAAGGAAAACCTGGAATTGAAAAGAGAATATGTGTCAATTTTCATGTGCATTAATGCAAAAGCGTAAAATGGTTTAAACAGACATTAAGCCTGTACTTGAAAAGCAAACCTCTTTCATTTAGATGAAAGCTCAAGTGATGATCCATAACTGTTGAAGTGATTATTAGTAACAGATTCAAATATAGAACGTTTTTTACCTGTTGAGCAAGTTTCTGTCATCACTGCAAGTTAAGGCTTCTAATAATATTTTTTTCTCAGACACCGCTGTGGTAGAATGAAACTTCATCCAAATGAACTCCCATACATCTTCATCCATCAGTGAAACTCCTGTACAGTAGACGATGTCTCTCACATTGAGAGGGATTCTACAAAAAAAATCAGTAATAGCATTGTGGTAAATAAGCAGCCTCCTAATACTGGATACAAAGGAGGAACATTTATGAGAGATCAAAGTTACTGTCCAACACTAATGGGGTTTTTTGAAAATTATATTTGCATCTCTTTACTGTCACCAACGTCTCCGAGGCCAATCTAATGGGCTTTCTAAAGGGTAACACATGCTTGCCATTCCCTTCATAATGCTGTCACATTGTCAGGAGACTATAAAATATGGTGATGCAGTTCATCGACTCATAATGTGCCACATAACCTACAGGTAACATAAGCTCTCCAAATTAGTGCAGGATCTTATCAGTCTGTTGCTGGGCTCTATGCCAAATCTGCTCTTCTTGCCCTTGCACTGTTTTACAACAGGACCTGATCAGCCAGAAACTCCTCCTTGCTTGTGCTGAAAAGTGCTTCATCTTCATATAGTAACATACAAGTAAGAAAGCATGTGCTGTGACAATGATACACATGATGTCGTCAGGAGTGAAGAAAACAGAAAGATCTGTTCAATTTTCTCATCATATTAATACCAGTACAAAACCAGCTGTGCCATAGGATGGTTGCAAACTGTGATTACTGCTCAATTAGTATCGACCCAAACTACAGTTAAATGACAAATCCAGATCTAGTATGTGCATATGTACAGTTTTCTTCTAAAAAGGTCTCAGCTGGGCTTTCAATTTCCTACCTTGCTTGTGTTTCCTATACAAGCATAGAAGCTGAAACATTTCTGACTTAACGGTAAAGTAGACAAGTAAAGCTAGACATTTCTTAGGGTAGTATGTTTCTGATTTTCAGGAAAAAAACACCTTCTTTTTGTTGGTAATGGCTGGGCTGAAACTCATCTGGAACTTCATATTCAAGATCTCTTTAGAGAATCTAAAAGTATATAAAGCTGTGTCTGTAGTAATACAGTGGGACAAAAATTGAAATTATTGCTGTAAAATTTGGTATCAGAACTTACACAAAACAGGAAAAAAAGGTTTACATCAATACTTTAACTGTAAGATGATTTCATCAAAGTCTTATACCACAGACTGGGCTATCCCAGTCAAGAACAGAGGTTCTTCCACTCCCATTTATTCATTCTCCAGAAAGAAACTCTTACACTGAAATGGAAAAAGACCTTTCCTATAGTCTGTGATGAGTGCCTTTGTTAAAAACCTTCAGCTGATCTCTTTGGCCATGTCTGAGTCCCTAGAAAATTAAAGCAGTGTGGCTTTTTGGAATTTTGAAGTTTTGGTTCCTCTTCGGTAGTTCAGAAGGAAGCAGACAAGGTAAGGAACCATATAGATTACAAACCATTGCTGCCTCTCTGGGGTTAACAGGTATCAACAACTATGACAGATTCTTAAGAAAAAAAGAATATATAGTTAAATTGAGGCAAAAGGGGGGCAGGGGAAGGGAAGTGCACTCCTACTACTATTGGCTGAAGAACTTTGGGGAAGTAATGCATCCTGCTTCTTTGTTACATTTTTGCTGAGCAATAAAAAAGTCTTGAGGTCGACGCTTTATTCACGTTCTCTGGCCAGCATAGTCATCACCTCTGAGGGTGTATGTGCAAGCGTAGATGTAGACATATGAATTTTGCTCCTGTTGAGCTGACATGGCTCAGGATAGTGCTGCTTCCTTGGAGACTTTTTAGCAGAGTCCTTTGCTAACAGAGCTACAAAGGGCTGCCTTGACTATTGCTGAGGTATTTTGCATTTGATGGATACAAACCCAGACATTTGTTTAAATGTAAACTCTCCCAAGCAAAACTGAAAGGATGGATGAGAGAAATGTAACCCATTTTAAAGTTCCTAGGAATATGAAACTTAACTATGTGCAGCACACACCAATATTGCCTTCTAAAACAAAATCAGAAGTGCAATGTCTCATCTCTGCCATGAACTGCTTCCGTCTAGACAGGGTACACTGGTACTACAGGGCAGAACCTGGAATGGTTTTAGACCTGTTTCTTCTCCTCCCACCACCAAAAGAGGTGAGAATATGCCTGTTCCAAGCAATGCCAGACAACCAGAATGTCTCCAATTATGATCACATAGCTCACGCAATTCCTACACGTCACATAGATAGGATCTCCAAAAGGTTCCACAATTCCTTCCCCTTAATTTTTCTTATCACCTTCTTAGGGTTTTTATTCTCAATGTTCTGATGACTTTAAATATTTGGCACTGAAAAACATTATCAAGTCTCCTCAGATTTATCCAGGATCAGTAGGATTTGACTCATGTATGGTCTATGCAATTGCTACTGTGGTCCCTAAAGAACTTCTATGTCAAGACCAAGGAAACAAGAAAATCTTTAAAGTTGAGCAGATGCATTAAAAGAAAGAGTGTTTCAACATACATGTGCAGTAAAAGAAAAAGGTTACCAGTTTCACTAGTCTTCCTCTACTATTGAGTCTTGATTCTCAAAAAAATGAGTTAACATTAGTAAAATGTCAACATTTACAGAATTATCTATGTATGCTAGGTGTTGAATTTCCACTTCTCTGTAACAGAACTTGTACTTCTTATTTAAAAGTCTTATCATTAAGCCCTTGTTGAGATATTTCAAACATTAATGAATATCAGCAGTTTATTTTTCCCCATTTAATCTTTCTTTCAAAAACTGCATGCAAAGGAAACTGAATATAACTGACTCTAATGCAGAAAATTAAGAATACATATTTAAACACAATAAACCAAAACATACCAAAATTAAAGGGGCAGATATTCAGGTACTGCCTTTGTGTTGACTTACATTAACTGAGAATGAGGCTTAAAGCTTTCTAATACCGCAACTATCTTTCAAAACTTTGGCTCAGAAATGACAGTAATATAAATATGCAGCCATATACATATACACTCTGCACAGAACATTAAATGATATCGTCATCGTGTCCTGATTTTCTCATCACTAAGTTTTTTGTTCTTAAAACACAACTTTCTTACTAGCTTATGTCTTTTCTTTTTTTTTTTTATACTTTTAATATGGGGTTTAATACACTACAGCAGCTGTAAGAACATACACTAAACCAAAGGGATTAAGGGGTGCTATCCTGACTAAGGGACCAAACAACCTGTTGCCCCAAATCTGACCTATCACATGATACCTGAATATGAAGAACAACTGAACCCAGTCAAGCCTTATTTCAGTGAAGGAAGGACAAACACTAAATCATTTTTTTAGAAGCACATGTAGTTCTTTCAGAGCTTTGACAGCAGAAACATTATCTCTGGATTACTACAAGATATGTGGTTCGGCCAACAGTAATTCTAAGGAACTATAAAGCAGCTGGAAAAGGTAATACTTTTTTGGTTGATTGTCCCATTAATTCAGGTAGGAAATGTGGGTTGGAAGGACTGTCACTCTCTTCTTGGCTAGTACAGACACAGCAGCAGATGTACCTAGAAGTGGATCCAAGAACAGACAGCTTGGATGTCACTCACTTGTGATGCTTACATTTTTTCAAAATTTACAGTAAAACATACCACTTCAAAGGGGCTAGGCCATTTTCTACATTCTAAGGGACAACACCAGCAAGTTTAGCAGCAGTGTAGTCAGTAAGCACAGGACATTTGCATCTCTGGGAAGGCAGAAGGCCTCAAGGCAAGTGATAGAGCTGATCCCATGATCATAGCCTAGATGCCACCATTTTCCTTGCTAAGAAAACTCAACTGCCACCAAATCGGTAGCAGTATACAGGCAGTGCTGCAGCAGATCTAATCAATACCATCCAATCAACTGCTCCAGGGATGGTTTCAGGTCTGTACCTATAAGCTAAGTAATTAGGACAATGTGAAAAAAATCAGTCCCTACAAACCAAGATACCAGACACAAATACTGCTTGTAAAAGGCTTACCTTCAGAAACTACAGAATGTACAGCTATTAAAAACTACAAACTACTCCTCTGAGAGGCTTGGAATCAACCCCCCTGTAGACAGGGGGGATTCCTCTTGTGGAAATGAAAATTGCTTATGAAAATGTGAATATCCCCAAAGTAATTTATCTTTAACTATTGCCCCTACAGAGAGTCCTCTAATTGAATTTTGTCAATTTGTGGGAATTTTTGCTTTCTCACTCGTCCAGTCATTTTGAGCACATTTTCTATAATTTTTTAAATATCTGAAATCTCTCCAGTCTACAGGTTTTCTAGTATTATAGGTTCCTGGAAAATTGCAGTTCCAAGGCACTAGACCAGCATGTGGCTGTTTGCCCCTTGTATTAACTGAATCAAGTGGATAAAATTACCATTATTTTGGTACTGCTTAGGTTGTAACACTGCAGAACACATCCTGTTGTCAGTGAAACCTCATCTGCACCTTTGAGGCTGCTCTCATTTTTAAAGAGCTAATATGATTGATGGATACTTCAGAAGAATAAAAATAAACATTTGAGAGCATCACTTTAAATGGCTTTAATTTGAACACTGATCCAATTTATTTAACTTTATTTTTCTTGCTTAAGAGATGTGATGGTGAGAATGAAATATGTAGCTAGCCGAGCTCATTTAAAAATTAAACACTTTGGGAGAGAAAGTTAAAAATTAAACAGTTAGAAAAAATTAATTAAAATTGTGCTGTGCCTTTACACAGATTTCTTTTTTCAAGAGTGAATGATAAAGTTCTACAATGAGCTAAGAATAATGTTCTAAGTTACAATTAACTGGTGCATACTTGCTCCTATTTAAAGCATGTTCGAACAATTAAAAGATACACTTATAAAATTGAATAATAATTATTTATCTTCTGGGGAAATTGTGTTCTAATTTTTAAAAATTTAAATGCTTATAGCTGAGACAGTTCTTTGATTAAGTAACAAGTTTCAACACCAGTTAGGGTACTACTTGACAAAGCAAATTAATCACAAAAATTATTCTTTATTTTTGCAACAATTTAACATTTAACTTAAGCCTATTTTTCTTGATGACTATTTTTATAGTCTTGTTTAATAGGTTACAGGGCTCAGATAAGAAACAAGAATGAAGTATTAGTACTTTGTTGGCAGATCTGCAATACAGATGCTACTATAAAGAAGAGCCCTACACATTTTATTTTTAAAAACTTCAATCCTGAATTTTATATTCCCATTCTCTATTACAAACTCCAGGAGTCATGCTGCTGGCACCATTGTGCAGAAGGAGGAGTGGATGATCCTTTGCCATAGCACATACTCAGTCTAAAGAGAGAGGGCAGAACTTCCCCTTGAAAACTGAGGCACAGGGCTGTGATGGGCTCGACATTCAGCTGCCTGTCCCCCACTGATGTCAGGGGACATTAACTGAGGAGAGGGCTACTCAAGGTGTCCGGGGCAAAGCTATGCACAGTCCCTGTCCTGTGCTCCCAAGTTTCAGGTATCACACGGGTCTGACAGAGGCAGGCAGGGAGTACATCATCCCTCAAGTGATGGTTACTGCTATTGCTCGTTCCCGTTCCTTCTGAAGGTCCTCCACAAGTGAATGTGCAACCAGGATAGTCAAGCTCCTCAACACTGACTTTAATGACTGAGTGATGAGTTAAGTACTTCTTTGTGGCACTGATCTCTGAGTAGATATGCCTTTTGTCCATTTTTGCAACAAGAATATGGTCGTTTCTGATCAATTGGTTTTGCAAAGTTGTGGAGAGATCATCCCTGAATGAGAAAATTGGAGACCAATCTAAATTCCAAGGACTTCAAAATAATTACTGCTACTCCATAATTACTACATATAGGGTCATTTTATTGCGGTGACACACAGAAGTCAGAAGGTAAAAACACTACCTGAACCAGCTGCCCCATAAAGCCCAGTTTTATCTTTTACAAGGTTAAGTCCTCTCTCTATTTAGACCCAGATGGTCTTTCAGAGTGCTAAGTCTTTGATTAACTCATGCACTCAACAATGTTTTCTTCCTCCTTAAGTTTTATTGACTGGAGTGCAAGATTCTACTCAAATGTTGTAACAACCTATTAATTAGTTAAATCACTTCAGCAACATTGGCTCACATTAGCTGGCAAAGCTCCAGTAACATTTCAAAATGCATGAATAGCTATGCCTGATTTTTTCAGTAATTAAAACTTCTAGGGGTTGGGAACACAGAAGAAGGGATTCACTTTATTTTTTTACATTTATCAGACACTCATGTGTGAAAAAAATTAAAATAACTCTCATTTTTTCATGTTTGCTGCTAACAATTTCCAAAAATAGCTGGTAGGCATCAAGTCCTTGAAAAAACCTAGTGCCTCTTCCAATCAACTAACAAAAGTAATTAACCTGTTGGCCATGTTCTCACAAATACTTACGTAGGTGGTTAAACGCAAGTACATTTCTAAGTTGTTTCAAGACTGTAGCACTACTGTGTCCATGCAAAACACAGCAATAAAACTATCTATTTCAAATAATTACAGAGAAATAAAGGAGGAGGAAAACGAAACAAAAAATGCTTGTTTGGAAAAACATTTGATTTTCTATCACCTAAGCCAGACTTCACTGAAATTACTTCATTGAAATTACTTCAGTTAATGAATGGTAATTTGTTATTTACTACTCCCTCAGATCTATGGAGAGTTTTGTTTATAGACATGCTACACACTGCTATACACTCCTGCAATTGTTTTTCTGGTGGCATTTCCACCAAGTAGTTAAACGTGCAGCCAAGTAAGACACTGCCAGCTTAGGCAGGTGGATGGACATGAATCCATTATTCCTTGTAGAGGAAATAAAAAGTCTGCATGAACAAGTGCAGAGGTTCAGGACTCAAAAATTTGGCTTGTTGGTTATCACTGTCCTTCAAACTATGTGATGGAAGACATTTACTTCATTATTTACACCTTTCTTGAGATGATAAAGAATTAAGCCATGTTCCTAAACATCACAGCAGTGTGACAGAAGTAAAATGGCAAACAGAATTTACTGGAAAAGCCCACATCTACATTAATACACTTTAAAAGATTAGACGAGGTCATTGAGTATTAGTGTGCAGACATGCAGGATCCTGATTTCATTACTTAGTAACCAAAAGTGGTTCATTTGTAATTCAAACAACTCACAGATGGGTTCTGACTTGAAACCCACAGACAGAACAGGAAAGTTCATCTCTTATTCTCTTTTCAGCGATCTCTGGCCCGTAGCAGGCCATCTTGCTGCACACAAGAGCTTATCTGTTGCATATTAACCAGTCAGATAACTCAAACAGGACAAGGTGTCTTGTAGTGAGTTCTTTCAGCACCACAGGTTTAACACCAGTCTGGCATCTCCCAACTGCCAATAAACATCTTACTGTCGATGTGAGATCTGGAAGATAAGCTGGGTTTCTCACTGACAGATACCTTACTTCACAAACTATAAAAAACTACACCAAACTCTCACAAAGCAGAAATCCTCTACACTTTCCATGGAAATGTGTGGAGTTTTCCTGGGAGTTGGAATGCTTGCTTCCCAGTTACTCCCACAGAGGCTGAGTGAAGGAATCTGGGTACACTGTCATCGTTTCAGTGGTAAGTTACATTTGACTACTAATCAACACTATTTCTTTTGCTAGCTTTGATATAGGTACCTTGATAAGTAGTCATGCACTGGCTTATGTCATGCTGTAATCTACTAGTAGTTCCTTTTAGTTTTATGCTGTCCAGTAACTTTGATTAAGATATTTTGTCTGTTATCTCCTGCCTGTTTAATAAATAATTCATTTTATAAATAGACCTGATCTGCTGTCCTTAGTACTTGCCAGACAGAATGATTTCTTAAATTGAAACTCTTGCTAATCTGAGGCTAAGACAGGGCTTGTCTGAAGCTCCTACTCATCCTGTGACATGGCCCCACTTCAGCACTCCAAGATTTCACAGAACAATCTGGACAATTAGACCAGAACAGATTTAAAATACCTGTATTCGCATTCAAGATCATCTATCAGTCCCTACTTCTCCTCATTCACAAAGACAGACAAATTAAAACTTGATTAACCCATGGGCTACAGAATGGGTGCTGGCTTAACCTAATTCAGTGCAGCAGCCTGCACTCCCCACTGCAAGCATCATCACAACTGATCAGAGTGCTTGCGACAGAAGATTAATAGTAGAAACAGTAAAAACTGCATTAAAGCTCAAATCACCCCAAGGTAATATGACATCAATGTCAGTGAAATGCATTTGCTCTAAGTTTTCTAGGAGTATTACGGCAATTCATTCAGGTACTTTGTTTCCATGTAAAGGACAGTAATAAATAGCAATGGTTACATTTCTAAAGTTAAAAATAAGAGCAAACTGAAGTGGCTGTAACAAGCTGGGACCTTCCTACAGGCCTGTAACATCGCACAGAACATCTGCATGTAACTTCATCTGATGCAATCCTATCGTTTCCCACCGCTCAGAGCTGCGTGTCAGCAGAATAGTGTCAACACAGCTCTACTAACAGAATCAGAATACAAGTACTCCTTTTTCTGCTGAAGGCAAAATCAGCTGTCTCAGTCCAAAGCAGCTCTCTCCCATATTCACATTTACATCATCCTGTTTAACTTTGCCCCAAGCAAGCATACATCCAGTCAACTTTGTCAGCAGAAATGTATATGCAGCAACCTGTAGCTGGTGTATGGTAAGAGTAGCTGGAAGATAACTGTGCCTGCACCCATAGAGATGTTTGCAAAAAGATGTTCAGGTCTATGTTATGCTTTGAGTCATCATAGCGTGTATTTGAGTATTACCCCCTTTTGTCTCCTGTCAGGAGTTTACATATTGCAGCTCTCCACGCCTTCTTTCCTGAACTTCAGAAATACATGTTTACTCAACCTAGCCAAGGCAAGAAGTCTGAAAATGCTAATCCTCTTAGAAACATGTTTTTCTTTCAGAATAGATGCAGTGAAGGTTAAAGGGGTTAACAAGGCTGATTATTAAGCTCAGGCAGGCATTGAATGGTAATTTTGTTAATTTTTTTAGGCTGAACCACAATGCTGCTGTATCTAAGGAGTGTGAATAATGTATTTCTTCACACATGAAAGCTTCACAGGGATGAGCTCAGTTAAATGAATGTAGAAGCAAACATCTTCATTTTCAGCCAACAGTAGCTTCTCTTGTACAACATTCTGCTGTTGACTAAATCCCAGTAACTTTATGTTTTCAGACTACAAGGGAAATTTCAACATGGTTATATGTTTTCTACTCTGTATTCTTCCGAAAATAAACATGAAAGTCTCAAGCGTTTCCACTGTTCCAGTACAAGAGCAGCACATATCCTAATTTAGGGGAGTTAAAATGATTGTCTTAATATCACCATCAAGTCAGAAGTAAATACAAACATTCAAGCAAAATGAGCTGGACACATCAGCCATTTAAAAAGAAGTAAAATTACTCAAATCCATTGATTAAAACAATGCAAGACCTATCTTGAGGTCTAACCTCAGATCTTCAGTAGAAAGAAATAATGACCTTTTTTTAAAACAATTGCAAGGATTAAAACAAATCAATTCCTAAACCAGCAAAACAAGATGTGTCCTTATAGTCTCTTCTGCTTCTGATGCTATGCGTTCGGTTTACTCCTTGTACAAACAAATTTCTTTCTCAGTTATGTTTGTTTTTCCACTGTGTTTTGCCCTGAAAAAGTGGTCATGAGCAATACCACCTAAAGCCCCTTGCATACTAAATATTTCTGGTATTTCAGGTACTGAAGCCTCTTCCCTCAGATGAATGCTTTCTCATCTTTAGACTGGAAAGCTGTATCATTTCTCTTGCTAATGAAATTAATTCCAGTGGCTGAGCTAAAGCTAGAGGAGGAAAATGTGTTGCAGCATCTTAATACTGTCCCAAACACCTCATAGAGAGGTCATCAGGCTTGCCTTCTGCATTGGCAGATACAGGGCCGAGGTACTAAACTGAAGCACAGTAAACTGCTGGAATCTCAGCAATACTGTTTGAAATGGTGTTGAAGAGCAGCTTCTCTGCCAGCTGTGATGGAAAAGGAACTGTCCTTTTCCTGCTTTAGTGACAATTTCGAAAGGCATCTTTTGCAAGAACCCCATACTCTACAATTGCCATTTATGTATTCATTTGATATAGGTATCTTTCTACCTGTAGTGCTGGACCCTAAGAGGGCCCACTCACACTTCAGCATCTCACATTAAGAGGCTCTTCACAGCACAGTGGCTGCCGCCAGCTGGAGTTTTAGAGGCTCCCAAATCCCCTTGTAGGAAGCGCAGCTCTGAGTGTCTGATTCTGCCCTGTGAGCCAGGAATCTAAAAATGAAGCAACACCTAAGTCACTTTAGAAATTCAAGCCTTCACAACCTCTGAGGTGACTTCCACTTTCATGCACAGAGGCTAGTGTTGTGGATCACACATAAGCTTGGTTTTACCACTAATTCCAGAAGAAAATCTGCAGTACTGTAGTTGGAAATCTAATGGCTCCTTCAAACAGTACTGGAAATACAAAGGGGATCTCTGGCCTTATGCTAAGAATGACCATTATTTTACTTGGTCAACAGTGGCAAATTATTTGCACAGTAAAGAGTATATAATTACAAAATACAAACAGTATCTGATATCACAATTACTTCACCTTCTTCCTGTGAAGAGTAGATGGTAACTCATTTCTGGACCAGATTAAGGAAATTTACCAGATTAAATATAATTACTAAAAACCACAGCAATTGTAAGTATATGCCAGTAAAACAGAGCTAGATGTTATTGTATTACCCAACACTTTATCCATAATTAGATATGACAAGTAAAACAGAAAAAACATTTCAAAAGAACATCTAAAAAGTCATAGATTAAAAATGTGGCTAAGAATGTTATGAATGTTAGCACTCCTTCAGTATTATTAATTGCACATTCTCTGTTACAGTTGTTTCAACTTTAACTGCAGTAATGGCCAGGGAATCAAAAACCTTCTTTACATGACTTACTGACTCTGCATTTATGTGGTATTTAATATCACATTTTAATTTAATACTGACTTAATTTTCAGTTGATTAAAATCTTGAGACACAAACCTAATTCCATTGTGTCTACTGCTTTGAAAAATTTGTGTCATCTTCCAGAATAAAGTTTCTGGGAGGGGATGGGTGGAAATGTTGCAAGTTAGCCTTTATTTTTATTGTCACAGTGACACTCAAACTATATCTATATATAAAATATCTCTGAGCTCTCTGGAGCTCTGTTTTTGTGCTTTGGCTATGCAAGCCCACCAAAACCAGGCTTGCTGCAATCATCAGTCATTTATGTGATTCTGTTTCAAAAGATGGCATGGCAAAACCAAGAACTTTTACAGTACTTGCTGATAAGGTGTGGAATAGGCAAGTATACACAGAGTTTCTGTACTTGCCACCAACTTTCCTCACCAGTTGTCAGAGAAGTCTGGAGAAAGATGAGCAGCATGAGTTTCCCCTTCCTTGTGAGGAAACAAGCTCTGAGGGAATCTTACAGGTTCTGAGGTGGCTGTTTGCAGCAAATTCACGAACAGCTGTTAAGGGCATCAAACCCAGCAAAACACTTGATTGATGAGAAAGAATACAAAATGGCACCTCTTAGATGTGCTCTCTGCATATATCTTGTACTTATCTGCTTGCCCTTTGCACCTAAGCTAGTTATTGTCTCTGAAGTGCTAAAAGAGGCTGAAGCATGACTCAAACACCATGCTAATTAAATTCTGATTGTAGAATAATCGTTTTCTTGGTAGAAAAGCAGGAAAAAGAGCCCTTGCTTTACTTTCAGGTTTTAGTCCGAGTTAGCTTAAACTGAGTAGAGGTGGTATGGGTTAGCTCTGATTCAGCAGGATCTGAACATTCCTGAGAGAGCACTGACATACCCCACAAATGCTGTTACTGTGAAACACGAGCTGATTTTATGTTTACTGAGCTGCTATTACTAGTAGTCTTTGTAATGTCATTTCAGTGTAAGTAGATAGGAAATGAGTTTTGCTCATATATCAGTTACATTCAGGATGTGAGACTGCTCTGAGAAAACTGGTAAATTCTAAGTGCGGGACTGAACAAATCCTACAATCTTAAAAAATAAATAAAAGCATGTCTCTATCTTCTTTGCCAGTTGTGCCCCTATTTATCAGCTGACTGTCAATCTCTATTCTGTAATTACATTATTTGCTGCAGCCATTTTTCAAAACTGTGTGGTTCCTTTGAGAAACACATTGCTTTAACTTAGTAGCTATTCTCCTCTGCCCTGCTGTGGTGCTTTTATCATAATACTCATCATATGCTGGCAAACACAATCTTCTACTACCAAAAATGGCCCCATTGAAAGGCTAAGATGAATCTTCAGATGGCTTCTTAAATTTATTCCTTTTCTCTCTTGCTACTGTTAGTAAAGCAGTAAGCTTGTGTTTTGTTATGTTTTTCTTTTCTGATGCCTCCTTTCTTAATCCTGTTGGAAAGGAAAGACACAGGCAGGTAGCTTTGCAGGGTGACAGCTTTTTTAACACTGAATAATCTACTGCTGTGCATGCTAATAGGTAATGCTAGGTTTGATTAACTAATTTTGCAAATGAATATCCAAGTAAATTACTTTTGCAGAGTGTTTCCAATGATTCGTTCTCTTTAATTGCCTTCTTGAATAGCTTCATACTGATTGTTGCAGCTTATGATAAAGCAGCTCATATAAAACCCTGGGGTATATATTTCATAGTAAATATATCTGATAACACCTTACACAAGAAGACCCTCTACCTCACACACATCTTACTTAAAGGTATATAGTCAGAGTTTCAAGTTGTTTTTTTTTTTTCCAGAAGCTTCTAAGTCATATAGGAATGTAATTTCCCTTCATGCTCAGTTCATGGCTGGTTTTAAAAGACACTCGGATACTTAGATACCTGGGTATGCCCGTAAAGGATTTTTAAAGATTACAGAGACAGAGAGAGATATTTAAATTGCAAACAAACACCTAATTAGTCCAAGAAATCACTGAAAAATCCTGCTTGCTTCTCTGGCTAGAGAGATCTGATCCTTTTGCAGAGATAATACAAGACTCTCTAAAATGAGAGACTTTTTCTCTTATCTTTCTTTTTTTATTATTTGGAAGTAAAATATTCTCTTTTAAACCAAAGTATCATGCCATGTACAAATGTGTACAGTGCAAATATTTCACATAATCAGAAAATCCACTTTTCTTTCTAAAGAAGTTGGGGTCTTAACCTATACTCTGCACTCATCTCATTGTCCATAGATCACTACATACTTAAATATTTGAAATTTCAGTAATTTCATATTTCTTAGATGCTTGCCTTTAGAAGATTAACTTCATACACTATCCATGGCCCGTGTTCCCTTGCCTCAGCTGAACTAACCTGTCTCTGGACAGCCTAACTTACATTCTTGCTGTCAAACCACTACAGTGTTGCTAATGCTCAAGGCATCAGCTACCATATTATTGGCTCTCTGAAACCTTACACAAGCTTTTCCATGTATTCCTGAATCACATTAATTTTCAAGCCTTCACCCTTAAATACCTTGTAACATTTCCCTCCACCACATTGCTACATCTCCTTCCTTACTTCTCAGTCCTTCTGTCTCTAACCGCTCTCACTTCTTTAAATGTTTAGCACCTTCTGCTCTCTTGTCCTGACACAGGTTTCATGTCTGTCTGACAACACCATGTTCACTCATCCATCTGTCTTTATATCCCTCCTTAAAACCCACCTTCTCATCTTCCAGCATAGAATTATCTGACAGTAATTTATCAGGAGTGGGCAGAATCCCCTCCACCCACTCATATATGCAAAGTCAAATAATTCACTCTGAAACCCCACAGACATTTTTAAATGACAGCCAGCAACCTCTGCTTCCTCCCATTAAAAAAACCTTTGCAAAGGAGGGCACTGCAGAGAGGGCAGGCAGGAGAGGAAGAGCGGTACTGCCTCTCAGTAGGAGAAATGTGAGATACACATTTCAGCTCCACTTACCGGTTCCTATTGCTGGAAATCCAGTCAGAGATTAACGTTGCAGCCTGCTGATGACAGTGTTTGTTCCCGAAGCTGCAGGCCAGCATGATGACTTCCCGACGCAACTCTCTGCCCAAATTAAAGAAAGCAATAAGGTTGCATTAACAAATGTGTTTGAATATTTACAAAAAACTACTTCTTATAACAGTGACAGCAACCGGTAGTTGGGCACCATATCAAAGATAATCTGGCTTTACAAATCTCAGTGCCACTTTAATGCCTGCAACAACTAAAGAAAGGTCATGGAACAAAACCAGCTCCCATTGACACTTATGCACTCTTCCCGACCTCTGTGGTCACATGAATACAAGGTCTTAGAAATCCAGCAAAGTCAGATATTAAGTTAGGGCTTAGGAAATCATGTTCTCCCAACTTAAGAAAGAAGAATTCCTCTCACAGCATCTTTCTGCTCTCCCTATAACCCAGAAAGGAAAAACCAGAAGGGTGATAGAGCTAATGAATTATTGACTGGCTTATGCTAAACATGACTAAATTTTAGGAGGGTGCATTTATATCATTATATTCCACAAATAAACAATAAAAAAGAAAATATAACAGTACTCATGTTGGTATGATGCTTGAACAAGTGATTTGTTTAAATTGCTTGTTGGCCATCCAAGCTTCAGATACATTGATGCAACTTGTCTTAAAATATACTCCTGAGGAGAAAAAGAAAAGTATATTTGATGTTAAAAATCATTTCATTTACTTAAAATTGAAATACTGCTGACTAGTGAGTTTTGATCTCTCTTTTTACCCTCAAATAATGTCCAATTCCAAAGACTTAGCAAAGTTACTTCTCTACTTATAATGCTCCTTCACTGCTATAGTAAAAAGCAATCTCTAGATGAGATACTTGATTAGATGCCTAGTATAAGACAATTTATTGTTATAAAATCCATTAATTTCAAAAGTTTATTGCATGCTACTTTGAACTCACAATGCACAGCTGTAAAATTACAAGAGTGTCAATTGCCTAATTTCTAGTTTGTGGCCAATCTTGACTACAGTGTGCATGTTCACTTTTAAAAGAACTCTGTTTTAATATCCACAGCCATGGCAAAAACATTATGTGAGTACAGTCAATTGACTTCAGAATACATAACAATGCAGCTGCAAATAAGCTTTGTACACTTAATGACACTATGCTTTAAGTTTAGGTTCCTGGTGTGCTTAAAGAACAAAACAAGCACAAGATCTATTTTAGTTTTTAAAACAGAGGACATATTTACATATTCTGACCAGTTTTGAAGAAAACCACTGTCATTGTATTCAGAGTAATCTTTTGCCAGTGGAATTCACCAATTTGAAAAAGAGAACTGAGATATATGGAACCGCATAGGAGACCATCTATTTTATTATTACAGATGCATAGGCATGTATATATGTCAACACAAAAGAAGATTCATACTGCAGCTTTCTCTAGCAGATACATTATTCTGTGACTAAAAAGACTTTTTATTTCCTCTATCATCACCATGGCTTTCAAAACTCCCATCAGTAGTGATAAAACACAACCTGGCTGTGAATTTTACTGGTTTTATTTATTAAAATTGTGTTTTCTTTACACAACCATGTTTGAAAGTAAAATAGCAATGGCAGACTCCTAAGAATTTTTCTTTGCAGTTAACAACAGACTAAATACGCAAATTATTTCAACAGCATTTTACATTATGGCTCTGTTTGGTATTTAGGCCTGCTCTGCAGGTTCATAAAAATTTCAAAGTGTCTTTATTAATCTGTAGTATATGTTCTACAAAAAAAAATTTTCCATGTCATCAGGTAACTCTGTGTATATGTACATACATACATATACACTTGCACATATCTGTATCAATATCTGTATACCTATATCTATATATATGTACTTCTACATATACACATACAGTCACTTCTAACTTCCTCCTCTTGAGCCTGGTGTCTGTGGTCACACACAGAGAAACAAATATACATTCAAGAAGAAAAAAGCATCCTTAAGAATTTCAGGCTTTAAAAAGTCCCTGCATTTGAAGGCTTTACAACCTTACATAAAGTTACCATATGTTGGCCATTGAAAATATGTAGACTACATAAAATTCATAGTGAATAGCAACCCCAAGAGTTCTTAATTGTCACTGGCTGCAGTCAAATCCTGTGTACTTCATAAACCATGCTTCAGTGTAGCTACAGGTATATGTTAAAATATTTGCCATGCCTATCTTAATTATCTACTGCGAGCTGTTACTGCTGTCCCTTCGGACACAATTATGAATGGGCTTCTGATTCAACGGTGATCTAATTCTTGTTAATTAAGGTAACTGCATTGAATTCACCATGGATTTTTGGGATGAAATAATGACTACAAATCTTTGCTTCAGTTGCATGTATTCTTTTCAGTTGTGCCTATATTTGCTGTTCTTGCTGATCTTGGGCATCCACCTAAATATCACTGTGGGGCTCCTCAAAAGAGAAAATCTGGCAACAGAACACTTTGGCTCTTTTAAGCGAAATACTTTATTTGTCATAACATTTTACATGAGGGATAATTACCTTTCCTTCTTCTAGTCATATATGCGTCAAACAACAGTTATCACTGTTCAAATGCAAATGAACCAAAGCTTGATAATTGGTATGTTTAAATAAAGAGTAATTAGGAAGAAACTTAATATCCCTAGGTTGTTTACAGTATCTGACTGGGGAACAATTCAAATCCTGACAATAAAAGGAGGGAGCGAAAGGAAGAAAGGCAGGAAGGACAGTCAGATGCAGAGAATAAGGGAAGAAAGAAAGGAAGAACTAGAGGAAGAAAGAGAGGAAGACTGTATCTCTTACATTGAAGATATTGTAGTTTTCTGTACGGTCCAGCAATTTATCTAAAGGATAAAGAGCTCGGCTGGCAGCATGCCAAGGCAGAAAATCTTTTTCCTCTGAAAGGTATCTCATGATCTCCAAAGGAATATTCTGAGGCAAATAACCAGCTCTGCACAATAAAAGAAGTTAGTATTAAATTGGTTTTCAGAAGATATTCACAATGGGGCATAAACGACTTCTTTTTTTCTCCCCAAATGAAATTAAAATGCAGAAAAACATGATAAACTCATCACACTTTAATGACATAAAAGTCAACCTTATAAAAAACCAGCAACTTGCAGTCTCTCCCAACACATGCAGTCACACTGACTTGATGAAGCAAGGCAAGAACACACATGAAAGAAAATCAGACAAGCTATCCCTACTTTGGATTTCTGTGGCTATGAAAGACATGAATGAAGAAGTAACTGCCTTTAAGGAAAAAAAAAAAACAAAAAATAACCAAAACAAAAGGAAAGTGCTGCTTTGTTGATTTGTAAGATAGAAAGCTGTCTGCATAAAATCAACAACCCAGGGCATTTTGCTTGAGAAAACATCTCTACTGACCATCAGCAATTGAAAAGAACTAGTGTTAAGAAGAAGCTTTACTTTTACAGTTGTTCTTCTCACTCTTTTCTCTCTCCTATAGAACTGCCTTGTCTTCTATCCACTTAAGTCACTTTGGAAGGACTTATCCAGTAACATTACTTTGGTTCAGGATGTTCCAGCATTTTGCACATAAATTATGGGTTTTTTCAGGTGTTTATAAATCAATCAGCTAAAATTTTGTCCCATTTTTTTCTATCATAAAAGACCTCCCCCTGCATGTGAAAAGAGTGTGGGGGGTACAGGAAGGGTTTTCAAATAATAGCATTACAAGTAAAATGCAATATAGACACAAGCATTTGACAGCTACTTAAAAGATCGAGTACAGAAAACACCAAGCTTTAGGTTTTGCTCTCATTTTCTTTTTCAGAACAACACTTTTTCTTAACTATCCAGACTGCAGAAATAAAGTGCAACCCTGTGGGTGTGAACTTTCCAGAAACACATTGTCTACTCTTCCCCTGATGCAGGTATTTAAATCCAAAAGGAGCTAACTATCTGCCTAGAGAGGAGATAGTGATTCTCTTTTCATTAAATACTTCAAATCAGCAAGGTGGATTCCACAAAGTACAATTTAATAGGCTACAGTATGATATAGCTTCATAGACTAGTTTTTCTCCTTCATTGCAAATGTTCCTTCAATTTCCATCAATGTCTGTGGAAGAAATGCAAACATATAGCAAACAAAATTACACACGTTAGTACAGAAATTAACCAATGCATACATGTTGATATGAATTTTTATCTCTGTTGTAATAACATGTCAAAACTGTCTTGCTGAAATACTTGAAATAGTTTGTTTTCTTGCAATGTGCACATCTTGCAGGCCTTCATTTTTCACACTCTGTTGGAAGAATTACACTCTGTTCCCTTCACGTTCTCAGGAAAAAAGTGAGTTCATGTAACAGATTTCAAAAGTATCTATCCCACCCTCCAGTCTGCTTCATGTCATCTTTGTCCACATTCTATCAGCGCCGTTTTCAACTCCGGTTCCAGCACACACTAAAGCACAAGAAACAAGATCACTTGGGGAGCTCACTGTGCCAACTGAGGAACTGAGCAGATATGAAATAAAAGTGGCAAAGCTTTTAGAGTAAGTCATGGACTAAGTCCAATGCATCTGATGATAGAAAGTTACTTCATTTTATAGATCTCGTTTTTGAAGCAGTAGAGTATCATTAAAGTGAACTCTATGTCTTAATACTCTGTAAAGATTTCTAAACATAATTAATGGAGCCAACAGCATGGTGGACTGACTGCAGTTAAATACTTTGGAGATAATATTACCAAAGAGGTAAACTAGCTTAAAGTTGCGTATATATAGTTAGTTTCTAATAGGATTCATGATTATTTTTACTGATAATTTGATTAATGTGAAAAAGTGTGGAGTTAGGAACAAGAGGAATAGCTCTAAGAAACATGCTGCTTAAGGAATACACAAATTAATGTTTATTATAGCTGCACTAATGGACATTTAAGTTCATGTTTTGAAATTAAATCTATCTATACTAAGTGCAAAAAGGAAATCAACGCTGCAAAACAAACAGATTATTTCTTTTTAAGCTTAACTTCTCCATAAGGATACATAAGCGAACTCAGAGATTGATCTCTTATTCCTGAGTTCAGAGCTTCCTAATTACTTTTGAAATCATGATTCTTGGCTGATGATACTCACTCATCCTGTTCTCAACAGAAGCTGTTACTCTCATCACACACTGCTTCTAACTTCCAAATTTATCAGACTATTCAATTCTGCCTGTCTCACACCCTGACTCTCACTTTTCCTATTGTTTCCCTAAGAGTATGGTGCAAATTTTACAAATAGATTGTGGCAAAGTTTGATTTTTTTCCTGTTTACTCCTGACACTCCTTCTCTTTCTGAGTATAACCCTAGAAGAGCTTATGCTCAGTATCATCAGAATCACACCCTCAACCACACACCAACCAATCCATCCCAAGAGAAGGGATGGGAATGAAAGGAGACTCTTGGGGATGGCATTTTTATATAAATAACAACAAATTCATCACTTCAGATCATGATTTAGAGGAGAAGTGGCTATGGCTGCTACAATTAATATGAAACTCTTCTGTCAGCACATCCTGGGCAGTACAGATCCTAAGATGCACCTCTGAGAGAACTTAAGCAGCGACATAGTTCAAATCCTCTTACAGTGGCAGTTAAGACAGCAAGTTTCCTGAAGAAAACATAAGTGCTTCAGGAACATTACCTTGGCAGAATGTTCTTTATATTCTACACTATTTTATTTTATGGATGCCTACAGAAAACCACAGTAGCCCTCTTCTTTTACACTAGTCGCTAAGCCGTGTTTATGAACTTTTTATTCCAAATACACTGCACTGCAAGACTATTTGGCATTAAATAGCTTCAGTCAAGAGGTAGTAAGTATATTTATCCTTTCACCTTTTTGCATAAAAAGTTTACATTCATAGTTGAGAAAATAGGCTATAAGAAGAAACCATGAACCATAAAACGTATAAGAAGTCTTAAAATCCAGATCACAGATCCAGGACCTGTGTGAAGTGTCCTGGGAGGCAGCGTGACTACCAGGTCAGCAGAAGACAGAACCTAGACAAAGCAGTGTGACTGTGTGGTGAGCTGTGCTCTAATGTTCTGCATCTTTACAAAGTGCAACAACTGGTTTCTTAACTTCTGTATTTTAGTACAATCATATCCTTTTAGGTTACACTAAAAGCTCGTGCAGCACTGAGACTTCAAGACTCCTCTTTCCCAGGAATACCAGATTCAGTAAGATGCACTGGCTCACTTGAACAGTGGCAAACCAGACAAAGTGTGCTGGCATGATTCTAGGATTCTCCTTCACTAGCCTGGAAGAGCTAGGTTGAAAGATGGTTACACAGGATCTGGTCAGCAAAAGCATTTACGGAGTAGGGCAATAACCAAAATGAGGAAAGAAGGCAGAACAGAGAATGAGCCTCTTCTGAGTATCTCTGTGAACTCTGTTGGAAAAACACAGACCTGTAGAAATGTTAAACAGAAATGTTTAGCAATTATTATAATAATAAGAAAACTAAAAGTAGCAACCTTCCCATCAAAAGGAAAACTGTAAAATAATTTCCCTGTCATGTAATTGCCTAGAAACGTTCACTCAAAGGTACTAGAGAGTGTAAGTTTAGTAGATACTCTACACGTGCAGCTTGACTTATTACTCTTTCAACAAAGTCACTGGAAGGTCAGTAACAGAAATCCTTATTTTTCTTGTGTCTTTTTAGCCATCAATCATATTGCTGTCTTTAAGTCCAGCAAAATTACTATCAGATATTGCCTGTCAAAGTCCAAGTGCATGAGAGTCAGGGCTAAGAGACAAGGTTCTTTTCTAGTCCAGCCATCTTGGAGGAAAATTGAAATACTGTCTGTCTCTAGGAGAATAACTGATTATGAGCTATACTGAAACCAGGTAACAAGCATAAACACCACAGAAATACTGTGGTGTCCGATCTTGTGTCTAGTCTGAAACAGGCACAGTTTTCTTTAGGTATGTCACCTGAGAATCTTAGCAAGCATGTACCTACACCTAAAAAAATTCTGCAGAGGAACCTGGGATAGTTTTGGCAAGTATCTTAACAGATAAAATAGTTAAACAGTGTTGATACATAAAAAGTGGCTGAAAGCTTACTGATGTACAGGTAAAATTTCTCAAGGGCAAGGTTAAAAAGTTTAAAAACTTCGTCTATAGTTAAAATTAAAATTAAAAGAGCCTTAAGAACTCATCTAGTCTCTCCCTACCCAAGGTATATTTATTTCTGACAGAAATTTGTCTCGTTTATATAGGCCTCTACCAATGGAAATCCTAAGAACACTACTATTTCAGTACTCCCCTGCCAAGAGGCATGAGTAAGAATATCGTAACTCTGGTCTTTTGCTCTGTAAATATTCACAGAAGAGTACCAACAGATTCTTTTCGTGCTATAAAATGATCTGTTGTTTACATATCTTCAGTATAAACTACAAAAAGCAGACATCCCTCTTTATAGTATTTCAAATCAGAGCATTTTAATTTCACATCATGGGTCATAGAGAAAACAGCCTAGACTTAAAAAAGCCTCTACAAGCCCTCTCTAAGCCAATTTTCCCCATACCAAGTCATCTGAAACACATGACTACAAAAACAAAATTTAACCAAAAAGATCACATTTGAGACACTTCATTGCTTTATCAATTTTTACGCAACTGTCCTTACCCATCAGTTTACCAGCACATCAATCACTCTGTAGTGACCACTACACATGAGAGCATGTGTTAGAAACACAGCACCACATGAGGTTTGTCTTATTATCTATGTTCCTGATTTCACAGGTGCCTGCCAAACTGAAGGGGAGAACAGAACAGGAACATGGACAGGCAAAAAGATCTGGTTTAGTTATCAGACAAATTACTGCTAGACAAACATCCTGTTCAGCAGGTTTTTCATGCCGAAGGAGGCTGCTGATGAACTGTACTGAAAATGTGATCTATCATTTTTATGACAAAGACAGGTGGAAAAAGATTTTCCAGAAGTTATATATAAGTATGAAGTGGTTTATGATATCATATCATATAATATCATAAGCACCAATGCTTAGCAAGGTACTATTCTGCTTACTCTGAAGAAGTTGCTATGGTGGCCATTGCTGAAAAGAAAAGAGGCAATGAACAGAGAAAGAAAGTACTGAACATGGTAATGAAATCTCCCTCACAAAGAATTCCCAATAAAAATCTCACGGCAAACAAAAATAATCTTTAAATTACATGATCTTTTAATGAGTCAGATAAAAGCAGAAGATCTAGATTATATTATGAAACATCAGTGTGTACTCAGCTGCATTCTGACCTTGATTTGTTCTTTACACTGAGCCATTGAACTTATGGACAGATCCCAGCACATTCATTTTCCCCTTAGGGACAAAGTACCAAATGGTAGTGTAATTGCCAAGGGAAAATTATTACTCTGTTCTGAATTATTTCTATCATAAATCCAGCACCAGTCAAACAGACTCTGTCACAAAACCGACAGGGCTGCTGTACAGTGATGAGAGTCCCACATACAAGGGCACCATAAATCCTTTAGTCCCACCACCCAACAAAGACATTATAAGTCATGTGTTTAAATCAAAATTAGAAAATCCAGGCTGGCAGCAAACTGGTCTGCATTGCTGAAACAATGGAAATGAGGTGATTTACTTGCTGCTGGTTTAAAACTCACCCTGCCTCGTCTGTTTCTCAGAAATGTGTAAAACATTACTAGCTTTTTGTCTGGGTAATTTTGAAGGGGTAAAACGCAGCTCTTCAGAACGCAGATGTGCAACTCAGATTAACATCAGTTCTGTTTCTGTTTCCGTGCAGTATATGAATAATTAGACTATACTCATTAACTCCTAAAGAGTTTAAAGTAAGTTAGGATTCTTAATAATTGATTCATTGTTTTGCCCTAATGGTAAAGTGTGTGGATTAGAATAACTCACAGAGAAACTTGGTGCCAGTGAACATCCACATTTAACTGTATCTGTCTTTTTCATTTTTTCAGGACCTATCAAGGACTGGTGTCTCTACCAATGTATTCAGGATATTCTTTTCCACAGTGCTTTAACAGAAATTCCTTGATAGCTCAGTGAAAACATATATGTTGAATCCTGGCATGTCAAAAATGCTTTGGGCAAGGTGACCCATACAACAGGGAAATTAACTCTTGTAGTCACAGATTTCCCCTTCAACTCCTGCAAGGCTAGAAGCATTCATGTTCAACCACAGAGGCTGGAGAAAGAAAGTTTTCTCATAGAAAACTAATGGGCAATCTTTAAAAAAGGCCCTGTGATCTCCAGTATCAAAGAATAATCAACTCATCCTTCCCTCCTAGGGCTGACTTTACATAAGGACCATGCAAGGACTCTCTTTTTCTAAGATGCCAAAGTGACTTGATGGAGGCATTATGATCTGTACCAGCTACGGACTTCCATGTAAACAGGACAGGAATGCATATCTGCTCTTTCATGAATACAACAGCAACTTCTGCCTTGCAAGCTCATTTTATGAAATAAATTTAATTAGCATTCAATCTCTCCAACATTAAAAGATTTGGAGATTAAGACAGTTTTAAGTGAAGCCTGCTTCTTATTATGTTTTCTTACATGCAAAATATTTAAGGACTCTTCAAGTGACATTCAACTCACCACAAGAGCATTTGAAGCATCCTACAAAAAATAGTTCAAATTCAATGTAATTATCACACTATTATGTGGCTTAAATTATCTTGCACAGTTTTAGAGTTGCTACATAAGCAAAGAATAATATTAATTTGAATTACTCACCTCTGTTGAAAACAGAAAAAACCCTGAAATCTAAACCCCTCTAAAATGCTTGTAAAAATGCAACAAAAAACTCCTTCAAACTGTATTTCACAATCTCTCCTTTCCTCTTCATCCCCATATGAAAAAAAAAAAACGAATTAAAAAGGATTAGTACAAGATGAAAAGGAATAATCTTACTGCTAAAAACTAAGGCTATGCAGTAAGGTATGTCATGTTTTTCATCATCATGAAACCATGATTTTTGAGAAGTATGTAATTCACAGAGTTACATTAAGTAAAGAAATTTAAATGTATTTCAGGGGCTAAGAGACATCAATTCCAGATGACTGAATTATTTTAAGTGTTATTTATTTTCTTTATTGGTGATTTTTTTTGGGAAGGGTAGAATGAAACAGCTCTTCTATTCATTAAGTTGTCAACAGGTGATGGTATCTATGAGAGCATGTCGGAGCAGAATAAAAATTGAGTTAGTTTATTATTATGCACAATACTTTTTCATCACGCTCTTTTTTCCTGGTCTAATGTTTATCACTTCCACACCAGTCAGCCAAGTGAAATATGTGTTTAAAAGCTAGAAATTTCATATGGATAGCACAGAATTCTGATCTTGAGAACACACATGCAATTCAAATTTTGTTTGCTGGAATATCTACAGAATTGGATATTACTTTTCTAAAGGCAATTCCCAATAAACATATTTATAATAAAAAGATTCTCTGAAATTCTCTTAAACCCTCACCTATTCTCTTATCTCCATTTTGCAGACAGAAAGAAGACACAAACAATTTAAGTGATTTTACCAAGATTACCTAGGACGGCTACAGCAAAAACAGCATCCCAGGTTTCCTTGGTTCCTGTGTCTTAGCCATAACAAAGTCCTTCCTGTCATTTATTGCTTGATTTCTGGGCAGAGGAAAACACACTTCTAGCCAGATAGGAAGGAGCTAATCTATTATGAAATTCAAGCAGACAGAGCATACACGGACAAAGACCAGACCTCCTCTAGACAATAATCCTGGTCAACAGCAATCAGATAAACCCAAAAAGTAGGATCATTTCTGAGAAGCAATGGTGTGGTCAGGTCAAAACACCAGGCAAAGCAGCGAGTAGCCAATGATAGCAGGCTTCTTTCTTTATGCTAGTGAGGCATCAGGATTGTCTTTTATAACTAGAAAAGTTGGTTTGTGCCTTCATTCATATCTCCTTTGCTGATGCTGGGAAAGTCAAGTTGCTTACATCAGCACCTCCAGCTTCTCAGAGTGGCTTGTTTTTGCTATCTTAACCAGTGTAGCAGAAGGATCTTTTACTCTCCATATTACTCCTGTCAGACCCACAGAAAGGAAAGTAATCCGTAATCCTTAACCTGGGGTAAGGGTAAGGAGTCAAAAAAGCTGCTTGTTTTGAGAGGACAGTTGAGGGAGGTAGAGACTAGGGCTGATCAGGCAGCTGTGGGGAAGAAAAAGGGCTATGTAGACGACATGAAGTCCCAGGGAATGGATGTACGTTTGCTGTGAGAGGATAGGGCCCCCAAAGAATACCACAGGTTTCAAGGTTGTACAAAGACTTCCCCCTGCCCCATCAACACAGATTTCTGAAGCCATATTTTCAATTCTTAGCTCTGTTTCCAGTACTTGAAGTTGTAAAACAGCTTTCAGCAAGCTCCACTCATGACACTCCTCCTCTTGTTTAACCTCAAACTCAAGTATTTTTTTGAAGCATAATTCAGACCTGATTCAATTAATGCTCCCAAAACAAATTTCACAGACTGTTCCCTTCCATCATTACACAGCAGTCCCTGGCAGCTGCACTGCAACAAGGATACATCCATACCAAGCTGACTTCAGAGACCAGCTTGAACTCTAAGAGACTAAGACTATGTGGTAAAAAGACAATGAGTTAACAACCATTAGCTAAAAATAACTCTGTCACTCCCTTGAAACCGGAGTCAAGTCTTCCTGACAGGTTCGGCTATGAATTGAGTTAATAGAGTTTACACAAAAAAACAATTACTGCTATAATTACTCAGAAGTACCAGAAAAATTTAATCAAATTTTGCTGGGATATGACTAGACCAAGACCTTCCCTCTGCACTAAACACTTTGCAGTCAGATCTACACGTTGGTTTTCAGTATGTGCTGAAGAGTCTTCAACTTCTTCCCTGTCTCTCAGCAGGTATTTCTATCTTTCAAGATGCTCTTGCAGCACCAACACTTCCCTGGAATGTGCTGTACAATTTGCTTTACTGCCTTTAACTATGTAACAGGATCAGATGCACAAATGATACATACTACAAAAGCAGAACTGACTTCTAGTGTGCTTAGTCGCAGGAATTGCTTTGATTCTTCTTGTTATGAACACGTGCAAATGTTAGCAGAAATGTATCTCCACATAAAGCAGATATCAATGCTGTGTTATGTCACAGAACATATGGACTGACGCGCAGCATATGGAATGAATGATGGCTACCTTAAAATAATTGCAACTTTCTGTTTTCTCTAATAAGGCACAGCTACTTTGGCCCATTGAGAGAGTATTTATGTCAAAAGAAATGCAAGAACTTCTGTAGGAAACCGTATCTAAATCAATTGCTAGTGAACCATCACCAAAATTTGCCTGACAGTGAATGGGAGTTACTATGGCATCTGCTGAAATAATTCAGATGAGGCCTCATTTATTAAAACAGTAAATCTATACCACTATTAATCAAGCATGATACAAAGTATTGATCTAATACGCACTCCCTTAGCCAGTACTCAGAGGCACTAATTAAGGGAGCTGCATAACACATCTCGTTTCTCTGTGTTGAACTATGAGAAAATGCAATCAGGAGTAAAGGCAAAGGCTAGAGTAAAACTGCAGTTTACTCATATAAATGGATCCTCATATGACTGTTTCTGTATGTCCCAACAAAACAAGGTCAACAATCCTGAATGTGGCTGTTGAAATTTTGAAACATTTTGAAGTACTTTAATTGAGCTGAGAACTTCTGTCTTTGTCACCCATTTACTATCCAGACTTGGCATTTCACATGGGCCCTCAAATGCCTGGACTTCTCCTGACATTACACTCAACAGGACTCGAAGTAACACAAACAAGTGTAACATGGAACGAATTAGCCCATGTATGTTGGAAGACTTCAAATGCTGCAAGAAATGACATCTTAATCTTTGTGAAGGAAAACAGCAATGAAGATCATTTCAACTCCATAGTTTAGTTTCGCTATGCATGTATTTCCACCATTTATTTCAAGAAAACATTTTTCCAGTCTAGCAGCAATAATTCTGGATTTTATATGGAAGTGTATGAACTACGGGCTTAGTTACACAATACGTCTCAGTTTCCAGAAGTAAGACCAGCTAATCATTATGTGGGGTGGTGCTGCCTCAGGTGGCTGAATGGACAAAATGATTTTGCCTCAGTGTCAAAATTCCAGAACCAGGAATTAATTTTTTTAAGAAACAATAAAATAGGGGGTCCTAAAGACATGATTTTCCAGATCCAAAAGGCTATACTTGATTAAGTAAGATTTACTTTTTAAATTAATTCCTCTCTACAAGTTGGTGAGAAAGCGATCTGGAGTCAGCATTAGCTTACTTCAGTATTTTACTTCTGGAATCAATCTTGGAGTCAAATGCACCAGCTGTTAAAGATAAATTTGTGTCAAGGGAGATAATTTGGATTTATATATTGAAAAGTAGGTTGGTACTGACTTTTCCCTTGCCCTCAGACTTGGGTTATATAGAGTCACAAGAACTCACAGCTTGGAAAGACACAAGTCACAAAGAATTGTTTAACAGCAAGAAAAAAATTATCATAAATCATCATATCTCTATTTGCACCAAGATCCTGGTTTTGGTCTGGTGTACGAAATTCTGATAGAGAGGAACACTTTGGAAAGCCATCTACAGCATGGAAGTCACTTAGTCCACAGAAAATTCTGAAGGTACATTTTTTTTCTTGTTCCTGATTTCTGATACAGCTCTCTATATTTTTAAAGCCTACAGGGGCAAGCTTCATCTGAAGAGACTATAGCTCAATCTGCCCCTAATCTGTGCAAGGAAATGGACAGCACTCCAACACACTCATCCATCCTTGGAGCATAAGAACAATTATCAACAACACCGCTTCACGCTTGCTCATTCTGTGCTTACAGAACTGGAAACAACAATAGCTATTTTAGATGACAGTAAAAGAGATTCACAGTCACATCCAATTCAACACTGATTAACATTAAATATAAACCAGACCTATTTCTTTCACATAATACTAGATTAAGTCAACCAGTTTAATGAGGGAAATCTTTTATGAAGATTTAGAGCCCATCAAGGAAGAACCAAGGGTGACACAACACTTCTAACATTAAGTGAGTAATTTATCTTATCCTATGTGGTTAAGTGGTTTTGAGAGGTCAGGTGCATGTTTCTCTCCATTAACTGTGAGTGCACTACAAGGTGACAGTGTCAGATTTACAGGTTTACCTCTGGGATGCCTAAAATAAATTGGGAGGCATCCCACCTCACATACTCACCAACTGACCCCTATCCTAAGGAAAGAGAAAGATGTGAGAATATGACAACATTACTCACACTCTTACGAAACAGTGCGACCTTTGTTATTTATCGTGACACTGCTTACTGGAGCTATCTGAACTGTCCTCTGCTCTGTTCAAGCTTAGAAGAGAACCATAGTTCTGTTTGTCTTCTCATGGCTTCTGGGCTTTCTCAGTCAATGTTTACTAGTACCATCTACTAGAATCAACATATTTTTAAATTCTACTGAAACTTTATACAAACCAAAAGATAAAGAACCTTCCAGAAGAAAGGAAGAGGGAGTGTCAAGGTGCTATTCTTGCTCAAGAAGGTGGGGCATGAATTTCCATAAGCTATGTTCTGTAGCCAAGGCTACAGATTCTCAGATCTTAAGGGTATGTGCACACACTACAGCCAAGAACAGAATTACACTTAAAAATCTGAAAAACAAACAAGTTGTAACTTTCTTTTGTTGTTATTATTCCACTCAATTCTCCCTGATGAATGTTATACAAACCAAAATACAGCAAGAAGGAAGATGAAGGAATGTATTTTCATATGAAATGGACAAAAATTTATGAAATTAAAGCTATAGAGCTTAAAATATTCCTTGGTAGTATCAATTCATTTATGTTTTTTATTTTCAAGCAATCACTATGCTGGACAGTAAAAGGATAATAAACATTTCAGAGGAATGAAATCAAACATACCTTTAAAAAAATAAAATGTGTTGTTTCAAAATAATTTATATGAGCACTTTTGTTCATTTTTCTCCAGATCTAAATATTATTAAATTTTACTAAAAAGAAGAGCTGCACTCGTTCCACAAACAAAATCAATTAGCAGTATAACAACATAGAAATAATCATATTAGGACATACAATATTGTAACAGTGGAAACTTGAGTCAAATCCTTTTGGTATTATCTGCACCAAGTTCAACAGCACACTAGGAAGTACTTATCCAGTTTCTAAGAAGGACAGGGTATTTTTAAGAAATTCAGGCTCTTCAGTACAGTAAAAAGAACTGCTTACATAAGAAAATTTTTGAAAGGATCAGCATGAGTGTAAAAATTATTTTTTAATTTTTGCATTATTTTATCACTGAAAATAATAGCTAGGGATTAAAGTATGTATTCCACAGTTCTCCTCTCTCTCAAAACATGCACATTTACAGTTGTAGACAAGAAGATAACACATCATTGCAACTAGGGACCAAAACTGAGGACTGAATTACTGTTAAAAACAGCCAGATCATCATTAACAAAACAAAGTCAAGTTTCATGATGTGAAATCTTGTGAAAGACTTCACAATGCTCTAGTGCAGTTACCTCTGAAAAAGGTGCAGGATCCAGTAGCCTCATGAAATTACTTTGGTAAATCAGTGGAGAATGCTTTATTCATCTAATCTTTTGAGTGGTTTTTAGATAGATGAATCTTGGCCAGACAACGTAGGTTGGGTCTTTAATCAAGACCTCACCTTGATGCTCCATGAGCAAGACAGCCTAGAGCACTGGCTCAATACTGATTTAGAAGAAAAACACTCACCTCCAAAAACTGGCTTAAGAAACAGCTTTTTTAAGGATCTAGACTTTCAGGGAAGTCTAGCCACATCTGACTGCATTCAGTGCATGGCAAAAGAAGGTGCTAGTGACTCAGTGTAACTGCAGACTACTTCTGAAGTGTCAAAATCAAATAAAATTGGAACAGATTATGACATTACTCAATATTTGGTAGTTCTAATAGTCTAAGTATTTCAGAATAATCTGCAATATTCTACTAGTCAGAGAGTAGACAAATCATGGTCTACTGAAGTCTGATGTAATGAGCTATTTCTAGTTCTTTACTGTTACCAGTGGGAAGATGTCACAAAGCAAGAATGAAGGGCAGTGCCAAAAGCAAATGGATGCTCCTCTCCCCATGATACTTCCTTCCCTACTACATCTCTGGACTGTTAAGCAAGGGCTAATCACTACTTTGTCAGCAGCAGGAACAGAGTGGTAGGGCACACAACTGTGTTTGACTGCAGTGATGCTGGAACATCACTGAGCTGTGACACTGTAACTGAAGACCAAACACCTCCAGCGACCATTTGTAGTTAAATGTACCTCAGTACTACCAAGACTTGCAAGCACCAGCAGAAAAGACAGTAGCACCAGGAATTCTTTTCATACTACCTTTGACATCACAGTGCAAGTAAAATCCCATTATTTGCAATTTTGCAATTAGATCTGTAATTATGCAATTAAAACCCTTTACTAATGCTCCCAGGTACCTCAAAGCTAGAAAGTTGCAAATGTTCGACTATTTTCCTCTTGTTTTACACTTTCACTATTACCATACTGGATTTCAAAATGGATTTCTCAATTTGTAAAGAAGGCAGTACCTACCCAGCACTGTATGTGTTAATTATTAACTCTCATCATATTAAACACAAAATGTTGCATAAATTACAGAAATACTCAATGGGACTGCTTTTCCATTCTGTTTGAAAACCAACACAGAGGAAAAAAAAGAGTCTGTTCTAGCAGATTATAAGAAAAGAAAGGTACTGGAAAAAGGACATAACAGTACAAGTTAGGGCAAAAAAAATTACTAAAGCTTGAAGGTGCCTTCCATCTCAAATTAAATGCAGCATAAGGATCAGTGGTAAAAGAAAGGAAAGTTTGGGACAACTGGGAGAAACAGAAGAAAAAACCTTCATTCATTAGAGAAAGAGGAAAGAGATTATTTATCTGCAAAGTGTTAAATGGAACTTGATGCAAAATTGATCAGATCTCTTCAGACTCGGAAATACCCTACGGCAATTATTGATCAAGACCAGTGAATGTGCTACAGACCATGTTTATGTCCTATACAAAAAAAAAGTAGGGAAGGGGAACTAAAGCGTGTTTAAAACATACTTAACTTTGAAACACACTCAACTGCTTAGTTAATGGTTGCATGAGTTATTGCAGCAATGTGTATGAGGATAGATGATCTTCAGGAAAACATACCTGGCTAGATTGAACGCATCATCAATCAAGCCTGCTCGATTACTGACAGAGATAACCTGTGAGGGGCAAGCACAAAAATTGAACCATTTAGGGTGATGAAACAGTGAAGGTTCATCTATGAGAGCAGATTTTAGGGATGAGAAGAGGCACTTACTTCATGGTTCCTTGTTAGCTGATTAATTAGCAGCCTCCAATTCCTAGTATCATAATTAACTCTAAAGTAGCCAGTCTGGTTGATGTTCCCCAGCAACCAACTTGCCTCTTCCAAAGCAGGAATTCTGTGGTGTTCTGAAAACAAAGAAGAAGAAGGGAAGGGGTCTTGGTTTTAAACTTAAACATTCTAAAGAGGCATCTGTTACATTTTCTCCTTCTTTAAATATAAATGAAAGCAGTAAAATTAATTCAAAGACTAACAAAAATATTGTGTTTGCTTAATAATTTCCTTTATCTGTTCTGATGTAGAGGGATGCCAGCTGATATTCCCATGGGGACCTTTCACCCATACAGAACTTCAAGGGTGCTTTTTCTTTCCTAGCAAATATTGTTTTTATGAGAGATATCCACTTTAAGTCTGGTAACCTTATTCTGGCCATGCTTAAATAGCTTTCTACAATTGTAACTCAAACAATTCAATGGATGCGCTATAGAGAGAAGAGTAAACCTGTGATTAAAAAAAATACATTCTTAAGTGTTTCTGCATGTATTTGATTAAGCTTTTACACTGGATTTTAAATTAAAGTACTTTGAGTCGTACAGCTTCTAGCTACTAACCACTGAGAGCCTCCTCTTTAGAGCTAGACCAATTAACCTTATATCACCTAACCTGTTCTTCATCTTTCCCCTCATTTTAAGTAATCACTTTAGGGCTGAAAGTCTAAATTTATTACCGTATTTGTACAGTCAGGCACTCCACAACTATTTTTAGGAATAGGGATTTCAAAATTTCAACAACACGAATGCCCTGAACTCACAACACGCACTTTTTTACCACAGCAGAAAGCCTCAGGCTTCAACATCTCTGGAAGAAGTCTTCAATCTATTACATTATTTTCACAAAACTAACCATGAATGAGAACTCACAAAAAATTCAGAAACACTTTTTTCAACTAATAAAATTAGTTTGTACACTGTTGAAGGAATAGGCTTCTCAATCAATTTTAAAAATAAAAAAGAAATACGTAAAATTTACTATAAATGTAATTCCATGAGGGAATTGTTTGGTGTACTTGAGTTCCCTGGAGGTAATAAATGGGAAAGAAGTTAACAATATGGTCTTTGCAATTCATACATACTATCTAGTACATAGGCTTACTAAAGAAATTGATTTGGTTCAGTCTTTCTTATAAAAAAGTAATTTCTGAGGAAATAATAGTTAACTAGGGCTACAGATAAAAGTTGTGCTTCTTCCTTGACTAACAGCAAACCCACAAACAACTACTATTTTAAGGTGCAGAAAGTACAAAGATCAGCAAGACCCCAATCTTAAAAACACATAATTATATGTTTAAATTCATGGACCTGCATTATGCACACGAATTTAGATTAAAAACTGCAGGATTAAAATAGAAACTCCTCCTTTCTCCTATGTAGTTCTGAAACCATTAAACTCTCTGAAAAATACACTTATTAGAAATATTATGCCCAGAATAACTCAGTTGTTGCCTGTTCAATTCAATTGTTACTACTCTTTTATCTGCGGTAAAATACCAAGCAGACACGTTCTTTAGGATCCAACATATCCTGCAGAAATAGGACTGAGAAAATCTGAATTAAGTCCTACAACTCTGGACTTCCCAGGCATTCATACTGTCAAAGCACCTAAGCTGCTTTTGCCACACAATCTGATTTGGAACAAGGCTGCAACACTTGTGCGTCCTTTCTTCCACAAGGGGCTGCACGGATCAGTCCTAAGCAAACTCTCTTAGACTTGCACCTCTGTTTAAATCCTTTTCTCATCAGGTCCAAGTCAGAACCAGCCCATTGCTCCATCCTACCTACAGAAGACTTGAATCCTGTTTCTTTGTAACCTTACACCGCCTTAATGCAGTACAGCTTTCTGCCCACGCTCTTTGGTTGCAAACTAACCTTCAAATGCCACCAGTCCTGAAAGCAGCTACTTGTAACTGGTTAATTCTTGCACCTCTACAATACTACCTAAAAGCATACCAAATAGCCTATCAGCACACATTAAGCAATATCTGGGTAAATAAATACATTAAATGGAAATTTTCAAAATACATTTAATTAAAAATACATACACTTTTTCTTCTTTAAGCATTTAAATTTTCACCTCCAAATTGAGGAAATTACTTATGCTTTAATAGAGTATTGAATTATACTTGCCAGCCAAATATGACAAGTTCAGAATAAGCTATTCCACATGTAACAGCTGTGCAACAGCCCCAGTACTCATCGCTATAAAGGAGGAGAGTATCTTTTCCAAGCACGATGGCATTATTGCTGTTTTGGTCAGTTTAAATACAACCATAACCCCTTGCTATTATTTTCCGCTAAGACCACTCATGTATTGACCTTCTCCTGAAACACAAGACAGGAATCCTTCACACCTTCCCAGCTCATATAAAGAGGTGGCTATTTTAAGGGACTGCCTGATACGTGTGCTTCATATAGTTTTATATAATTTAGTAGAATTCGATATTTGTGTCTGTCAGTTCTCATGCTTTCCTATAAAACAAATTCTTTCTTTTGGTAATTACAGGCACTAAAAATTTCTATACACCTGGGTAATGTTTCCACTTACCACAAACACATTTATTAGTTTCTTATTAAAAGTATTATAGTTAGGGAAAAGGTAGTAACTCAGTGTTAAACCCTACATGAAACCATTCATGACTTTCTAAACAACAACAAAGATTTCATTTGGAATGAAATCTATCTTAGAAGGTTTTCGTTCACCTCTTAAAAGTCATTCTAAAATATATATCCCATTGTATTTGATATTAAAAGGAGGGTTTTTTAATCTTCTTCCATCAGAAAGTGTTTTGTCTGGATGCCTCAGAAAATAACACTGCTCTAAAACTTCTGGTTTTGCCGCATACATACAGGAAACATTTAGGATGAAATGGTTAAACTTTATGGCACTTTTTTTAAAGTAAAAAAAAAATCAGTTAGGGTCTCATTCCCAGTTTGTCTGCTCTCAAAGTGTGAGATAGTCCTCCAGCTGGTGCGTGTGGCTTGAAATTCTGAGCTCTCCCAGCTCTCAAGCAACTTCAATTCCATCAAAACCAGCATGTGAGACAGATCTGGGAGAAGGGCACCCTTCTGCAAGAGAGTACTGCCAAAAGCATGGACCAAACACAGTTCTAGCATCATTTCAAGTGTTCAGACTCACAGCTGTTGTTTTAACTCTTCACTTTATACAACCCCTAGCATACTAAGAAATTGGTTTATGCTAGTAGAATCCCTGCTGGGGGAATTGACTCCATTTTCCTGCAAAAAATAACTGCAAAAGTGTAGGACAATTTCTTGACAACAACAGCAAGTGAAATTTTTCTGACAAGAATGTGTTCCATGAGGAATTTCACAACAATTTATACTGGCTTTAAATAAATTCTGCAAGTCTTCTTGCAGGAACTTTTCATTCAGGGAGAAGGCAAACCAGAAGAAAAAGTTCTGTCTTACTTGTCACGTTGCCATAGCTCCATGCTGAAAGAAAATACTTTGGTATAGAGATCAACACTAACTGGAGCATATCAGGAAATATGATCATGTTCCATTTCACATAACTCTTTCCTCAGACTACCCTTCCAGCCATTAACATTCCTATATGATGGAACTGCTGATGTCTAAGGTGATACACAGTGTAAGCAGCAGTCCTCTGCTAGGATCTTTGCTCAGTTGTTAGAATAAGGGGAATGACTCTGACTCACTCTGTCAAAATTACATAGGATTCCAAGTCCTGTACCCCTGGCCCTCACTATGGCTGGCTGAAGCTCAAAGCAGGACCTGTAGATTGATCTTTCTTCACAGTGCTTCCCTTCTTTCTGCTTTTGAAAGATAAAAGAGTGGAGTCTGGAAGCAACATAGGTAAAGCTTGGCAGCTGAGTGTCAGAAAAGAAAAGAAAGGGTATTTTTCTGAAGCTGCAACTAATGCTTTGTTCCCCAGCAGGCAGCCAGCAAACCCCAGCTCGGAAGCATCTGTCTTCTACAAACCACCTCATAGAGAAGAATCTGACTGTTGAGTGGCTTAGAAATTATCTAGTAGGAGGTGGTGAAGTAAATTGGGATCTGCTGTTGGAAGGCAATTGCCCTGTTCAACTTTCTTCCCCCCATCTCATCACAATTCTGAGATTTTAGGAGCAATCTGAACAGCAGTCACTTTAACTGAGGTAGGGAGGTCCAGCAATGGAGTATTTCCCTGGAACATAACAAATCAGTTAATGAGCAGGAGGGGACGGAAAGGGCAGGGAGGCAGATTATGTCAGCCAGTTCAGCAGCACTTGCTGAGTTGCATGGAGATGCTTCCTACTTGGAGACTGAGCACCAGAACAGTGATTCCCAGGGAACGGCAAGTATGCCTTTGTCCAAAGCCCTGCTCACCTGTAGGAAATGGATGCTAGCTAAACCTCCTCACTTGAGGTTAAGGCCAGTTCTGGATTTGCAGAAATGTGCACAGGTGAGCCTATGCCTCCATACCTAGTACACCTTCATCAGCAATAGCCAACACCTTCCCACAAGCCCTGCTAAGCAGTCATGGGGATGGAATGGGTTCAAAGCTGGTTCTTGACTTTCTACCCATTACTGATTTTGGGCAGATCTCAAAACGATGTGGATACATGTTCACAGATCATTACAGCAACCACAAAAGAGGCAGCTTATCTAGGAGAAACACAAACAAGCCCTGGAACTATGACAGAGCAGAAGTTTGTAACACCAATGATTTCCACAGTGCCAGCAAAATTTGTCATTCAGCAGACCTGCAAGACTGATGCACAAAGAGCACTGCAGCCACTTCAGCATGATGTCTCTGACCTCAGCATGGAAAGGGAGGTTCGGCATGAGCTGTTTCCTTTGTGACTGTTATACAGTCACTTGAAGCAGAACAGCCTCATCCAAGGCCCTGGGGAGTGAACAGGGAAAAGGTGGTGGTGACCTATTTGTGCAGCCGTCTGAGAGCAAATGAGACAGCTCCATTTCACACACCAGACAAACTGAACCCTGTAAAAGGACCATCATCTGATGTCTGGCATACGAACTGATGAGTAGCAATATGGTTACATAAATGCTATGGTTCACTGGGTAAGGAGAAAAGAGACTGGCAGAACCACTCGCAAAATGAAAAGCTTTCAAAAATATGACTACATACCTTTGACAAACAGGTGGGAAGAGCTATATTAAATTTGAAACATTTTGGATATTACGCACTTTGTCAAACAAGTTGCCAAGGCCTGGCACTGTCCTCCCTACAGGATTTGCTGCAAAGGACAAGGAATTACAACTCAAAAAGACACTGCATATCTGTAATTTCCAGTGTGTTCCTTCACTGTGGTGCTGAGAAGAATGGACAGATGTAGTGTCACCACAGATGCATGCAGTGTACAGCAGCTGTGGTGACATGCAGTTATCTAAACTGATCCTGCTCAGCATATTGAACAATCAGTGATCTGCACGCTCACTATCTCTGGTATGTACCAGAGACAGACAGGATGAGGACAGAGCAGCAACTCAATCCTCCTAAATTCATGTGGCTCTCACAAAGCTGGAGAGCAGCCTCACATCCCTTGTTTGTGTGAAAATACCTACTGGTATCCTACAACACCTTGATGAGGTCACAGACACAGTAGCAAGGAGGATGCAAAGATCAACAATTCTCTCTTCTGCCTTTCTGGATGTACATGAAGGAAAAGACTCTTACATCAGCAAATAACCATTCCCAGTGAGCTAAGGCGAGGCATGGGGTTTACTCCCGATGGATATTGTTATCTGAAATACCACCAAAAAAAAAGGAACATTTTTTGGATGTATTTCTATATGTAGCTATTTCAAAACTGCTGTGGTTTCATTTCTCTCAGATAGCCCACATAGAAGGTTAATTTTATTGGAAGATTTAAGTGACATGCCAAGGTATCACAGTGGTAGTCATCAACTTGAACCCTTTTCCCTCTTGGCAGCTGAAATGAGGTGTGTGATCAGTAGTACAGGACCATGTTGGGTTTGCATGGCCAGATTTGGTAGTGGAGGGGAGGCTACAGAAATGGCTTCTGTGAGAAGCTGCCAGAAGCTTTTCCCATGTCCAGCAGAGATAATGCCAGCTGGATCCAAGAGGGATGTGCCACTGGCCAAGGCTGGGCCAACCGGAATTGTTAGTAACACCTCTGTGATAACATATTTAAGAAGAAGATGGAAAAAAAACGTTATTGCTCAGATGTAATTGTGGCCAGAGAAGAGTGGGGTGAGAATATGTGAGAGGAACAACTCTGAAGCCATCAAGGTCAGGGCAGAAGGAGGGGCAAGAGGTGCTCCAAGCACCAGAGCTGGGATTCCTCTTCAGCCTGTGGTGCACCCATGGTAAAGCAGCTGTGCCCCTGCAGCCCATGGAGATCCATGGGGATGCAGAGATCCACCTGTGGCCCATGAAGGAGATCCACACCAGAGCAGGTGGATGCCTGAGAGGAGGCTGTGACTTTGAGGGAGGGACCCCACGCTGGCGCTGGGGAAAGACTCCTCTTGCTGAGCAGTGGGAGAAAACGTGTGATGAACTGACCATAACCCCCATTCCCTGTCTCCCTGCACCATTGTGGGAGGGGAGGCAGAGCTGGGAAAGAGGAAAGGGTGGGGAGCAGGGGAAGGAGCTTCAAGGTCTGTTTTTACTTCTCATTATCCTACTCTGATTTTGTTAGTAGCAAATCCAAATAATATCCCCAATTTGAGTTTGTTTTGCTGAGACAGTATTTGGTGAGGAATCTCAAACTCAGACCTTATCTGAGACCCATGAACACTTTGTTATATTCTCTCTCCCCAGTCCAGTTTCAAAGGGGAGTAATAGAGTGGCTTTGGTGGGTGTCTGGTGTCCAGCCAGGGTCAACACACCACAACAACAAATAATGGAGAGCTGTTCATTAGCTCACATCCACTCTTCCAGCCACACTGGAAGGTCCTTCAGCACAACAGCTTAGACAACAAGAAGGAATTGCTTACTCTTTCCTAAAAAGTGCACAGAAACCAGCCTCATGAACAGCACTTACTCCAAAGTTGCTTTGAGTATCTGCATTTAATTACACTCACTTGAAGAACAATGTAACCACTTCCAATCTTCCAAATATCCTCTGGAGCAGTTTGTTTCACTTCCAGCTTGCAGACTTTTTCCCAGACTACCTACTGGGACAATACTGAAACTGTGTCCTTTGTACAACACAAAGTCTTCAAGATTCTTCTAGTCCACAGGAATCAAACCTCAAAACTGTCCTTTGGAGTCTCAGAACTCCTCTCTCATCCCCATGAAACAAACATACCAGCTGCAGAAAAACTCCCAGGAATATTGCAAAATCACATATACCAGCCTCAACACGTAACGGCATGTACAATCTATCATACATTGAGTATACACTCAGGCATGTTCTTACTGAAGTTCTTATGTTGAGGAATTCTTCATCTGAGTTAGAACACAATAAGTAGAAGCAAGAGGAAATTCCTGCTCTAGTCATAAGTTTACAGTCTCATTTTCAATGAGGCACAGCAAGTGAATGAGTGAGTGAAAGTAATGAGGAAGAACAAGGATAATGACAATAGATCACAGTGTCATTGATTAGCTACACAGGAGACTGATGACTCGGAAAGGTTCCTCTTTAATTTCTATATAGTAGCCAGTCCAAAATAATAGCTCACACTGGCCATCATTAATTTGTTGATTTCTTGAAGGCATTCCAATAGAAGCAGTAGATCTTAAAAGAGTGGGTAACAGTTTTATGGACTTGTTCCTTCAAAGCATTCTGCAAGTAAAAGGCAATGAGGAAGCATCTATGTAGATAACAGTAACATACTGAACTTTGAAGGGGGGAGTGAAGGGAAGGAGGCATGCATGTGCAGCCTAATGAGATGGGATGATCAGCTCGCTCTGAAGTCCCTGGGAACCTTTCTTATAACTTCAATGAGAGTTCAATCAAGCCCTAAAGGACAAAAGTAGAGCAGGTCATTAAGGCAGACCGTGAAAGTGCTAACAGGTCTTGAAGTATTTTGGAAGTGTTAATATTAAAAAGTATGGCCAATGCAGTAAGTTTCTGAAAAGTGAGGCAGAATCAGTATGCTTTGATGAGAGTACATTTCCCAGGTATGAAAATTGCTCTGGTTGCAGGCACATTTCTAGATCATTCTAACATGGGAGCAGCATAAAACATGTTACTTTCTCATAGGCTGCAAACAATCTGGGTAAAGAAACACATACCTTGTACCACTAGAAAGCTGGGGTACTCAGATTTCTACTGACCATACACCATTCATTTCCAGTCCTTCTGGCTGCTAAGCTCTACGTGACTAATATATTTTAGCAACTTACAAAAGAGAAAAAACATCTCACACAGGTCTGACTCTCTCCTCTCTCCCAATAATTTTCTGTTAGAGGGAAATCTCTATATCTTTCTAATTATATAAGAAAGGGTCAATTCTCCCTTGGCAGCCCACATGTCAAGGGGATGCATGCACACTTCTTTTCCCTTCTATATAATAATTCTATTTAAATCCCTATATGTCTTTCCTCACTCTCTTCAAATCCAGTCCAAAACTGTCAGATGATGTAGCATGAAGTGCTAAGGAAATAGGTAAATATTTAGCTGTGGTGAGCTTCCTTTCTCAGGTGATAAAAAACCACTGGTATCTAGCACTCACTTTCCTCTGGACAATAACTATTACTGTTGTGATCATGCAGGGGCTGAGGAGGAAGAAAATAAGTAGTAAGCAGAATAATGCACTTTTGAGGTCCAGCATATAGTTATCTAATAGAGAGAACAAATACTTTTGATAGATCAATAAGGAAAATTTTAATGACAGCAACCATTTCTTAGCCCTGGTTCAGACTATAGATCGAGTAAAAAATGCTGGAATTCTAAATGTACTAATCATACTCATCAACTCTGTTTCATTATACAATACTACATTTAACTTTCACCAATCAATAAAGTGAATTGCATTCATCAATGATTTGATGTGTTGCCAAATATAAAATACTTAGCACTTTACATTTCTTTGTAAAAGCTTTACATTATACTGTCTAAATTCTGCAATAATTATATATCTAGATTGTTGCTCATCTTTCATTCCTCCTCCCTCCCTTCCCAGCTCTGCTTTTTTTGCAATTCATTTTAAGCAGTTAAAACTGGGTGCAGAGCAACTAAACAATTATCTAGGATCAATTCCAAAGATACAGTTGAGGAAAAAACAAGTATGCTTTATGAGATTCCACTGGGAGGAAAGTTTATTTTTACCTGATTTGTTAGACACCCATATAATTGCCTCTGATGAGATGTGGCTCGTATTTCCTACTGCAATTGTTAATGGAATCTGCCACAAGTAGCTGCAAGACAAAGGAGGGGGAATCTAAGAACAAAAATACTGAACTGATTCTTCTCACAGCAATCAGGGATCATGTCAAAGAAATCAAAACACAATCTCAGTAGCAGTGTAAAGATCTGTGGATTCTAATAAGTTACTTTGATTTTGAAATGCATTTGCTATTAGCAATAAAACATAGAAAAAATCATTTATTTTAAAAAACCAGCCTAAATTATATTTTACATTTTTTCAGACACTATTATCATATGAGGACGTTTTTAAAAGGCTTTTCTTAGTTTAAGAAAATGCTTCACAAAGAGGAAATAATGATTTCTCATATAAAGAAGAACATTTTTTTACATTTACTTAGAAAAAACCTCCACATAAGACACGCTTTGATTTATAGGGACTTCAAAGTTTTGTTTAAAAATACCATACACTTCTAGCAACTTCTTAAAAAGCTACAATGGGCTTTCACTGCTGCTGGTTTATAAAAACAAAATGAATGGGACAGATCTCCACTTCTTGGCACCATTTATTACCACCTATGCATATGCAAACCAGACAAAACATGCTACATGTGGGTTTGGTGATACACTGGTATAATCAGACCCCAACTTCCCTACAGGGTATTACAAATTGTTTTTCATTTGAAGTAAATGTTATAAATAACATCTTTATCTCAATAAAGAAATTGACTGAATGAAGTGAATATTTTTAGGGACAGACAGAAAGGATGATTTTCTCCATGTCTTCATCATCACCTCTACTCCTGAACTCTCAAAATAGCATTTCACCAGTCAGTGAAAGAGTAGACATTTCCCTCACGGGCCTGCCATGTCATTTAGTAAATCAGTAAAGGGGAAGCACTCAGTAATGGTACAGGTGGTCCCTTTGTTGGTCTTTAGGTAGGTGGTCAATGGGAGTATGTGTGCAGTTAAGCAAGGCAGCATGGCAAGAGAGTGCCCCCAACTCAGGTATCACTGCATAGCACCACTTTGATACCAAGTAAGAATATCACTTTAGACTGATTGAATTAAAATGGTACAAAGATGAGTGCTGGCCAGTTCTCTCCTGCTAGTACACAGCATTGCAAAACTAGCATACAGTACTGAATTAAAAATTAGGTTTCCTCCTTTCCACTTACCCAGAAGCCTGCTCTGCTGAATTACAAACACCACCCAAATGTTCCACAGCCACAGTCAACATGGGCCGGCTTCCAAGGGTTGCCTTGCAGGCCTGACTTGGAGGCTGGGGGAGGGACAGACCCCTGCCCTGACACCACACTTGGCTCACAGCTCCCCACCCACCTGCCAAGAGCCATCAGCACACACAGGACCATGTACAGCTTAGAATAGAATCATGTGCAAGGAAACACTTGTCCATACAGCAGTGATTCAGCAAAGATGGGGAGATACTTGGACAACCATACAGCTGAAAGAGCAGTGAGTGACAATAGAAAGGAAACCTGGCATTTATTGCCATATGAGAGAAGAAAAAAGGTTCCATGTGATTTTAGGTTCTCCGAATGTTGGTACCATGACATACTGGGAAAATAATTAGCTCTACTCCTACACTCAAGATAAGCCCCACATAAGCACATGCTCTGGCAGACACTTTTTGGATAATTAAGCTGTGTCATTTGAAGATGCTATTGGCTTTATCAGTCTGCCAACTCCTTGTGCCGGACATTATCACACTCCATAGCACAGCCAGTGGAAAAGGATGTCCACTGGTGCATTAGCTTCTCCAGCTCCCAATTTGGGATCTTCAGACAAGGTTACCTTCATTTTTGGTTTAACTAATATTCTGGACTGTGAACTGGAGTAATGAGATGCAAGTGTGTACTCTGTCCTGCTGCTTTAGCTACAGCAGCAGTAACTCCCGAGTTTAACAGGTGAGGGCAGTCAGGAGATGCTGTGAAGTGAAGCACCAAATTATATTCCCTACTCTCCTAAATACCTTGTACCTTACTAGACATCCACCAGTGTTTTACGGTCTGTCCAAAAAACCTCCGAGGAAATACATCACCTTTAGAAACATACTCAGTTCTAAATACTTGGTTCTCCAGAACGAAAAAGATGCTAGCAAACTGTGATTGAGAAAAATTAGGCAAAATTTAGCATAGAGTTTGCACATTATTTGGAAGAACAGGAACATTGGTATGTGAAAAAAAAATTAAAATTGCATTTGCATAGTATATTTATGACCCTTCAACTCCTGCTGGAAAAGCTAAACTGCAAAATAAAAGATACTGTGAGCTGTCTATGTAGCTGAATTAAGCACATATATACACATCCACAAATATTCATGTATGAACATATATAAGGACACTTGTTATTTTGAGAATGAACTTCACAGAAAGGTATTCTGTACATTGTAATATCCATACAAAGTAGAATTTTATACTACCTTACATTATTTTATATTGCCTCCAATTAAGGAAATCCTACTGAAGACAGATCCTTCTCTGAAAGGTGATCTAGCTGTAGAACATATGCCACAAAAGCTACCCACCAGAAAACATATGGGACTTTGCTGGGAATACTAGTACTGGCAAATTTAACTTTTATCTCCCCAATATAAGAGACCTCCTGACATTCTTGGCACTTTCCAGAACCTCCAAATCTCACCCTCTTGGTTAGTGGTTTCCCAGATGAACCACAGGTGTCCTTTTAATAAACATCTAGAAAAAACACATTTCCCCTACTTCACTGCTTCTGTTTTCTCTGTTTATCTGTTTTCTCCTTCCATTCCTCTTCACTCTAAGAGAAACTTCTGCTGCTGTTGCAGAAGAAGCTGTAGCTAACTTCTGTGTACATGAGTGAGATGCATCCAGCTCACCTTCCAAGAAGGCATCTCTCATTCATTGTCCCTGAATGATCTGTATGAACTGTGTTCTCTAGGTGTGACTAGAGAGAAGTAAACTTTTCTTGCACTTTTCTATCAGGAGTCTTCTACTTTACATAGCAAAGAGGAAAAAGGGGGCCCACTCGGCTGCTTTCTTCCTGCTTTGTCTGAGAGCAGTGCAGACCTTTTATTTATTCTTTATATGTTGAGAACATCACCAGTGTGCCCTCAGTATGTATCTGATCAGGAAAAAAGCACCCCATTCCACCTAGCCATCTGCTGCCTGCTGTGACAGGCCAGTTCCAGTGACAACAAGAATCTAGCCTTGAGGGCCCAGTGACCAGGGCAGCAAGACTTGAAACAACCCATTTAGTCCTCTTACTGTCAAGATTATGTCTGCAGGACTCAGATGCCTGTACAGATAGCATGCTCAGCCCCTGGGTGAAATAGTGCTAATGAACTGTGTACTCAGTCTGCCTGAGATGCTGCTCAGCTGCAGAGGTGTCCCACATAATGTCCCTCCAGAATCAAACCTGATCACTTTGACGGGGAGCTAAAGGCAAACCTCTTATTGTGGAAAAACTAAGGGCTATTTCAGGAATTTTAAAAAAAAATCTCTGAAGCTGAGGAGAGACACCTAAAACTAGAGCAGACATGTTAACATGAACTGTGCTGAACATAACATTGTTCAATCTTCAAGAGATGTAAGGAAAGGGGAATCTTGTTGAAAGGTAGTATAAATAAACCTTTTATTGCTGATTTACAAGTGAGAAACTGCTCATGTGAAATAGTTAAACTTAGATTGACAGGATAAGCACAATTAAAGGGAATGTATTGGTGGGTTTTTTTGTAGCACCATATCAATGCATAGTACTGAAGCGTGTTCATTCAGCTTAAAGAATAATCAGAAGGACTTGTTTTGTAAAGTGTCAGAATCTTGCATCGGTCAAGGTACATGGAATAGTAGAAGCTAGCTAATGCAATACTAGAAGCAAGCTAATTATGCTCTGTGTGGATTATATAGATTTTTTTTTTTTTGTCTTGAGCATTACATAATGACTAGATAGCCAGTATTAGTATACCTTATCTCTCTTGGAAAATTATCGTATTTGTGATGATTACTTGGTTACAACTTGATTTTCAACAAAAACGAACTGGATCCCTTTGTAAGCAAATCCTGAGACCATAAAACATTAAAGAAACATGATGCCTCACACTTTTGACTCCGATGAATAGTAATACTGTAGTAACATTGGGTTTTCAGTGGAACAATTAGTTGGCTTGCAAAGAGCTATGCAAAGCCAGAAAAAGAGCAGTAGTTTATTTCCTCTGCTTACAAAACAAAGATCTCAGGTAATAAAAAAAAGAAAAGGTAAGGTCCTTGGCGTTTCAGATTTTGCACACCTTTTCAACTACTTTTTCACATTAATGAAATGTGTTTTTGCTGGGGTGTAAATCCATATATATTCAAGATTCATCTTCCCAGTAACCATAACGTACCAAGCTTCCACACACTGCTGGCAGTGAATACCACATTCTTCCAGTGACATTTCTCCTTTCTTCCTTGGATTCAAAACTAAACAAAGAAGTTGAGCTATTCCTAGTCATTACTCACAGAACAATGAAGGTATCTTCTCAACATTCAGAGGCTTATTATCCTGCATTACAAGGAGTATACAAGCAATGTTATTGCTTCACATAAAGCGACAGAACATCTGTAACTAAAGTACCACTGTAGAATTCAGCTAACCTACATCTGAATGGCAGAGAAAGTGAACAACCACACTACTCCTTTATCCTGCTTTTACAGACCTCTGGGTTAAAGATTTCTAATCTATCCTGCTGTTCTTTACACAGAGGCTGTACTTAATCCTTCTTATTGTCCACCTCTGTATTTTTTCTACCTACTATTTCAGGTTAGAAAACCAAGCCTAGCTTCAGTGCTTTGAAGGCATGTCTACAATGGATTAAAAGTGGCATAATTCTTTTCTCTTCTACACTCTTTATACTTTTAAAAATGCTTCTTTTCTACTAATCCCTACAGTTCTATTTACTTACTTGGCTGTGTCTGGACAGTATGCTGATGTTTACAGAACATTACCTACCACAGGTCCAAGATCTCTCTCCTGAGAAAAAATAGTTTCTTCACAACCCACCACTGAGGACCTGAGTTAGAACTGCCTTCCCCACATGTATTGCCTCATTATCAACATAAGCTTCATCTGTCTTTTTATTACCATGTCAGCTAGCACCAAGGAATACTTCTGTCATCTTGATAAGTAATACTTGTTTTTACTACACTCACAAAACTCCTCTTACCAGAAAACTCTTGACGTCTCACTGATCCACACCCTTTAACCCATGGCTGAATGGGAAAAAATTCAGGACAGGTTTCTCAAGAATCTCATGGGCTATCACCCTCCAGTAAGAAATTCAACCATCTAATTTTTCTCTTTTTGCTTATATTTCTAAACAGTTCTCTCTTATCCTGGTACAGATTAATTTCTTTATGAATCTTTCAGGAGGAAGCTGGACCTCAAAGACCACACAAAAACCCAGTTAAATTACAAGAAGCTACATACATCTAGATATAGAAGACATCTATTAATAGTCTTTGATTATATATCTAGCCAGGAAATCAAAGGAGAACCATGGCAAGCCAGAAGAATAGAACAATGTACAGATTTAGGGAAACAAAACTACTGGTTTTTAGTACATCTAACAACAGAAGAATGAGGAACAAAATTAAAATGCTTTGCACAAAAGCAGATTAAGTTATTTGCCTCTTAGTGGGATATAATAAGGATAATTATTTTAAAGTGTAGTGGCAATCATGAACTTGAATCATAGAATGATTTAGGTGGGAAGAGACTTTAGGAGATAAAGCTTTCTGCTCAAATGTGATCAGAGCACAGGAAAACAAGTTTCACTGTAGGTAAAACATGATACCAGAGGAGGATATACAGGCTGTATATTCAGTGGCATCACACAAAATCAATCAAGTCAATTGAGGCAAATTATTTGCCATCTGCTTTATTTCCTAATCTCTCCCACTGCAAAGCTCTACAGAATTACTTTCAGGAAAGCTTAACACCAAAAGCTGTATGTACTTTCAAATAGCTCAGTAGGCTGAGAAATGAAATTGTGAGTTATCTCAGGCTGGAAGAACAGAAATCATGCACCCATCAGCTGGCACTGGTGAAATCCCAACCATCACTCTTCCATGACTCAGTTTCTTTGGGATAAATTTAGTTGTTCAAGGTAATGGCAAATGAGCTGTCGTAGGATATTTGAGTAGGATATCTGCCATGGTCTGTAAGATATGGCAGAGCACCTAAGGATGCTCTCGCCAGGCACTGGCAGCACAAGGCAAAGCAAGATACCTGATGGCACCTTGAATGGCACCAGTCACATGTGCAAGCAACTAAATGGGCCTCTCCATCCACCCAAAGTTGACAAAGAGACCTTCCAGAACTAAACGCATGTTTCCTATGAAACTTTTTCATTTCTAAGTGAAAAGGGCAAATTTTCAAAACTAAGCTGCTTGTAAGAAAAAGAAGGCTTCAGCACAGATTTTCAAATCTAGTACTTAAAAAAGGCAGTGCTGCAACATTTTGTAACTACTGTTTTAAATAAGAACTTTCAGTTTGCTGATTCAAAAATTTGCAGGGAGAAGTTAAAATGACAGAAACTGAAATGTAAGGTAGTTAAATTAGAGGATTGAAGTGAATGTTCTAAACCAATTTTTCCCCAATTTTTGCTTTGATTTTTGTCCTGATTCAGTGCAGGGAAATGTTTTGATATGTCAAAAATTTCTGTGGGATGGGAATCCATTTCCTGTTCATTGGTAACACTTACTAATCTTTGTGAAGTATTTTGAGAACATAACAATCTAAGACCTCATACCACTGAGGGATATGATTAAAGCTATTTAACACGAGACAAAGTGAGGCATAAAAATAGTTTAAGAGTAAAAAGCATAAAAAAGAAAATCCAAGAGTAAAACTGACTGGGTAAGACACCTACCTCCTTATTTTAACCACCAGAATTTAATATCCAAAACGCCAGCTCTGTCTCCTTAGTTAAAGATAACAATCTGGTACATCCAGAGTGGCTGAAGATTCGAAACATGGAGCAAGGACTCCTAGCCATCAGCTTCCCGTTCTCAGCTCTCTCCAGATGGAAGTGCTGAAATCTCATGTACATAGACACATATGCTCAGGTGAGCAGCACTGAGTATGAGAAGGGAGCACTTACCCATTGTGGCCCTTGCAAACACTGGTGATTCCCTGAACATGTTAGGATGCTGACATTGGCATTTTTTATCGAGCAAATATATTACTATGAGTTATCTGCATGAACTCATGTTGCTTGGATTTCAGAGACAAGAAAACCACAAAAGCAAAGTAATGAGAAAATCTGACCTTTTGAAAGTAAATAAATCTTACAGAACAAAAACCAAGATTTAAAGATTTGTACTTTTACTCGGTTGAATACCTGGCTGATCTCCAGAGAAATATACAAATAGTGGCAAGTAAGAGAAGAATTTAGATGCATGGCTGCAGATGTTTCTGACTAATGACCTTAATGCTTATTTATAAATTAAAATGCATAGAAAGTCCAAAACATGAACTAAGTAAAGGATTGTGTGATTTTTGGATATTAAATCGATATAGAAGGCAGACAGTAGAGATCTCTCACTTTTCTCGCCAAGACAAGTACAGTTTCTGTTAGCAAGAGTAGCAAGGTTTGGGCTACTACTTCATAGTAGCTGGTATGGGGCTATTTTTTTGACTTTTTCTGAAAACAGTTTTGATAACACAGGTATGTTTTAGCTATTGCTGAGCAGTGCTTACACAGCACCAAGGCCTTTCCTGCCTCTCACCCCACCCTACCAGCAAGGAGGCTTGGGGTGCACGAGAAGCTGGGAGGAGGCACAGCCGGCACAACAGACCCTAAGTGACCCAAGGAATGCTCCATACCATGGGACTTCATGCTCAGTATGTAAAGCTGGGCAAGAAGGAGGAAGAGGGGACGTCACAGCATTTGTCTTCCCAAGTAACTGTTAAGCATGATGCAGCCTGGCTTTCCTGGGGATTGCTGAAAGCGTCCCTGCCCATGGAAAGTGGTGACTAAAATCCTTGCTTTGCTTTGCTTGTGCAAAAGTTTTTGCTCTCCCTTTTAAGCTGTCTTTGTCTCAAGCAATGAGTTTTCTCACTTTTCCAATTCTCCCCCTATTCCAACAGAGGGAGTGACCGAGTGGCTGCATAGGGCTTAGATGATGGCTGAGGCTGAACCACAGCACAAGCCAAAAGAAAGCCTTTGTTTTCAGTGAATTTTGAATGTTAAGATAGTGAAGGTTCAAACACAAATTGTTAACAGAAAACCTGAAAGTGTATTCAACTTATTTAAGAAATCACAAGCCTTGTTGCAGTGATACCTGGAAGCATTTAATCCTAGGCTGAGAGCACAAGTACATGTAAGGTGGTCAGTGGAAAATGAGTGGAAGTTGTTGAATAGCAGAACAGCTTCAGAGCTTCCTACCACAGGAAAAGATTATACAAGAAGCAGAACTCAGCAGGATACAATTTTGTAAGTCACACTTTCTAGAAAGATTGTGTTGGGGAAGATAATTTAAAAGCATCATAGAGATTTTCCAAGGTTATTATATAGTATACTATCTCATTCAGTAAGGAGTAATTCAGGTTCCAGAGGAAGCTCATGTGGGTATCACAGGAAATCACACACTTTTATTAAGTGTAATTCTACAAGAGTTTTAGTTATGTTTAATGGATAAGGAGCTGACAATATATTCATGTTGTGAATATCATTCTCACAAGACTGAAGAGAACTGAGATTTCATTAGATTTAATACATGCCAGTAAAGTGATTGTAGGCTGTGCCCAGAGGCATAAAAAAACAGAAGAAGATGTTATTCCATCTTTCCCAATTATTACACCTCCTACACTGAGACAAGGTGTCAAGGGATTCCTCGTGCCCTGTGAGCATGGAAGATGGCAGATAGGAAGGGAAGATTTCACTAACTTTGTAGCAAAGACAAATACAAATGAAAAATGGATAAAAGAGAACAATTTGAAATAACTGAGATCCCCTGAACACAGCTTGATGTATTCAATGATCATCTGTATATGCTCAGTGTTATCTTAATTCCTGTGTTCAGAGTGAGAACAAAAAGTTTAATACAAACAACAGTGAGAAACAGGTGAGTAACACTGGTAAAGGCAACTGATTAAATTGGATTCCCCTACAAGGGGGATGAAAAAGCAAACATCAGACTTTTTCATCAAGGAACAAGTTGCAGTCAGCTAACTTGAAGCCAGAAAGGACAGTACTTCAGTTGTATTAACAGGAGAAGGTTCTGGTGCCTGAATCAGACAGGGCTTTCAAAAATACTGCAGACAGACAATTTCTGACTGCAACACTGTATGCAGTGCAGAGATGAAACAGCAGGGCACAGTAAGTGTGACACACACTACATTAATTGTAGGATGAATAGTTTGCTGGGTTTAAGCAAAATGAGAAAAGGAAATGGTGCTGACATTGGGATTCTGGGGTTACAGGGGTTCTCACCCAAGATGAACAGTCTGGTCAACAATAAAAAGGTAAGGGAAGGCAAAAAAAAAAAGGCAGAGAAATTAATAACACTGACTACATGAGCAACTGGAAAAAGATTGGAAGAGAAAGGTTGTGGAAATGCTCATTCTAAGATTATTCTGCACTGCACTGGGCAGAGGAGTTACCTGCTCCTTTACAAAACTTCGGTGGACTTTGACAGGCTGTGTGAATTGAAGACAGTGTTCCAGCACCGTCTTTAAGAAACTCTATCTGGCTGTAATAGAGATGGTAATTTTTTCATTCAAGAGTCCAGATATAGCAAAGGTAGGGTGCAATATAATATGCACACAGTATCGTGCACGTGGGTAACAAAATTCCACGTGAGGCACACGTTATTACTCAGAAATTAGTGGTCTTCTTGTTACCATCTAAAGCAAACACTGTCAAAATCTACCTGAGCTTTTTGTTTCAGTTCTTCCCTTCTTTCTCCCTAATGCCTCAATTATGGACGTGATTAAATTTTTTAGTCAGACCAACCTGCTATCCAAAACAACAGGGTCAAGTCTTGATAGGTGCTGCCAGGCAGATAATGACTTCACCACCTGGTGGCTCTGAATGGGCTCCACACCTGAGGTGTCAGATTTTGAAGAGTATTTCAAGTTTTTAATAGAAGTGAACTTAGCAGAAATCAATTTGTAGAGCAGTCTTGCCTCTTAACTACTAAGATTTATATACTCTATCTGAGGCTTTGATTGGATGGACAGTTGAATACAGCCAATACATATTTCAGAGGGAAGCAAAACTGCAATTTGGAAGGTATTTGGAATTGCGATCCTATTATAATTTTGAACACAAATTCTACTTAGCTGCACACATGAAGGAAACGATGAATAATCTTTATAGTTTGGAGAAATATTTAAAATTGTATGAGAGTGACTAGGAAGCTTATATTCTAGTCTTGAAAGAGTCTAGCACATCTAGGATGACTTGCTTCTGATGGTAAGCTTCTTTATTTGCAGGTCTGCCTCTGCAGCTGCTAATTTTATATATTTGTCTATTATATATGCTTTCATTTAGAAACATATTAAAAAAGGTGATCGTATCAGTATACTCTAAATGAAGAGTTGACGGCTGCTTCTAAGAGCAACTATTTTAGGATGGATCATGGATTGTTTAGGTTTTATCTGTATAAGGACCTAAATACAAAGATATAGAGAGAAACTATATTCAATGTCAGTACAGGATTACTGGAATGTATTTTAGAGGAATGAATTTTAGAGGCATGTATTTTAAAACAATAATTGACACTACAACTCATCTACAGTCGTAACAGTGATTAACATGTTTAACAGCAATGTATTAAAGTTACAGATTTTGTGGTTTTCCTTTACTAGAGCAGAAAAATGAAAAAAAAATACATTTTCCAGGAGTCTCATGCAAAATATAATGCCTTTACCAATGTAACAACAACACAAAGTTCCAGACATAAAAAAAGATTCATTGCTGTAGCAGCAGCCCCAGCATGAAAGAGCTCACGTGTGGTTCTGCATTGAGGATCTGCCTTAAGATGACAGGCTGCATATTCTGTTAGAAAACAGCTGTACATCTTTGGCCACCGTATCTAAAGTTCATGATCCTTTGGTTTTTTAAGGGTAGACACAAGGTAATTTAAATGAGTATATTTGAATCAAATTACCAAATTTGAGGGGGAAAAAAATCATTGTCTGATAATAACATAACATAACAAATATAATTCTCTGATTATTAAACCTTCTATAAGTTCTGTTTAATAGTAGCTAAATATTTCATCCAAAAATAAATTATAAATGAGGTGGCTATTAATATTATGAAGTTATCTAAAACTGACTCATTTCAGTAGCAGCATACCTTACCAAATTTAGAAAAATTATGTGGGCAAAGAACAAATACTACAAATTCTTTGTCAGCACATGCTGTCTCCTTCCTGCCTAACAGTACCTTTCACACTGAAACACAAAAGGCTTCATTTTCAAAAGTGACAAGCAACTTTGGGTGCTGAATCACAGATGGATACAAAGAATCTTGGTTTAAGCAGTGTTAAGTGTCTGTCCTAACAGCTGCCTCTTTACCCTGCAATAAAGGCTCTTAGTCTCTCCAACATCCTCTGTTCTGCCTTGCTCCAGTGCAAAACATCCTTGCAGAATTGCACACGTGGTGCTTATCATGCAAACCCCATCTCTGTGTCATCCTTTACCCATAAGCATAACCCCTTAATTAGAGCACAGATCTGAGATTTCTCTGATCGGAGCACAAGGATGTGCTATGGGCTGAGAAGCCCAGAACAGGAATAAGAGAGTAGCACTTCAGCTATGTTTACAATCCTCCAGTATGTTCTCAGAGACTTAGTACCAAACATTTTTCAGCATATTCCAGTGTTCAGTTCTGATTGTTCCTCTGAATACTGTGAATTCAAGCAAAATTAAAATAAAATTCCTATGATTGTTTCTCTTTCCTCAGTAAACTTCCCTAAGAGTCCCCCACCAAAGTATCTCCTCCATAAAACCTAAGATTCTACTATTGAGTGTGAAGGCTCATACAAAGGGATAAGAAAAGAAACCAAACTGACTCATTTCAGAAAAGCAGGATGTTGTAGTTTTGGCCAGTTTTGGAAGAAGACATAAAAAATGGAGCATCTTAGAAGGCTTATCCTCTGATCTACAGTGGGGAACTCACATCTCTGATTTTTCCAAAGCCAACAAAACATGACATTTATCCACCCTCATCTCTCCTATAAAACTTGTCTCTGCCAAATGCTCTCTGGGTCTTCCCCAGCCTCCTCTTTCCCTCACTAAAGCCCCCACTTTGAACACCTTTTCCATTTCCCTGGTACTCCATATCTGCCTATTCCAGCTACAGAACTTCAATGCTCCGACTCCGGCTCATGCCTGCACCCTGCCATGCCACATTCCCTCTCCTACCCCCTGCATGTTAAGCAGCTCCCCACAACCACTGCTGTCCTTATTCTCCTCTTCATCCCCTGAAAACTTCACTCTATATTAAAACACAGCACTGCCCTCAAGTACATGCTCCTTTCCTCAGCACGAAATTGATTTAATTAATGTGAGTCAATTAACTAGATTGGGTATCTAGCAATTCCTGAGAGTTAGTGTTAGCAAATAAGATGAGGAAAGTGGCACAATCTGCAGTGACAATAAAATACAACAGCAGCGTTTCTCTGTCAGCCTAACTTCTGTCAGAATACAAGTGCTGCCACCACACAGGAAGCAATGATACAATACACTAATTTTGTCTTCTTTAGCATTCTACAAATTCTAACACTGGAAGTTGCCCATATACTGCATACCAGAGCATCCTGGAAGTTTCCCAGTGAGAAGAGCTTTTTGCAAATAGAAGAAATGGTTTTGGAAATAAAGTGTTAAATTATATTTGGCATTTCTGCAGTCTTTGTGAGCAGCAAAATCTTGCTGGAGACACCAGCACAGACATGTACTGGGAGAGATTTTAAGAGTATTTCCTATTCTGATTTTTTTAAAAATGAAACGATCAGAAAAGCCTCTAAAAATGAAAAAGCAAGAGAAAAAAACCTGGGACTTTCTAGTGCCTTTTACAGGGAAAAAAAAACCCCTTAGTGCAACAGGGAGTGCACAGCACAAGGGCTGGGCTAGTAAACACAGCAAAGGCACTGTTCCATCATGTGCCCAAGGCAGGCAGGCTTTCTCCAGGTCACTCACAGAGGCAGCACTCTGCCTGTTCCTGTGGAGAAGCAGCACCCGGCACAGCACTGTCCTCTCTCATGCTGCTGGGGTTAAGGGCTGTCCTTATGCACATCAAAGGACAAGAGTTATTGGTGTAGAGGTAGAGCTGGCCTCTCCTCCAGGGTGCATTTCAAGAGAAAGAGCACCCTGTGCTTTTTCACTCTTCTACAAGAACAAGTATTTTCAAGCCTCTGCTTGACCAGCTGAAAAATATGGTTAGATCAATATCTGGCAGTGTTCACACACAGTTCTGTGATACACTAAGGACTCTTGATTTTTTCATCTCAATCCTGTTAATTCCATTTTCTCTGTGTCTAATACACTGGTACCTTTCTTTCCTGGAGCCTGTTCCCTTCATCATTATTATAGCTGATATAAAGACATTTAGGTCAGTCCAGATGAACTAGGGGTACCACATCTACTCCCTAGGTAGCAACACAATAGTTGTTTCTGGTAGAAACACTGATACAGGTGCAATGTTTCAGCTATAGTAAAGATGAAAGGCATAACAAGAAAACACTCAAAGGACCTGAGAAAATGGAAGATGAGAGGATATTTCTCAGAGACAGGGAGGTAAATGAGTATTTTGTATTCTATTTATATTTTGTTAGCCCTCTTTCCTCAGTTTATGGAACAATATTTGTCCATATTATGGTCCTTTTTATTACATAATTAATACTACATATGCTACATTAATCTGCAATTGCTCTAAGAACATAGCAAAGATACTAATCAGCATTCCCCTTGTGCTCCTAACACTTTGGTTTGTGTTTAGCCAGCTCCTTAGCTGATAAGTGGACAGAGTAAGTTCCCCATCGCTGCTCAAGTAATAATGCTATACAACTAAGTAAGAATACACATGGCAATACCCAAACACAGCTATGCTTTTACTATGAAAATAATCATCAGTAAAGGGACAAGCACAGCCCTTTTTCTGCAAAGCCTGAATAAATAAATGAGCTTTGTCTAGGAAATTCAGAGGAGACTTGAAGGTTTATAAATTCTGCAGTTCATAATTCATCTTGAAGTGGAGTGACTGCTGAGCAGCTCCACAGCCCACTATAAAGCCTTTCAGCTGTCGCAATTACTACAGGGTGTTAGACCCATGGGTCTGTACAGCCCTGGTTTTGCTGGTCATGTCCATGGCTTGCACTGTTCAACTGAATTTTCCCCAGCTTAGCTACACAGAGAAAGGCACCAAGGATTACCACACTACAGCATGTATGCATATCCTGTCCATATCCCAATCTGCTCATCTTCCTGTTTCTCTTTCCTCACAGTTAGCTGTGTTCAGTGCCTAGCAAGACACTCCCCTTTAAGATATTATCATGAACAGGCAAAGATTACCTATGGAAACTGCATGCATGATAAGAACACTTAAATGTATAAATGAATATTAACCCAGAAACATTAACTTAGTTATTTTGATAACACTGGAAATGTTACTTCTCCACTTTTGCAGAGACAAGCCCTGTATATTTTTAGAGGGCAAAATATACCCACAATCAGAAAGCGTTAGTCTGCTATTCAATATAGTATATAAAAGGTTTATGGATTTCATCAAAACTGGTTAGTTTATTGTTTAGACCACAGATTATTTTTCATAAGATTTTTTGTCGTATCTGTGAGCCGTTTTGTAATGATGGATGAGACTAGTGCCTTAAAATCATCATTTTCTGTAAGCAGGGAAACCCACTGAACCCTGTCAGATGGAATATCACCTTCTCCCCTGGAGCCTTATAATGTAAGGGCATAATCTATTCTCACAGGGGTATACAGGAGTCCAGGACCAAACCTACACTTAAATAAAGGGTTGTTATACGGGCATAGAATATGAATTATAGTATTATAATATGAGTTTTAAAGTTTTGCTTATATAAGCTGAAATTGCTACTAAAACATTATACCAACCACAAGCTTTGGCACTCAAATCAAAGCTGGTGAATTTGGCCCTTCTAAGGAACGACGTTTCTAGAAACAGTGTCTGTCACTGTTAGTTTTATTTTCTCATAAAATGAGAACTATGGATTACATGAAGGCATAAGTGTCAAGCAAAATCTATGTTCAGTTTACAAAGAAGTGAAACTGTATACCTTCTGCAACTTCAGTCCAAATGTTAGAGCTTAGCAAGCCACACAGAAATGTATGCACAGAAATAAATCACAGTTTGTGTATATATGGCTCTTGAAACACATTTTTCTACAGGTACAATGACAAGGAGCGCAAATATACAAGAGACTGGAAAATCAACTATATGTAATTATTCTCTTCTGTAGAAGAATTAAAGACATTTATAGTAATGGACTAGGCATCCACCACTGCCAAAGGTATAAACAATTTTCACTTTTACCGTTTATCACTTAGAAAAATCTGCTTGCTGCTTCTGTCTTCCTCTACATGGTTTCACAATTAAAAATTAAATATGCAACTTCACATTTCATTTTTAACAGTTAATTGCTGCATAAATACACAGCATAAAGCAAAGCACAAATATTTTATAAAACCAGAATGGTTCTGAAATATTCAGTTGCCTCTTTATTTACATTTCTTACGCAGTAGGTACATTTGAAAGACCTACTTTGAAGTGACTCTTTCTACAGTAAGGCAAAATTAAATTCGCCTAGACAGCATCTGAACCAAAAATTTAAACTCCTCATCATTTTGAGGGCAATAGAATTGACATTTATTGCTGTGCCATACCAAACTTCAGCCCCACCTCTGGATAACTAAAGACTACAGGGCAGATGGATGCTTTAAGAGCCTTCCCTGGAGCCTTCCAGTATGTACTGTGTTGTCTGTTTAGATGATAAAGTCCTGGAAATGCCTGGACCTGAACATTTTTCTGTGTTTTGTGCAGCTCTACTCCTTATGGTGTTTAGAATGATCATCACGATTAATCCATAGATAAACTACCCTAAGAAGCCAATGTTGCCTGCCCTGCAAGAGCACGGCCTCAAATGTGGCATAAATACCATTTGCTCTCTGTTATTTACAGTGCCTATTGTGGCTCCCCAGGGAGCCATGCATCCAACGCCTAAATTCACGGGTCATGCAGGGGAGGTAATCACCAACTTTACTGGACTGTGAATTAGGGCACTGATCTGTAACACCCCCAAAGCCTGCATGCTGATGATGTCTATGTATGTATCATCAGCAGACACCAGCAAACCCTTGCCAACTTCCTGACCAAAGCCACCCACAGAACGAGCCAGAACACTGCACTGTGCAACAGTGCTACCACCCCTCTTGGTGAACCTGTAGAAAAACTGTGTCATGTCATACAAAGTTCAGCTCTTTCAATATTAAAAACCAAGGTAGAGTAATGCATCTCGAATTATCAAATGACCCCACGCTAATGTGATTTTCCCTGTCTGCTGCTTTCACAAGAATTGAAACAATAGTCACTTGAGCAGTGGAAAAAAAGAAAGAAAAAAAACAAAGAACTGAAAAATATCTAGGTCATTGCTAGCTAAAAGATTAAATTTATTTTCAGTATCTCAACCTTGGTTTTTGACTTAATTTGATGGTATGAAAGGACATTCTTGACACACGGCCATTGTGCATACCCAGTCACACGTGCCTGTGGGCAGTGCATAAAGGAATTGCATGGTCGGTGTTATAACACTCAGACACCAATTTATAACTAAGCCACAGGACTTTAATTTAAGTTGATAGACGATTTTTGAAAGGTGAATGGCATAAGTAAGTTTCACCTTTTGCTAAATGTATATGCTTTCTGTTCTTTGGTATTTATACTTACATAACATGGCTTTCAAACAACTTCAACTGGGCAGAGGTAAATTAGCTCTGTCTGCCAACTGGCTGGAGTAAACAACCCACCTCTAAACCTTTCCTTGGGCAAGGGGTTTCTTTCCCGTTTGTGCTTAAAAGGACATGGAAGCAGGAAGAGAAGGGCAAAGAGACTTGCCAAAGGAGATATATATATGTATTGTACTGCCTGTTAGGACACTAAATTCCTGGCACGGCTCACATGGATATCTTTCTCTGTGCTCTTTGTAGCACTAAATCTTATTTCCAATGTTTAGAAACAAGAATTGTGATAAAATCTGTTGACGGAATCTCCTAGGAAACCCAGGAGAATTTGCCCCAGTGGTGTAGAATACTGCTATTCAACATATGACAACATACAGTTTGAATTACAAATTAATGTCATGTATGAAAATAAAATTAATTCTAATTCTCACCTGTATTGTCTTTGAATGGCAAGGTTTTGGTAGCATGGGTGTTACAGGGGTGGTTTCTGCGAGAAGCTGACAGAAGCTTGCCCCAAGTTCAGCAGAGCCAATGCCAGCTCCAGGAGAGACCCGCTGCCTTCCAAGGCCAAGCCCATCTGTCACTATGGTAGCACTTCTGAGATATGTGGGGAAAAAACTGCTGGGAAAGAGCAGTTAGAGAAAGGAGAATATGCAGGAGAAACAGCCCTGCAGACACTGAGGTCAGTGCAGAAGGAGGGGCAGGAGGTGCTCCAGGCACCAGAGCAGAGATTCCCCTGCAGCCCGTGGTGCAGCCCGTGGTGAGGCAGGACGTGACCCTGCAGCCCATGGAGGTCCACAGAGGAGCAGAGATCCACCTGCAACCTGTGGAGGACCCCACAGGTGGAGGCTGAAAGAGTCTGTGACCCCGTGGGAAGCCCAGGCCAGAGCAGGGTCCTGACAGGACTCATGACCTCACAGGGGATACTGGAGCAGCCTATTCCTGAAGGACTGCACCTGGAGGGAGGGACCCATACTGGAGCAGTTTGTGAAGAACTGCAGCCAGTGGGGAAGACTCATGATGGAGCAGTTTGTGGAGAACTGTCTCCTGCGAGAGGGACCCCATGCTGTAGCAAGCAAAGATAGTGAGGAGCCCTCCACCTGAGGAGGAAGGGGCGGCAGAGACATGTGATGAACTGACTGCAGGCTCCATTTTTGTACCCCTGCACTGCTGGGAGGAACAAGGTAGAGAAAATGAGGAGTGAAGTTAAGCCTGGAAAGAGGGAGAGATGTGGGAAAAATGTTTTAAGATTTTTGTTTATTTATGCAGTACCTTTCTCTGATTTGATTGGTAATAATTTCCATCCCCCCTACCCCACCAAGCTGAGTCTGTTTTTCCCATGATGGTACCTGGTGAGTGATCTCTCCCTGTCCTTATCTCAACTCATGCATCTTTCATCATACTTTCTCTCCCCAGCTCAGCTGAGGAGGGCAGCGATAGAGCAGCTTTGGTGGGCACCTGGCATCCAGCCAGGGTCAACCCACCATATCACCCTGGTGTCATTTACACACACAGTAGTCTTTACTCATAAATTACAGCAGCAGTTACTTCAATCAATACTGAATACCTAGATTATTTTTAAAAGTCTCTACAATACTTAGGTTTAACATATCTGTTTTAGTCCATCAAAAAACTCCTTCTGAGCTTCTGAGAGTAAAATCCACTGACATTACATTACACATACTTGCACAGAAGAAATTTTCAAGAGAATAAGGGAGAATCTCTCTCCTGCTGCACTGAGCTGTGAGTCATGAACACTTCCAACAGTCCACATTTAGTTGTTTTATCTCTTTTTCACAAAGGAACTAATTTCAGCCCAGAACTTAGACAGATGCTTAATAACCTGTTAGGTTGTTCCAATACAGCCAGAAAAACAACTATTTACTCTGTGTCATGTTTGAGTTCCATAGTATTCATGTTCTAAAAAAGGATAATGAACTTCTAAACACTTTCCAATAAATGTTACTATCATTTTAGCCCTTCCTCAACAGGAATATTCTACAAGCTCCAGACATGTCGAACAAAATTTTGTATTAAATTTTACCTTTTAAAAATTTAAATCTACTGGACAAACATAGAATATTCCAGGTTAATAGCTGACCTCCTTCATGCTGAGCATGAACAGGTCAACACAGAAACTTCAAAGGCTATCTTGCATTTCCCCAGCATCAGCTAGCAACAGCTATTCTTGGCCTTAAAATACGATGCCAGAACTGCTTGAAACAAAGAGGATTCCCCGGATCAGCCAGGAATGCCAGCTTGTCTCTGGGATGAAAGAAGTGTATAGAGTCAGCTGGGAGCAGGAACAAAGCAATCTAAGAAGTGGAAAAGGGGTAGAGACAGAAATGCTGATTTCAGTGTAACAGTTCCCATAGGACCAGTTCAGCTGGCACTAAAAATGAAACAGCTGGAACCCCCTGCCTTCTACAGAGGTCCAGTTCAGCTCCTGACTGCTTCCTAAGTCAAGCAAGGGCTGTATCTGACATACATTTACATCTGCCCACTCAATGTATGAGCATGGAGAGGCCCACTCCAAAGAATTTCTTAGAAGTATCAGACCTTCCAACTGCATTCCAAATTACTTCATGGAGTGTGACAAAAAAATCAAAAGGAGAAAGGAAATCAGAAGGAAAGGAGAGGAAACAGACAAGTGATGCAAGACACTGCCACAGAGAACTGTCAGGATTCAAATGGGCATTTTTTTTCAATTATTTTAATTAGCCTCAACTTTACTACAGTTCAGATTAAAGCATCACCACATGCTATGGATCCCAAGCAAAGCTTAGATTTCTAAAAAGCCATTTTCATAATAACACACACAAAAAGCACCTAAACAACTACAGCTTCTTGAAAGATAGTAATTGAGAGATACAAGTACCTGTTGTCCCCACGGGCAGGATCCTTGGGTTTAGCATCACTATCATAAACAAAACGCTCTTGGGAGATGACTATGATGTTGTCTGTAGTTTCATTTCCCAAGATAGTGATAACAGGATAACCCATCTGTAGTGTCCACTGATCCATTACCTCTTGGATATTTACAGATTTTCCAACCCTTTTTAAAGCCTTAAAGAAAAAAATGAAAATTTCAGTACACTGAAGCAGTATCAACACATAAAACTTTTTTTTTTGTCCCCAGGACCATAACTGGTTTTGGAGGTTAAAATAACCATCATGTGTGTGTGCAGACACACACACACATTTACAGCCAATACACACACTCTGCATAACTGAACTTAAGGCTCTGTGTATCTTAAAAATAAATGCTGAGTAATCTTGACAGGGAGGAGAGTGACAGTCAGAAAGTCATGTTTCCTACATCATTCAAGTACTTTTTCTGTAACAGAAGAAATAACCTGCTTTACAGGATTTTAACAAGAGGCACAGAAATACTGGGTAGCTATTCCTAACCAGCTACGGTTAAAAAAGACCCAGTGTTAGTTGATCTAGGCACCTACAATAAGGCATATTTGAAGGGCCTTAATTTCTAAAAACACAGAATTTCTCTGTTCTGAAAATCAAATCACTAGTTATTTGAAAATACTGTCCCTCATGTCCAAAGTGAAGCTATGTACACCAAGATATCCACTGCTGCTTCATAAACTGCACCTGTCACAACACATGGAGGATTAATGTGTTAGTATTTGATTCCATATGTCAATAGAAATTGCTGGTTTACAAGTGGATTTTCATCTGGAACACAAAGAGATACTATAGCATCGTGGGAGATGAGACTGGATACGAGGAGAAAAAGGCATCATTTGTTCTTCAGCGACGGGCATGCTCCTAGCTGTCGAACAGTGCGAGATCACAGACTGAGCAACCTCTGATGAATACAAGCAGAAGATGTCTTCAGAACTGAAGCTGCAACTGCACTGCATTAGGAACAAAGGGGCTGGCAACAAGTACGTTTACAGCTGAGGCAAAGAGAATTATTAGCTGCAACAGTAGATATGAGCATACAGTATAGCTATAGTGGTTGTGGACCAAAATAGTCTCATATTTGTTCTACTTTATCTGCTGTGGATTCTGCTATTCTTTCAAGACAACATTCATTCCTCTGACCTCCCACAGCCCAGAACTGTCCCAGAGGCTTTAACAGAGGAAGGCAAGAAAGATTCTTGCAGTGACATTCAGCTACAGATTAAGACATAGATTTAAAAGCCTGACTGTATGTTACATGTCTCAACTCTTGCTAGGAGTCAGTACAGACATAGGACTTGGTTCAGTTGCCCTCATGTAGGCGACTAATGTCATTTGACATTTACCTCCCACTCCAAAAGAGCACAGATTTCCCCATATATCTTATGCTATATTGATTAGACACGCTTGAATGTCTTGAACATCCTACTGCACCTAATCTGGCACTAGTTGCCTATATTTGAACTATCTCGACTCTCTAGTCAACAGTCAGTGGTTCAGGCTTGTTATAAAACAGCCGTTCAGCGGCTAGTCAACTGAGCTACTCTCTATGCTTTGCTGACTATATTGACTAGACTTCTGGGATTCCAGTTGTTCCTATTCACCTAGTGTCAAATGACATCCTAAAATATTCAACACATTCTTTCAGAACTGATGTACCTACAACAGACGTGCTTCTCATGTGGCAGCTGGAAGCCAGGTAGGATGAATTAAGGTAAAAGCTGTTAAAAGTCTGTGAATGGTCAACAGAAGACTCAGTGAGAACAACTGGATTTCAGACATCAATATACCTGCTTGTCTAGATAAATGAAGATGTCTTGACCTCCAGCTGAATCCTAGCTTTGGTGTCAATAGTTACAACTAGATTGTCATGTTTTGTATGGCTTGAACTGGTACTTGTGCCAAAACTCTTGGACTGTACTCCACTGCCTTGCACTCTGTCTTTATTTCAGGAGAAGACTCAGACTAGCTCCGACTAGTTCCATAGAGGAGAAATACAGGCATGCTTCGCTCATCTTACAAAAATTATAGTCTGCCATTATGGAGCCCTAGACCAGGCTCCAGAACTCAAGCCAAGCCTGGATATAGTAATGTAAGTCTCTATAGCATGCCAAATGTTACAGTAAATAGTTCTCTGTTTACACTAAACTTTAAAGCTGTAATAGTTTTGTCCTTGGCAAAAGTCTTAACTCCATACAAAATCACAAACACAAGTGATGGAAATGCTGAAGCTTGGCACTTTTATGTGCTTTCCAGCTTATGGGTCTCAGTGTGCTGCCACGGAAGTCATGATAGCAGATTCCATGAAGTATCTTTCACTGCACATCAGTGACTTAGCACATGCAGGGAAATATATTCTAATATAACAAACAATAGAAATGCTGCAGAACTCATATTTTTAATGCTGCCACTAGGTTAACTCAAATGGAATTTCTTTGCATCCATTTTTATATTTGCTCTGTGGTTTGAAGATCTCAATAAGCACTATTCACTCCTGATCTCACCAAGAAAAATACCATAGCAAATTCCTACTTCTCCCTCAGTGCAACAGATTAAAGCATTTTACCTTTGACAATGTGTTCCAGAGATCATTTCTGGCTGCATTGCCATACTTGTGAATGGTTAAATAGTCCTACAGAAAAAAAAAAAAATACAAATCAGTATTACTATACACAAGCCAAACTAGAGCTGTGCATCACTGCTATTAGAAGTTAAATCACATCAATGCTTGCATTTGTTAGAAATCTAGAAATATACAATATGTTCATCCTAAGGGAATAAATAGACAGTTTCTTACGCTAGTTTGCAACGCAAAAATTGTTGCTAAAAATTTCATTTACAACATTCAATGCTCTTCCTTTTTTGTGTAAGTCATTCTATAAACTAAATATTTTGAATATATATAGATATATATTTAGAATACATGTCTAACCTTAGGAGGAGTTCCTAGGTAATTCTTGGCAATGAAAGGAGAAGCTGATGAAACACAGTTCCAGTTGCTATTTTAGCAGGTCACTCTGCTTTGTCTAGTGTCAAAAATTTGTTCACTCGGATGACAGTTGGATTCATTATAGAAGATTTAACTGAACAACAGTCTATCTGAACTCCACACTCTTACCTAAGGAGATCCTGGACCTTCAATGTTCAAAATACATCACACTGGCAACTAGGGTTGTAACAGGTTATCACAAAGGCTCTCCACAACAGGGAGCAGTGGAGGACGTGTGACAGGAACCCAACTCCGTGCTTGTGCACTGGTGTGTTTTCATGCCATATGTGACTCAAGAGGCTGAGGAGGTTATAAACTGAATGCTTTCACTTACTCTACCACAGTTTCAATAAATGAAAGTTCATTCTTCTCCCATAACAACCAAAAAGATCATTCCCAATAAGCTTACATCATATTAAAATAACTTCCCAAAATAATAGTTTAAGCATATGACTAGCTTGGGTCTAGGTCTTTCATGCATAAAATACTTCCTTTTTTTAATGACTTCTGGAGAGACACCACTGTTGTTTCCCATCATCCCATGTCCCTTGACAACAGCTCATTCAGTTACAAAAGTGAAATTCAGCAGTGATTATTTGAGTAACATACATTTCAAGCATTTGATTGGGAGAAGAGAAAAAAACAGATCAGAGGTTGTACATCAACTGGTTCTCCTCCAATTTAATTTCTACCATCTTCACTTTACACAATAGTAGAAGACAAACCCTAATTTACTGCACAATGATAAAACTGGGACAAATTTGCTGACTGTGTTATCTGTGCTTTGTGTGAAGTAGGGTACTTTGGGAATAATTAGTATTTGGAAAGCAAATTTTCTGATACACAAATTGTAGCACCTGTGACAGATTTAGCTTTTGTCAGCCAACTCACAGTAAAACAAGCACCAACTCCCATTTAATCACAGACTAGGAAGGCTAAATGAGAACACTGACTCTGTAAATGCAGTGCTGAGTCTTAACAATGTCATGAGACTAACTCAAAAAAAGACAATATTATATAGGCTACACCTATAGCACACTGTGCTTCCATTTTGTCTAAAAATACAGACTCATTTAAGGCACAGTGAAACATTCAATAGCTTCCAAAGCTAAAGAAGTTGAATTGAAAATTAGAAAGCTAAAACAGGAATAAACAAAAGTGGGACAAGATAAACAAATAACAACAAATATACAATCTGCATTTTAAGCAGTACTAGAAAATGCTGCATATACTGGTCCTTTTGAGAGATGTTTTCAGAATCATTACAGAGCAAAATAAAATGGGTAGAACACTTGAGGACTTCATCCAGGCAATAATCCTGTTTACCAATCTACCATTAGATGTTGTATTTGACTTTAACATTTTGTGTTCAGAAAGACTGCAAAAAGATTAAATGCTTCGGCCCTTTTCTTTTGGGTTTGGTTTTGTTTGGGTTTTTTCCTTTCAATACATAGATTAGGAGGTTTAAATGTGGCTTGTCACTCAGTTAAAAATTTATTATCATCCAATCTAACATGTTTATCTCACAAAGAAAAACAAAAGGAATACTAACCTTTACCATGTAATAAGAAAATACAATAAGTAACGAAACATCTTGGTACAGTCCTGGTACCATACAACTTGATCATCAATTTTGTCATTATTTCACAAAAGTTGCATCAAGACCATAAACACAGAATAAAACTAGGAGTGTTATCAAATGCATACTACACATAATACAGTCCTAAGTGACAGGGTGCATCAAAATAGGCTTTCAGTAGTAAATCTACACTGCAGTCTCAAATCTGAGTGCACTTTCCCAAGGCACGAGAGCCAAAGGCTTCTGAACCAGGTCCCATCAGATATCCTCCTATTTTTATCCTCATATATTGTTTGCAACAATAACCAGTAGCAGAGACCTGGAAACAGTATAAATCCAGAAAAGCATACAGCGGTACCTCCCACAACTGCTCTTCCATCATCCAGCACTTCATGGCACAAGAAATCCTAAGAAGATTAGTATCCTTGCATTTAATAGTTATCTTCTGTGACTTTGGCTGGTTGCTTTCTGAACCTATACAAATTCACATTTGCAATGCCTTATGAAAAAGCATTTCCCACTTCAGTGATCTGTTGTGTGGTACCTGTTCCAAATGCCTGCCTGTCTGCTGGTTTCATCTGCTGCTTTGTACTTCTGGCATTAGAAGACATAGTGCATTACTGTTCCCTACTTCACTCTCCCCAAGCCACTCATATTTATACAGATCTTTATGGAATGTGTCTCCACCCCAGAGGTTATACAGGTTTTATACTGAGAACTCCACCAGACCCAACGACTCCCAGCTCTGCTGCCAAGTTATATCACCACCCCAGCTGCTGACTCCAAAGGTGGTTTGAACAGTTTCTGTGACCCTGCCTGAACTTTCATTACCAGATGATCAGCCTCACTTTCTCTTCCATTTACAGGCATTCAGCTTAAAAAGGAAGAGAAAAGACATATCAGCATCAAATACATATCAGGAAGTAGTAAAAGAGGAGCCAAAGATCTATACATACTCTGCTTGTCTTTTCTAAGGATGGAACAAGCAGAAACAAGCAGGAATATAATCCATTTTCCCTCCTGGGGACCCATATCTAAGTCTTAAGCAGCTTTCAAAGGGGCAGAATACATGTTCTCATTCACTGTAATTCTCCAGGGCAGGAGTATTAACCACCCCTTTGCCTGTACATTCAGTAGAAAAACCAAAGCAAACAGAAGAGAGATGCAAGCCAAAGAATGGAGAAGGGGGATGACACTGAAAACACAGCTGTCTGAATCTAAGCTGTGCTCCACACAGCTCCAAAGGAGGCAAAGTGACTAAAAGCCATTTATTCATAAACACATATGCCCAAAACCATCTGGCTGCAAGGCTGCTTCCCATCATAAACTTGCAAGTCTATCACCGACAAAAGCTGTTCCACCGACAGGGGTATGCTGGAGCATGAAGATATGCAGTAGCCACCTTCCTTTCAGCTATAACCCTACAGTACATGTGAGCACAAAATACGGCATGAACGTCTCTTTAACAACTCAAGACTCAAGAGTGCTCTTCTACAATCTTCCATTCTCCTTCACTGAAATGCTGCCTCTAAATTTTTTCATTGTCATGGAGAAAGTAGGAAGAGAGTTCACAGACCCTAGGGCACTGTCACTCAACATGAAAATCAATCAAAAACACACACCCAAAATCAATCATTTGGGTTTACATTTTCAGCATGCATACTCTTGTAATATTCTTCCTAATATCTTGACATTAAAATATGAAGCCACTCTTTGCCAAAAAGAATAATGGAATATGATCCATTCACCTCTATCAGTAAAAAACTAATCAGACAATGAAGTTTTCTAACATGTTTTAGCAGTTCTTAACATTAAATAAATAAATAAATATCCTGACTCTGTGATACCATGAAAACAGTCTATTTACTGCACAACCAAAACATAAGATCGTTCCAAAAATCCCAACAGATTTGGACTACAGTATAATGTGTTATCATACAGTAATCTTAATTCCCCCCAAAAAAAGAATTAAAAGGCTCAATGCTTTTGAAATTATTTCTTGAAAACTGGAGCAGACAGCTTGAACAGTAGTAGGAACAGTGAAAAATGTTAAAGGATTTTGAAAGATGGTTTTAGTAATGCTGTATTGATTAAGCCTGCAGACCTTTTATTGTGTAAGGTTTTTTTAAGAAAATGAGATTATTTAAAAGGAAAAAGTCTTTCATTTCTTTGCAATATTACCTAGTAAATAAGTCTCTTGGTTTCAAAAAAATTGTACTACCCTGCTATCCAAACATGATAATGCTCACAACAAAAGGTAGTGACTGATAAATACCAAAAGGTTAAACAAGTGTAAAGGCAGAATAAGTCTCCGAACATGTGTCTTACTTTCAGGGGAGATTTTACATCTATTAACAGAAACCGAAATATCAATTCTAGGACTAAACTCCTTTCTCAGTTAATCTGTATGAAGTCGATTGGTCAGCTGAAGGAACAGCTCCTGAGTTACATGAGTGGTGTTGATATCTGAAACAGATTGACATTGAATAACTTCATTTTTCTCCTAAAGATAATTGGAAAATTCTACCATATGAGTGAGGAAAAAGTAGCAAACTATTTTTATCTCGAATTCTTGTGGCTACATTCCTCCCTTTTCAAGGTTCAGGAAAAGCAGACTTGCCTCTACCTCCCTTTTTTGTATTTCATTCCTACTCCTCAGTGCACATCCTCCTCCCTTTGGCCTACAATATGTTCTTGTTCAATGGTTTTATACATGACTGCTGTATATCACAGAAGATTTAAAGCTACCAATAAAAACATTTAGTTCAGGTGGAAATCAGGCTCTAAGGCTCCAGGTATCAAATCCAGTGTGTTTGTTTTCCTAGAAATTTATATACTTAAGCCACGAGACACCATCTGACAGATGCTGACTCTTTGACTATAACATGCACCTTTTCCTTCCCTTCCTTCAAACTGCTAACATCACATCTACTATTATATATTATACTGACATTGTCTAACATTCAAATAAAAAAGCTTGGGCAAGGGTCAGAGGGTAGTGCATATGTTTGCAAAGGCGAGTGACAAACAAGAGGGAGTGAGAACCAGTGGCAAAGGACTACCAGCAAGCTGCAAAACAGTGAAGAGAGAAAGACTACTGAATAGAAAAGCTAAAATAGCCAACTAGATTTGCAATATTTTTCAGCCGTACAACAGACTAACCCTGAAGAAACAGCCTTAAGGAAGAGAAGTGACCACCCTCCTGGCTGGGCAGGCAGACAAACAACAGGGTACAAAATAAGGAGTAGGCAAATTCACCCTACTGGTCATGGTCAACACTGTGTAAGGCAAATTAGCTGGGGGTTAACTCTATTTGTGTCAAGAATTAATCTGTATCAGTGAGTCAAGCTGCAGAGCTCCTGCCAAACTGAAAGAACAGCTGTTATCAGACCTGTTATCAAAGCACTACTGCGATACCAGCTAAGAAAAAAACTGGAAACAGGTTTTTCCTGGAGAAGTAAGCCAAACAAGTGCTTCACTTTCTACACTGTTTTACTAGAGGTGCCCAAAACTGCTTTCAGGCAGTCTAGGAAGAAACTGCCAACCTACAGAATACACTAGAGTCATAGAATATATTTTCATCACAGTTTCTACCAGAGGATCAAAAATGTTGATTTTCTTCCCATACTTTAATCTCCTTTGTGTTCTTCCTACAAAAAATAAAGTTAGTCACAAGTCAATAATTTAACTAACTAAAAATGCATTTCAACTTACAACAACGAAAAAACAGCATCAAAATTATACTGAAATAGCAAGCACAGCAGGAGTATAAGGCCAGACCTGCAGAGAGCAAGCCTCACTACGTAGATAGTCCTTACCTAGTACTAAAATTAACACATCTGTTACAGTCACAGGATCAAATGCATTTCTGTATCTGCCTTCAGCCACAGTTTGATGATACCTCAGTGGTACAGCCAGAGTAAGCACATTCCACAACCTTTGCTGCTCCTTGGCCCCATGCCCCTGTTTGTGATGCTGCTTTGCAGACCAGACCTCTGAAACAGCCTGTGTAGAAGTGACTCTAAAACTCCCCACTAAGGACACCCCTCCTGCCTTGATCAGGTTTACCAAGGAGGACTCCAAACCCTTCCACTAGTATAAATGGTGTTGTGTGGCCATGAATGGATGGAACAAGCAGCTGGAGGCAACACGGAGGAAAACAGAATAGTGGTTTCCTAAGCCAGTGTCCTGTCCAAGTATGTGCCAAGCATTATGAAAGAGACTGGACAGAAAGATACACAGTGGTGATTCCAGAATATAATTAAGAGTAAGATTATCAGTGCATCACATTTAAGGGAAACAAAAATTTTACTTTGAAGTGCATTTCTCTAAAAGCAATGCTCAAAGGTTCTTTTCCAATGTTTAAGCAATGGTTGGTAGTGTCATTTCTCATCAATAACCTAGTTTTTACAGTGAATTAGTTAACCTCCACTAGAACTTATGTGTGGACACTGCAGACTAAACTCAGAAACTTCAAGTAACAGTGAAAACACGATCATGAATCAAAGAACAGGAAATAACGTTTAACTTCAGTTTTTAAAGTGCCCGCATGGGGCTACAATGAGGTTTAACTAACTCAACAATTCCCACCTTCTGCTGCTTTGAATGAACTTTTGTGTAACCCTGTTTAAAATGTCTACTACCAAGAACTCCTTAACTAGCTTTTAGTTCAAACTCACAAATAGGTAAAAAGAATTTTTAAAAAGCCTTAAAGGCATGCAACATACTTCAAAGCCATCATGCAAAAATTCACCTCAGCTGTGTTTTGCCTTCTCTTGGGGCTACTGTCTCAGTCAACACATAAAATTGTAGGGAAGGAACTTAGTAGAATCCTATCACTGTGTGTCAGCTGAAATTCTAGCTCTAAATTTCCAAAAGGTACATTTAGACTTTTTTCACATACAACACCGATATAATGCTGACAAGCCAGCAGCAACTGGAAAATATCCAGTCAACATATCATATCTGCAATTAAATCATTATGTCTAAACAGCAAGCTATAACTACTAATCAAAGAGTGAAACTGGAACCACACACAGAAATAAATCTTCATTTTCTCTGGAGCCAATGATGCTGAATGGGCCACATAATTATAGCATTTTACTTTGTCCTTTTTCCTTTGTAATTCATGATACTCCCATTCAGGCTAACAATAATCAGATCAGCAGAACTGACATTTCTGGCATTATATGGGCCAATGGGAGTTTAAGCATTGATTTTGCAAGAGAAAAATTAGGGCAATGTTGAGAGTATCTCATCCATGGTATTAGAAGCATAACATTCATTTAGAGGATCCAGACAGGACCTGTGCCCTGTTACATGCAGGCTGAGATACAGGACAAATTAGTAAAAGAAAGGAGGCAAGAGCCATCATTAAGTCAACTTTTTTAATGTTTTCCTTGCTCTACCCGCTGCTTGTTGATAAGAAACCAGTACTGTAAATTAGAAATGAGCCAACTGAAATCAATATGGCCCTGTCATTTTCATTCCAACACAAGAAAAGAAGAAAAACTTCAAATGACTGTAAGGAACTCAATTTTTCAATTAATAATCTTCTGCAGTGCAACTCTGTGAACCCAATGTAAATGGGGCATCTAAAACTGATTAAAATTCTCTATTCAGGCAAATTTCCAGCTACTTTAAAATATATCCTGCTTTGCTGAGAATCCTTGTTAAAATATCAGAAATATTAAATTGAGAGGTTTATTTCCTTTATAAAATTCAGCTCCACCTTTTAGCTATTACCATGAAGAGGAGGGAGGTTCCATTTTGAAAAGCAGCAACACCAGTTGCAGTGTGGCAGCAAAGCAGTTTGCAAGCACAGTCTAAAGGGAACACTGAGAAGGATTGCAGAGTTAGTGCATGGTAGAGTCTGATGGTATCTTCTGTGCAGTGAGAAACCTGCTAGTACATAAAGCTTGGCTTTAAAGAAAAATGTATTTGATGTATTATTTGGTAGTGGTACTAAACTACTGAGCTAAGGACAAATGCTACAGAAATAACGCACTCTCTGAAATTGAACTGCATATATTTGACTGAAATTGTACATTCATTTAATTCTGTCTTGTCTGGTTGTATAATACACTTTAATCTAAAACCACACACTGCTCAATAAATATATCCTTAGTGGACACAAAAAAAATGATCGAAAGTTTTCCAGAGATATTTGGATGGCACCTGCTAATTGTGACAGGTTGGCTGCTCATTCCTCTGCATTAACTTGAACTATGCCCAAGAATTGCTAACCAGGCAAAAAATCTCTGCTGTATTTTTCTGTAAAAACTTTCTGTATATAAACCCCAGACTTGGAAAGAAATTACTGCTACTTACTATGAAAAGGTGTCCATAAACCAATCGAGAAAACTTACTGTAAGCATGTCACTGTGTCTAGATCATACTGACCCGCAACACTTGTACAGTAAAAGTGAATAATAGACAGGGAAGCAGCAACAGTGAAGCTCTAACTTGTAAGATACCCATTGTTTGTACCAGTGAGTGAATGTTTCTCATGGTGCAAAACACCTTCATACAATTCAGTCCCTAGAGCTGCACCTTTTTTTTTGTTTTTCATTTTGCAAAATGAAGACACCTTAAAAATCATTAGCCCTTACATCTGGCTATATGGGTGTCTACCTAGCTACAGTAACTTAGCTTTAAATGCATGTAGGGAAAGGAAAATTAAGAGGAAGGGGAAGAGAAGAAAGAGAAGGAAAAGGAGAAGGAGAAAGTTTTCACAACAGCCTGTTTTGTCCAGCAGGGATTCAGGACATTTTTTTTCTGAATGTCCTCCACTAGAATGAACTGGATTTATTCATTTAATTTCCAATATATATAATGTGTTAACTAGGAGTTCCATCTTGCAATATTTGTTCTGAAAATACCCCCACTGACTTCTAAAAAGCTAATAGAAATTCCGATTGCATAAGAGTGGCAGAATTGCACACAAAATATTTTACTTCCAGTGCCCTGTAAAATCCACTGAGCTGCCTCGTAGCAACAGAGGTAAGGTTGGCACTGAGCTGCTATCAGGAAAACAGTGTAATTCTATTCCAAAAGAAAGCATTTTCGTAAACAGCTGCTGAGCCTGCTGACATTGTCTGGGAATTCATACCTATCACTCTTTCTCTTAATAATTCCTATCATAAAAATGAAGGAGAAAGCAGTCATAACTGAATTTCATATGAAACAAAAAGCAGCAGCTCACTGAAGGCACGCCAAGTGAACAGCTATGCAACATGACTGACTAACATTGCCATAAAGGCAATGCTGTTCTGAGAAAACAAATTTTGTTTATACACAGTGTACACATTAATTGTTTTTCTTTTTGTAAGAAGCTTTAGCAGCAGAGCAAAGTAACATTTTACCTTAGCTGAAGAACACCATGACTTCCTCCTAATGACAGCAATACCATCCATAAGCTTGCTCTGGACCCAGACACTGGGGACACCATTGGCTACTGAGGTTCAGCAGCATCTACCTTCACCAGCTTTTATGTCTCCCTGCTGGGACCTCCAATATGGGCAAAGTGCAGTTGTTTGAACTGAAATCCTATCTTCAAAGAGTCCATCTTAGATTGAATTCTTCTCCAGAATTTCAGGCAACACAAGAAAGTACTGAAAAATACCACATTTTACCTTTTTTATCAGTGTGTCCTTTCCTCTTCTGTCCCCATGCACTGGAGCACAGCTCTAAAGGTCAGAAGAAAGTGATCTCGTTTCAGGAAAATACTTTTTCCTAGCGCTGATCACTTTTAGGTAACCCAGCAGCTACAGAGACCCTCTCTCTCCCCGCACTGACAGCTCACAGCTGCCTAAGCTCAGAGGGAGACTCAGGCCCCAAAGCAGAAAGCAAAGAGCCCATGTCTCCTTTCCCCTGGCAACACACAGTTGGGGGAGAAAACTGTGTGATCCACATACTCGAGGAACACAAAGCAGAGCAGAAGGAATGGAAAGGAGTTAATATAATCAAACAGGAATATTTTGCTAATGCACCATTTCAGTAAAAAAGCTCCCTTTGCAGAGCACCAATGTTATTTGGGGCAAAACCCACCAGCACACATGACGTATGGCTGCTAAAATTGTGGGTGCATTATGTTCAGCTCTGCTGATGTTCTGCTTTCAAACAGGTAATAGTTACTGTGTAGAACTACAGATAAATCAAACACCCTCACTCTGCCTGTGGATCAGCGTGCTGCACACCAGGTGAAAGAACACGTTTCAGGACAATGCTGTGGTCTGACTTGTAGCAGAGCTGGACTCTGTGACTGAACCTGATGTGACGTCTGTTCTGAATAACTGAAGTGGTTTATAATGCTAAATATTTTAACAGAACATCTTCCTGGGTTTCAAAATATATATCCAAATTTCACGGATCTTTTTCATTTTACTCACATTGGTCCAATTTCCCTTCAGATGTACAGGCACTCAATTCTCAATAATTTATCTAAAGAAATATTAGCTGAATGATCAACATTTCCTGGAGGCTCACCTCGGCGTCATCACAGGCTGCAGCCACACTGGGTGCTCACAGTTGACAATGATGCCAGTGGAAGCTGTGCTTTGAACACATAAACTCTTCTGATCCCTAAGTGCTAAGACACATAGGAGTTTTGCATACTTCACACCTATGTAAATCTTAATTTAAATTTCTCTGGGCCTAGGTCTCCACCCTAGCACCACGCCTTTCCTCCCTATGAGGTTTATGTCCTCTGCATTAACTGTTGGTGATGCACTCTGATACCACACTGGATGAGATTTAAGAAAATTGAATGTAGCAGTTAGGAACTGGGCTACAAAGCAAATGAAAAGTGTATGAAACTACTGAATAGAATGGTTAGCATGGTCCAGCTTGTGAACTGAATCAGACATTGTCCTATGTAGAAAATATGGGTACTATGTAGAATATACACTGGGTACGTGCATAATTAAAAAACCTGGTAAAGGTGCACGCACACCAAAAAAAAGGAACGGAAAAATAAAATTAACTTTAGCATTTCTCAAAAACTATACATTTAAATTATGCAACTCCAAACACAATTTTCCTCCAAGCATTAGCATTTTGCTATACACACAGTATACTCAAATAGTCTTGGAGCTAGAGGAAGAATTTCCATTTTTGGAGTGATATCCAAGTCTGGCCCTTCCTATGCTATACATTTTTAACACTTTCAAAGGAAAAAAAATATTGTGACACTGCAACTTATAGAAGCTTCTTATGCAAGAAACTGACCTACTGTCTTCTACTGACCTGTGTAAGTCAACGTGGGAAAAGCTACAGCAATTCAGTCCATAACACTGAATTCCTTTAACAAATGTAAACCAAAATCCAGAGTGATGTAAATTAGAAGCAAAAGAAATGCTGAGGAGGCAAAAAAGGTGAAAGGCATTAACAATCTTGTATGATATGCAGTGTAGAGAACAGTGATGTCAGCTCCTATGAGATTTCCTATGACTTCTTATGTCCTCCCTTTAACGTGCTCAAGTTCTCCAGTTGGCAATTCTCAGATAAAGGGATCCGTAGCAACTAACTTAGACAGTTAATTGCCAGAACGTCCATGGTGATGCTTTGATGTTCATCAAGGTCACACAGTCTGCTTTTCTAAACCAGAGGAGGTGGATGCAGAGTCAGCTGAAAAGTACTTTACTCAACATCTAGTAAATGCACCAGCTCCAAGTGCACGGGTACTCTAGCTGTAAAGATGTCCCTCCTGGGTGGCAGAAGTTACATCCTCTGACTGAGCAAAGGAAGACTCCAGGTAGCTCCATGAGCACTGTTGATCTGAGGGTAGCATTGCAGCTTATAGCTTCACTGACCTTGATCCTAAGGTGCCTGATTTTTTCTTTGTTTGTCTTTGCAGATTTTTCATGTTTTTACAGAAAACTTGAAAGAAGTCTAATCTAAACTCTAATGATGTCTCATCAGAGATAGCAAACAACTAACTGTTACAAATAGGTAATAAAGATATAATAAACAGGTATGGGTACACTGTTTAACACACTACATAAAAACTAGATTATCATATAATACCATGGACATAGATGAATATAGTTCATGGATTACTGTTTCATGCACATTGTAGGTGACTAAAAAGCAGGAAAAAGCAGTATGGATGAAAGGAAGTTTAAATAGCCAGCAATGTGATACTAGGAAGTGATTGAAATCTGAACCTTGCTGTATTTAATAGCCTGAACACCACACTTTCCCAGACAGCTCCTGTGAAAGGCTGACTAATTTGTTTTAATACAGTAGCCACTCTGCAGCACCAAAAGAGGCAGTGTATATCCACAGCACTGTATGAAAATTCTTCCAAATGTACAATGTGAAGCCTAAAAAGCAGTTAATTTATCACAGAAACAGAGATTCCTACAGTAACTAATTCAAACTGCTGATGATGCACTAAATCAGAGTGAGTGATGAACACATACATAGCAGCAAGTGAAGTTCAAAAGGATACAGATCTATGTGATCAATGAGCTGTCACACAGCAAATGAAATGCAGTGTTGACAAACGTACAGTAATAGGGATGAGCCTCCAAAATAATCAAACCAAATATAAGAAAACTTAAATAAACCAGTGCAGAAATATCTCATTACTGCACTGGAGGTGCCTTTTTAAACACATCTACCAGACATTCAAATCACTGGTACTTCTCTCTCTATTTAATTTGAAAAAAAATAAAAACCAAGCACTGATTACTTGAAGAGATGCAATGTCATAAAGCAGTAAAACCTTCCCAAAAATGCAATTCAGTGACACCAGACATGTAAGAAACCATCTATTTCAAGCACGGAGTTGGAACAACACCCTACAGAAAAAAAATCTCACACAGACCTAGTATCGTATTGCACATTACCACCCTGACTGATGACTGAATGATAAGGCCAACTTATGGCTTCTTCCTCTATCAATCTGTGCAGTTCAGAAACATAATCAGAGCAAGTGGTGCTGACCAAGCCTCTTCATACTCTAACCACTGTCTTACCTGATTAATAGCTTTTTGACTGAAAAAGCAACTATTTTGTTAGAAGAGTACTGGCATTCACTGATGCGCACTTCTTGAATTTTCCTGGAGCGTAAGAAACTGCCCATCATGAAAGATGCCAGAACTTTTAAAAAGACAGAAATCACCTACTGTGAGAAGGATAGATTTATTAGATATTTTCTGCAAAAAATAATAGCTGTAACTTTCTCATATGCAAGTGTTACCAGCTGTGGCTACTACTGTCATTATTCAATTATTCATTACAGCCAGTAGAAATACATTCTCTTTTGCTTTTGCTATGGAGTGAGAATGTTCTGCCTGTTACTAAATCTTCTGTTTGAAAATGTCATATGATTCAAGACATCATATCTTTGAAGGGCTTTTCAAAAATCATACCTTCACTGGTCTCTTGGATGCAGCTTTATTGTGGAACTGCCACACTATAATCAAATGGCCTTTCAAGTATATTTACCGTGATAGGAAAAGGCCAGTTATTCTTGACAGATATGAATCTCTACAAAGACATCTACACTCTAAAAATGAGCATTTCTACCAGAATTTTACTTCCTTGCAGACTCCTCAACAGGACAGTTTGCTGAAGTGTTATGGATCACATGCACATTTGTACACTTCCTTCAGATCATATTCATTGGTAAAGAATATCCACCAAAGAGCCTCATTTTTCTCCATCAACTTTTCTTTTTAATACAATTGATTGTTTTCTTTGACAAACAAGGGATTTTTCACCCCCAAGCTGTCTCAATCTGCTCTTCAAAAAGTCCACATGCCAGGTGACTAAGAAAAAACAGGCAATTAACAAAAAAGCATTTGCTACCTTTTGCTTCTTACTCTAAACCTTATTTTTCACTCTCCTTAACCCAAAGGTTACCTTATCTGTAGTTTCCCTTATATAAAAAGTCTAATTCTTTAGCTCTTAATAAGACAATGAATCATGCCTTGATTTTTATGAAAACACAAACAATGCAAACACAAATAAAGAGCTACTCTTTTTGGTTTATGCTAATTTAATAAGACTACAGGATTACTCTTTTTTATCATCTGTTAAAAACTTAAGGACATAGCTAATATACTAAAAAGAAATGAAATAACATTAATACTGCAAATATAATAGAGTGGAGAGGTAACAGTATAGAAGGTTCCTGGAGTGTGTGGAGTTTAACTTCTAGACACAGTTAGTGAGCAAGGCAACTAGAAAAGCTGCTCTGCTGGACCTCCTGTTTGTGAACAAAGATTGGTGAGTGATGATGACTGGAGGGTGTCTTGGGCTCAGCAATTATGAAATGATAGAGTTTTTAAATCTTGGAGAAGTAAGGAGAGGGGTCAGCAGAACTGCCACCTTGGCCTGTTTACGACCCTGGTTGAGAGAGCACCTTGGGCTTTTGCCTGAAGAGCAAAGGAGTCCAGGAAGGCTGAACATATTTAGGAAATCTTACAGGTGCTGGAGCTGGCCATCCCCATGTGCTGAAAGACAAGCCAGTGGGGAAGACCACCAGCCTGGCTGCACAGAGAGCTTTGTCTGGAGCTCAGATTAAAAAAAAAAAAAAAAAAGGAAAGTTCATGANAGTCAATATAAAAAAAAAAAAAAAAAGGCAAGTTCATGACCTTTTGAAGAAGGGGCAAGCAACTCAGGAGGACTAAAAGGACATTGTGAGGTTACTCAGGCAGAAAACTTGAAGTGCCAAAGTAGAACTTTATCTAGCCACTGCTGTAAAATACAACAAAACATTTTTCTATATTAACAACAAAAGGAGGGCTGAGAATCTCCATCTTTTGCTGAATATGGGGAATAACATAGTGATGTAGAAGGAGGAAAAGGCTGAAGTACTTAATGCCTTCTTAGTCTCAGTCTTTCATAGTAAGACCAATCTTTATTTGGGTACCCAGCTCCCTGAACTGGACAACAAACACAGAGAGCAGAACTGAAGCACCAAACACCTGAGGGAAAATGGCCAGCAATCTTCTACAACACTTAAATACACAAAAGTCTATCAGAAGGGAGAGGGTCCATCCAACGGTACTGAGGGAGCTGGCAGCAGTGCTTACCTGTGGTTATGCCTCACTTACCAAGCCACCTGCCATCATTTACCAGTAGTTCTGGCTAAATGGGTAAGTCCCAGACAACCATAGGTTAGCAAATGTGACACCCACTTACAAGAAGGGTTGGGAGTAGGGTCCAAGGACTGACAGGCCTGTCAGCCTGACCTCAGTGCCAGGGAAGGTCATGGAGCAGATTGAGTGCCATCACACGGCATGTGCAAGACAATCAGGCCCAGCCAGTATGCTGTAAGAAAGGTCCTGTTTGACCAACCTGATCCCCTTCCATGACCTACTTTGTGGATGAGGGAAAGGCTGTGGATTTTGTCTACCTGGACTTTACTAAAGCCTTTGACACCCTTTCCCACAGCATTCTCCTGGAAAAACTGGCTATGGAGGTCTTTCAGAACTCAGTTACTCAGCAAGCCATTAGAAAAACACAGCAGGAATGACCCATCAAATGCATTTTCAGAGTATTTGTTATTTTAAGAGATTTATAAGTAGTAGTAATACTCAATTTTGCAGCTGTCCTGCAGAAAGGCCATTTAGTTGAACATTAGAATTCAATGTTAGAACAGGATTCAATGCAACATAATTTAAAATCCCAAGTGATGGTACCAAGTTAAAGAGCTAAAATGCCTAAACCAGTGCATGACAGAAAGGGTAAATTAGTCCTCCAGTTTCCCTTATCATTAGCAAATCTATAGGCTCCCAAATGTATAGTGCAGGAACAGTATTTTGTTAGATTCACAAAATACAAAGAATTAAATGATTGACAGATATTTCCAACTGTATCGTTTGTAGCTTATGAAGAAGCTTATGAACTTTGTTTTATTTTGTTCAGCTTGAAGACATACACATGAAAAATCTCTATCTGTATTTCAAACTGGTTTTAGTTAAAATCATCGTCTTCCTACTGAACTGATGCCAAGACTTTCACTAGTCAGATTTTCACAGTTGGATTTTTCATAGACTTTCATTAGCAAACAGAACAGTTTCTATTTAGAGCCAAACCAGTGAAAAGCAGAAATAATAGGAAACCATTCAAATCAAAAAACAAAGCTCCATTACAACTCTATTGTAATTATGATTAATCCCTGCATAGCTGTTCTTTGATCTGAACTTTTTTTCTCAGTCTATTTAAGGACAACTTGCACACTGTTATTTCTCAAACTTAGAAGAAAACAGAAAAAACAGGTTTTAAGATGTACACACTAAAACTTTTCCCTTCTAAAACCCTGAGTGACATACTTCACTGGGAAAAAGTGCTACTGAATGGATTAACCAGGCAAAAGTTTGTGGCTGGAATATGGAGTTTGCTGGACTAAGGACAGAAGTCTTACTGACTTAAATGACGTGATGGTTTTATCCTTGACATACACAAGACTTTATGAAGGAAACTTTTGATTTAAAGAGTTCTCACCTGGATGAGAAATTTATCTTATTGATCTGACCTGGTGTTACAACTAACAAAATGATCAAGCTGGGTCCCATGAGTAAGTTATGCCACAAACCCTGAATGTACTGTTAATTCTCCAAAAAGCTTCATTTCCTCAGTGAGTTTCCTTTCATTGCCTTTGCACAGAAAACACCTCTCTGACATGACCAATGTATTCATTTAATTTTTGTTTCATATTTTATCTTCCAATTTATTTTGGTTAGAGGTAGAATTATTCTGTTAAAAAATGACCTGATCCTAGATGTAGTTTATTTAAATTTCAAAATGAAAAGCTTACTAAGAACAGATAAGATTGATTGCTCCTTCCAACTTAGCATAATTGTATTTCAGGTGAACATCAATTTACTTTAAAGGACACTTCTAAGTAGCAGGCTGCATCATACATAATTCATCAATCACAGCTGCCTGTAACATGATTTACTCAAGCAGATTTCAACAGAATAGAGGGAATTGCATTGTTTTTTATGCTTTGGCTTGTTTGTTTTTAAATAGTTTACGAAACACATATTTGAGCTGAATTATTGCTGAAAGGAGTTCATCTTTGGTAATCAGCACGTTGAATTTTTTCTCTTTGTATAGAAATGTTACCTCTTTAAATTTTTTTGAAAAGACAGTGAGTTTTCAAAACATCATTAAGGCAGGGAGCACTCCATGGTTATTAAAGGTAAGAATAAAGCTCAAGGATTTTGCTATGGAGGAGGGGATGGTAAAAATATTTATCTGAAAAGCATTATTCATTTTAGGGTTGTTTATTTTCCAGCTGGCTTATATTGTTATTATTTGTTAGACCAGCAGTCAAATGCAGGTGAAGAGAAGTAGCTACTTTCTCAGCTAGTCCTTCACAGAGCTGTTACATGGATAAAATGGCTTTTATGTGGCAATCTACACAAAACTGTATGCCAGTTAAAGTGCAACCACTTTATACACCAAGAAATACAGGTGCATCTTCAATCAAATTCAGCTTCAAGGACATAGTGGTAGCTCAGATGGTCCTAAAGTAAAGAAACATTTCCACAAATTGATGCAAATATAGCTTCAAAAGAAAAAAGAGAGAGCAAGAGAAACTGCTAGAAATACACACCTACACAAATACAGAAATGCCTTTACTTACTTGTAAGCCCATTTGAAACACAGAGTGACCCATAAAGTTAGCCAACATTCGAATCAGAGCTGCACCCTACGGGAAATAATAGAGAAACAAAGTTACCAGTTTTGAATGTCAACATAACACAATAAAAACACTCTGAAGCAGGCATTTCCACCCAACACTAATATTCTGGAAATCTGTAACTAATACAATCTTTATTTGTGCTAGGATGAAAGAGAGAAGATAATGCAAATGCTTACTAGGAAAGGTGAGGGGGCAAAGCGACATTGCTAATATTCTGCCCCATATACTGAATAAGGCTCAGGTCATAAAACACACTCTCCCCACTGCTGAAGCATTCAGGTGTCAGCTCCACAGCTGACTGACCCCAACCTTCTATGCACTCAACAGAAATGCCCAGTTTTAAATGGGAGCAAAGAAATAGTGTCCACTGCAAATTCTACCTCAGTGATTATTCATAATATTTTTATCTCCATTACACTATTGTACAGCAGGATTCAGTGATACTACTTCTTTTTGTAAAAGCCTTCAAGATCTGATAACTGAAAGTGAATAATTTCCATAAGAATTTATAAGATGTGGATATATATATTTGACTTATTAATAGTCAGGTTATTTTCTAGACTGTCATGCAAAGAGGTAAGTACTTGTACAGCACTCTTTCTCTGTATACCACTCTTTCTCTACTTATAGTAGTTCTTACCCTTTTCCCCTTCAGGCAAGGCATAGAGATCTAAAAGACAAGTGTTTCTAATTCTCAGTACTTACTGCAAGAAACAGACAGATACTTGCAATGCTGTTTTCCAAGCATCCTTTTTGTGTTTTCTCACTCCCTCTCAGAAGCATAATTGCTGTGTATTTTCCCCTTGCATAAGTGCTCTGTTTCAAGCAAAAATAACTTCACAGATTTGATTTGACCATTTAGCTATAATATCCCACTTTGCAATATAATTTCAAGGCAACCAGTCTTCCAATCCCAATATTTCAGTGTTCTACTTAGTACCGATAACTAGTACAAGAGGGAGGACACTTGTGATTGCAAGTCAGTGAATTAAAGGCGTTAAGAAAACATGATGCTAGAACTCAAGAACCTCATCTAGAGATGAAGGTTCAGGAATTAGGTTAACAATCAATTAGAAAATAAAAAAGAAAAGAGCAACATTTCATGGGTTCAAAAATTTACAGATTCTAAAGCCAAAAGGACTATTAAAACATTTACTCTGCATTAATAGAGATCAAACAGTAGTTTAGGCAAAGACCCCTATGGCTTCTCTTTACACAATAACATCTATTTTAGAAAATTCAAGAACAGAATAGTGTTTCACAGTACTATTTATAATGTGTCACAACTAATATTTACTCTCACAGTGAAGCTACACACCTTTTTACTAATTGGAATGTACCTAGTTTCACTTACTTGAATTTATCTAGCTTCAGCTTTCAAAACAAGACTTTATGTCTTTTTCTGCTAAATTAAAGTTCAGGGCTGTTTGGAAATTTAACCCTTGTCAATTTTTAGATCGTTTTACACATGTTCTACTGATTTTTTTATACAGTGACTATTTTTAAGTACTAAATGGATTATCTATAATAAACAACACTTGAAATAATAACATAAATCAAAAATACTTGTAAATTATTAGTAAGCTGTAAGAAAACACAAGTCCTTCATATAGGCAGCAATAACAAATATTATATATTTTGCAGAGTAACTGAAGAAAAAAAAATTAATTGAGGAGATGTTTGCAGTTGCTTTTAGGAATTTAACAGTGTATAAACCAAAATATGGTGTTTTCATTATTAACAGTAGGATATGTTGTTATGGTGGTATATAATCTTACTGGAAGACAAATTATGCCTGGAACACATAGCAGAGTAGGAAATAATGCCTTCCGAAATGGATTATTACCTGAGCAGACAAGACCATAGGTCAGGAAACATTATTGCCCTTATATTACTAGAGGAACAGAATGAGTAAAGTTCTCAGAGACATTTGAGCAGATAAACAGCAGATAAATCTGTTTAAGCTGATAAACAGAAGATTTTTAAAATCTCATAAATAGATAAATCCTACTTATTCTGTAAGTAACTTGGACAGGGCAATCCAAAACATCTGTAGCAGAAACAGAAAAAATCATAAAACATAAAACAGATCAGACAAAATCCTCAACAAGAAGACATTTTTCCATTCATCACACATCCCTTTTCCTACTCACTATTTAGTATTCCAGGACACCCTTGTTTCTTTCTCACAGTTTAAATTTCACATAGTAACAAAAGATATATATTTATATAAGCACCTTGACTCTACTGATTTCTGTAAAAAGTAAGCAAGCAAAAACATCCATATAATCTTGCCCAAAGAGTCTTTTTTCCTACCCAGAGACCAAGAACTATGATAAACATGTAAAGATATTATAGAATTTTTCTCATAGGTAACATTTAGACACATCTTGCAAACTGCCTTTACACTGCAAACAAAATAAAACAGCAAGCAAAGACTGAATGGAGAGTCAAGCCACAAAAGCAGGATTATTCTCTCAAGACAGACTCCTTTTCATAGCTACTTTAGAAGTACTTTCTACCAATTAATTACCTTCAGGAAACCCAGAATCCCTACTTACAGCTTCCAGAACAATAGGCTTGTCCCAGTTCTGACATCTTCCCCACTCAGGGAAAGCAAATGCTTTCTTGACTTGTTTGAGGAAGGGAACAGATTCAAAAAACAAGAGAACCTTAAGAGGGGCAAAAGTGTCTTGGAGAGATGAGAGAAGAAACAGGAGCAAATGAAGCCCTTGGTGTGGAGGGAAAAGAAATGGGAGGAAACCATTCAATTCACCTTTCTTGCACTTTTGAGAGCAGGCAGAACAGAGAATAGCGATACATTTGTAAGAAGAGCAGAAGCAATGCTCTGGGAAGGGAAGGATAAGGCAGTTAACACCGGCACTCCGACTAGAGAGGAAGCAAAACACGTTTGCAGGCAGAAGGATAAAAAGCAAGAGGTGACTGGCATAAAGAAGAGTGGCTTACTAAAAGGAGGAGCTTGGAAGATGACCCTAACCAGAGGGTCATGGGAGGTGAAGAAGATATGTGCAGTAAGTTCAATTATAGGAAAAACAAAATACATAGCTTTGGGGTTATCTGAATGGCCCAATGTGCTGACATTCCCACTGCCTATTCACCTGGCAAGCAGAAAACTAGATGGAGTCCAGAAGACTTATGCTGCCATGCCATGCCTCTCTAACCTAGATCTAAACCTACAGAAAAATCCCAACAAATCCGTCCTGCTGCAGGAACACTTTGGAACCTATCAGCATCACTCTCTGAATACCCTGACATGCAAGGAGTCTGCTCTCCACTTCACTCTCAGAGCCACTTCTGCTCTGCCAACGTTTGTCCAACCAAGGAACAACTTAGGACGTCTTGAGAAGCCAACTTGCCTCTCCCACAGGGCAGAATGACTGTTTATTGACGATTTAGTGCTTTCCCCCAGGCAGTGGATGACTCAGTACCTTCAGAAGAGGTAAAGCACATGGGTTTAAGAGGTCTAGTGGAAAGCAATTCTTTCCTATTCAAAAAACATACCTAGTTCTGCCAGTATAAAATCTGACTCACCTTAAGCCATTGTACCCTATCTTAATATGTCTACTCAGACAAATACACTAGTTATTCATCCAGTGATTAACGGCACTACCTGGGTCTGGTGAAGCACTGCTCATTAGCAGATCTCACAAGTGCTCTGTAAGATTAATGCCAATATTCTGCAAATTAAAAGGAAACTGCGGAACACTCTAGTGAAATCATTTGCCAAAGATCACCCAGCACGCTCCTGATATAACCTATGACACAGTTGAAGCTTCCTCAGCCTCAGCATTGTGACTCCACTGCTGTAGGAAAGGAGAGAAGACTATGATGGCTACTTCATGGAAATTAAGTGCATACAGCTCTTTTTTGCAAAGTGCTCTTGGGAAAAGACTCGCTCATGGACAGTGAGCCACCACTGCCTGAAGGGATGGAAGTTTATGCACTTTATTCCCCTGAAGAAACCTGTACACTCACAACATGGTAAAGACAATCCATAACCAAAATTAGGAGTAGAATTTATTTATATGTAAACTGAACATGTCTTTGAAATCTACAAAATGCAGAGCCAAGCTAAGGTACTCAGTCTAATTCTCTCCATGCCAACATAAAATAATGTAATTGCATCCTTGAGCCTGGATTAGTTTTAACTAATTTAAAGACCCACCCCTATATCTTGATCCTCTTACATCACAACAGATCACAATTACTGTAAGTCAATTTAATTCCATGACTTATTGAATGTCTCAATTTTATTATACTTGTATTCTTTAATTAATTGTTTCACTTGCAACTTGCATCTTTTAATAATTTTTTAATACAAAAGATAGTACCAAATGGAATTTTGTTTAACAGGAAACAAATTAAGTCCTATGTATGAACCCACAAAAACATGACTACTGCATGCAAAACAGTACTGCTAAGAGCCACCCAGGAAGTGATACACCTGATTCAATGCAGCCATCTGTAGCACCTGTGACTATAATCACTTTAGCTGTTTAGGCTTCTCTTACAATAAGCTTTACCAGTCACCTCTGGATGCACTTTATCTAACCTTAAAGTAAACCTCAGATTGGGGGAATTCTACTCTAGAAGCATCCATCTCTTGTAATTCACTCCAAAAGCAGGCTTGAGTGACTAGCTCATATGTACACATCTGCACTGCAGCCATCTAAAGTGCAATGAGATTACTTCAACTGCACTGTCCAGAAGGGCCATGCAGAGATTGACTCCCCATTCTGGGGGAATTCCTGAATTGTGGAGATACAAAACTAGTATGACATGATCCTTTTGTATATATAGTTAAATACCATATATCATATCCTGGTTTATTCTACATGCAATACTTTTACATAAGAAGACTAGCAAGGGTAGGTATCTGACAGAAGGCCCTGAAGAGACGGCAGAGTGCTTGCTAGATGAAGGGAGATGCTCTATACAGAACAGACAGCAAAGAAAAGCACTTGAAATAAAGAACTAGTGAAGCAGTTGCAGTGAAGGGAACGATGTAAAAGTCAGCAAACCAGCACACAGGGTTATGCAGAAGCCAAGAGGCATGGACAAGAGGCCATGTGTGAGGAGATGCAAAGAAGCTAGAAACTCCTTCAGCATTACTCTTTGAACAACCAAAAATTATGTCATTATTCTAAAAAGTTCTCAGGAGAGAAAAATGTCAGCAACACAAAACAGAAACCATGAACTACCGCTGACTTTTTTTAAGGCTAAAATAATCGATTGTTCTGTAAATGCATTAGAGTGGGGGAAGGAAAAGGGATTATAATAGGCTGACCTGGAAAACACACAGCTCTTCCATCCTCCTTTCCACAAAATTTGTCATTTTTTCCTCCAATATCAACTTCTTTTTCTTTTTAGTTGTGCTTCTGTGTATTTCATTGTTTTTGTTTTAACCATAAGATTGAGATTCATCTGAGTGCAAATGCCTACACTGTAGCTAAGTGATGCTCAGTTGTACATACCTGAGGCACCTGCCTAGACCTCCTTTAAAGGCAAAGGAGAGAGAAGCAAGCACTTCAGTTCACCCTGATTCATCCAAAGACATTCATCTAAAATAGGACAGGTGAATTTCACCCTAAAGGTGCCTGTTTATCTTCACTGATGGTACAGGGAGGTGAGAGGACTACACAGTTGCAGGTGTCTACATGGTGAACATCTCAAGTGAAATGACATTAATCTCTCTGAAGATATTCTACCCTGTAAATTACAAAGCAACACTAAAAAATACAAAAAAGTAAACAGCGGAAAAACACCTTGAGTTTGCGAAGGCTTATACAGGATCTTGCAGGCTTACCTATCAATTTACATCATGTAACACGAGGTATCAATCATAGTAATTACACAGACCTCAATTTATTTCTTCTTCACTGAAATTCCACCTTGCCATCCTTCTTTAGGAATTAAAGCTGCTTGATTTAGTTCATAAAAATGCTTTTGTGACACAAAAACTAAAATCAGGAAGGATCCTGGTAAGGAAAATATCCTCTTGGTATCCAAGTTGTAAGCAGGGAGTGAGATGCTGAGGAGGGGAACACTGGACTACCACAAAAAATCGCATAACTGAGGTTCTAAACCAGAAATTTATTATGTCAATTTTCCACAAAACCTCCACCCATCCATTCTGCTTTTTCTTCTCATTAAATAAACAAAACCAAAACCAACACTGAATACAGGTGATTTATTAACTTTCTTCTATTGTGCAGTAGTCAGTTCAAAATCAGTCTTGATTAATATGTAATAACACCACTTGTTTTTCAAATACAGTGGGACACAAACAGAAGGCCTACAGTTATTTTTCTGTGTGCTGGTACACCTGCAATTCAAGATTAAGGTTACTCTCTCTCTAGCTAAGAGAAATATGAATAAGTCTATCCTCTGCCTCAATTACACTAAATATTATTCATACTGTTAGAGCTATTGTTATCAATAGTAAGTTCTTATAATCAGTTTCATTTTCACTGATTAAAACAAGACTCAGACCACATACGGGCACACACAAAGGCATAATTCTTTCACAAAGACCTCCTGATTTAAGATGAGAATCGATATATGAAGTTTCATGGCTACTAGTCTATACCTGGTATATACTAGTATTTGTGGTTTTTAATAAATCAGTCACAGTACACACACATTAAATAGTTCTCTCTTTAAATGATTTACCCTGAGCTATAGGCAACGTGCCTTGTCAAAAACTTTTTTTAAAATCTATTGTCTACTCACTCTCCCATCAAGAACTCCAGATGGATAGTAAGAGTGAATTCCCCTTTGCAGCAGTGATGACCAGGCAAGATCAACATATTAATCCATGTGCTCAGTTATCTCACCCTTTATACCCTACAGAGTCCCCATCTCACTGGAGAAGGAAGACCAACTCAACAGCCTATAGCTCCCAGGACATCCCCTGGAGCATTTTCTGTACATCATCCCAGCAATTCTCTGGCACAGCGAGCGTTTGCTAGGATGGTCTACATCCCACTGCCAGAAGTTCTGCAGCTCCATATCTGGTTACCCTCAGAAGGTGCAGGTGGATGCCACTCAGCTCTGCAGACTTTCTAACAACTAACAGCTCTTCTAGCTAGTGTTTCCCACACACCTACCTCAAATTGCAGGTTCCTGCAACATCTCTCTACAAAGAATAAACTGAGCATGGGAATGAACTCATTCTTCAGCAGGAACATTCAACACAAAAAATTCATTGCAGTCCCCTGGCAGAGCCTTAAAATCTCAACACTTTGACCATGATGTGGTCCCTCACTAAATAAACCAGATCCATACCTGTTGCATACAGTCAAGTCAGGCATACCCTACCTCACCAGAATCACCTAAGAACACAGAAGAACTTCCAGCTTTTGGCTAATGTGTTTTAAGTGCTGGTGGGAACTTATCTTTTCTTCATGAAACATACAAAGAAGAATTTTCTTTTAGAACTGCAAATGTAATAAAATCAGCATAAATCAGGTGGGTTTTTTTCTTTTAAATGTTAAACATATTTTTACAGTTCTTTGTTAAATAGAAGCCTAAGGATATCCACAATCAAATGGTTTCTTAAGTAAGTGAGTATCATTTAATTTCAGATTAAAGTTCCTGAAGTCATACATTATTCTTTATTTCTCAAAATCTTGGATAATTCTGTGAGTCTAAGTTCATTTCAAATATTAGAAGAGCATGTTACCAAGCACTTATACAAAGAATGCACATTTGCACTTTAATTTTGTAATGTGAACACTAGCCAACAAGTAATATCCAAGTCACGTTTTTCAAAACAATCATTCTTCGTTGGTACTAAGCAACCACAGCTGGATACCCCCTGAAATTTAGCTTATCGGGAAAAACACAGCATGAATTAAAGTGAAAGAATAATGTACATCAAACATGTAGTAAAAATGTGGCATATAAAAAAGAATTATATTAAATTTAAAAAAAAAACAAAAACCAAATGAAATCTGTTGAATCTTGGAGACATTTAACAGAAAAGAAATATGTTTTGACTAAGTCACATCTGAAGAATTTGCTCAAACCTAGACAGAGGTATATGTATGTAAATGAATTATTTAAAAACTTGGTCAACTGATCTGCTGTGTTACAGTACATGCAGTGCACTGAATTTACTGAACCCTCCCATATGAACAACTGGACACTGAGTAACCACTTTCAATCCCAGGTATTGCATTTCAGCTGTGTTTCCTTAAGCAAACATATTCACTGTATACTCTTCCTTTTTTCACTTTCCCCACAAGGGAGAAGTCCAGCCATTCCTCAGCTCCCACTCAGAAGGTTATGCTGAAATGTATTTTACTCTACTACCTTTATCATCTGCACAGTTTTTTATCTTATGTGGCCTTACCCTGACAATTATGGAACAAGAGTGTCCTATTCATGACATCAGTTACAACATGAGCCTGTTGCAGGCTCCAGAGAGACCTCTGCTAAAGTACTTCTATCAAGTTGTAAGAGCAGAGATAATTGCAAAGGCTTCTCTGGAATTCTTCAGCTGTCTCTATGAAAAATATCTCATCTCTGAGAACTGCCTAAGTACCCACTGAGAAATTCTTTTCAGGGAATTAATTAGATTGTATCATGAGTCACCAGCACTAAATTCCTCTTTCATTTCCAGAAACTGAGCACTGTAATACAACAGCGTAGCTGTTTTCTATATCTCCAATGGCACCTCCAAATATTACAAGAAAAAAAATGAAGTTTAATGCAAGTAAATTTGATAAGTGCAAATGCTTCCTTATTTGATTAGCATAACAGAACATATTTGTTCAAATGAGTAAACATGTGCCCGATTTCCTCCCTGTGACAGAAATGTAAAATGTTTAAATTAATTCCTAGAGGTTTTGTCTTTAGATAACCCAAATAAAAGCCATGAGAAGAAGTAGGGAAGCAGACAGGTATATGCAGATCATGCAGCATGCTGGTACAAAATGAGAGACTATCCTGATATGAGACTATCCTGAGGGTCTTCGTCCAGGCAATCATTCAGTGATGCACTGAAGTTCCTTAAGCACACAAGCAACCCCAATTAAATTCCACAGCCTACACAGATAATGTTGAACAACTATTTACTTGGCTGACTGTGGCTCTGACTGGTTTCCCTGCACTTGGCAACAATTGTTAAAAATTAAGGGACTACATTCATTAAAAGGAGCCCAAACAAAACCATTCCTACTTGATTTTAATAATATGGACTAGAAAAAAAATCAGTCATTTAATTAATCTTCTGTACTTTTTAAAGCAACAGAACTTCTAATTGATATTTGCTTATCAAGCAGTGCACGGTCACAAATTATTATGCTGTTAATATTCAACAATAAAACCAGGATATCTTTTAATAAAGAAAATAAACTTACACTGTTTTTTAAACTTTATTAACAGCACGGGTAAACCAGTATTTTTCAAATCAGCAAATATACCTATAAACCCGTAATGTATTTATTAAATCCTCAAAGATGCATAAAGGTACCTTATGTTGTTTTTACAGAATGAAAGGCCATTTATCTGATGCCAAAACATCACTGAAAAAGCAACATTATATTCAAGGAGAGCTTTTCACTTGGAAATCATAATCATTTTCTATTCTGACAAACACAGCTGTTCTAGGGCTGGGTAATACCAAAATGGCCAGATAGTAAGATGGTTTTGGTGAAATGCTTATCTTAGTCATAAATTCCATTGCAAATTTTAGGAACATGACACAAAGAGGAAAATGCAGGGGTATATGACCATAACTAATCATTTTCTTCAGCTGGATATTGTCACATCATTTTCCTTGAAAAATAAAATGTTAGCCATTGCCCAGAAAAAATGCTATTGTGACTCAGCTTACAACAGGAGTTTTACTTGGCCTCACCACCAAAATCCCTCTTACATGTTCTGACACCAGTGACAAGGACAAAGGAACATTATACTTTTTTATTAGCTGCCTTTCTATGAAAATATTCAAGAAATATTAATATTCTTTTTTAGTTCACTAAATACCACATAAGAATCTCAATCCATTTGCCCAAGACTGATTTGTGACTATCTATAACTAAACCTTTCATTCTTATTTCTCTTTTAGAATGCTTCCTTTAAGCTTCGTAAGTTATCAAGTACTTAAACATACCGTTTAAAAAAACAGCAACGACAAAACAGTGTGGCAGAGGTTGTTCTAGAGAGTTCCCTTTTGAATAGAAATCCTACAGGATCATGTATTGATCAAAATATTGACCATATTCTTATGTCAGATTTTTTGTTCCTTTTACTCTATTACATTACCTCCAATTTATTTTCTAATTCTTACAATTTCTTCCAAGTTACTTTAACACTTGTAACTCTTGCTCTTCTGTTAGTGATCTAAACTAGGATGTGTATCAGCAAAATCAGCCCTTGCCTGTACACTGTCCAAAATTGGTTTTTGGACTCCTTCAGGGGAAAAAAATGAAAATGCCTGTGACTTTCTGCTTTGCCCTTTGCTGAAAAAGATCATTACAAAGAAGAAACAGAGAACCAGAAAAGACAAGTGCATGTCAAATGCAAGTGTATGTACCTCCACGCACACCTGTCCTCATGAACACTCTATTTTAAGCCACGAAAACACCTGAGATACAGATGCACTATTTTGTTCCTTCTAATAGCTTCCTGTTGGGGAAGGAAGGATGGTAGGACACAGTGTCTACACCCACTGTTGCCATTTCTGCTTTGATCATCTCCTACAGCCCTGGGGAGCTGCCATTTGCCACTGCTTTTCCATGGGGAACAGGCAGAAGGCTTGCAGCACAACAGGTCGTGTGTTCCCAGTAACTCTACCTTAATGGAGCAGTCTGGTTTAACGAGCTCTTCTTTTATTAACATTTGTGCTCCACCTTTATTATTTCCAGTCAAACCACATACAATAGTCTCTGGCATGGGGAACATAACACTCCTGAAGTACTGTTCATGTGTAGCTGCTTATATATCACACACAGTAGTTTCCATGCGTCTTCTTCAGAAAATAGCATCTAGCAAACACTAACCAGCATAAAGGGTTACAGATAGTTTGCTCCTGCTCGAGTCAGGATGGTACAAAGATGAGTTAAGAGAAGTATTTTAAGTATCTTGAAGTACCTGTTTAGCTTTACGCATTGGCACCCAGCGGCTGAACTGGGACAGCCTCCATACTTCAGGACAGGCACTCTTGGGGCTTCTCTGAACTTGAAACTATTGGTATCACTGACTGCATTTCGGTGACTTTCACACTGGGAGCAGTAACAACCTACAGCCTTTTTATCTAAACAGAAAAGATATTATTTTCATTACAAGATACCTCCTCTGTTACAAAGCATTAGGAACAAATGGCTCCTGAAAGCACCTTCTGCAATCTGGGCAGTGACCTGTTGCACTCACAAGTCACGGAAGAAAAACCAGCACCACACAAATGTGCACCCTTCGGACTTAATGGCACTCACAGACAACAGCACAGCTAAATTAGGGAGAACAAAAAGCTCTCCCTTTATACCATGGTAAGCGAGTGGATTCCAAAGCCATGTCTATTGTATTGTAAGACTTTCCACTAGTCTGATACCATCTTATGTTATCAATTTAACTAAAAGAAACATTAAAAATCAAACCGATTTTACAATTTATAAGGATTTATCTACTATTTCTTGTTGTTAATGAGCTACTCTCACTTTTCTGTCACCTCATAAATGCACATCATCACAATTTCACTACACTCTATAACTGGCTTTCTTATCAACTACTACTCCTGCACAGAATATGGGGTGGAGGTTTGGAGTTTTTATTTTGTTTTGATCTTGTCAGTTTGTTGTTACAGTGTGAATGTCCTTCCCACTGCCCGAGGAACAGAAGTAAAAAGAATGAAGTTTTTACACAGCCTTTCTAGTAACTGCATTAGCCCTTCTGTTCTTCCACACTCTTGCAGAACATGCTACATTGTAAATTTTCAAAGAGAATTACACTCAAAAGGGTGAGCAAGCCACTGCTTTCAATTTCTTAAATTCTCCTTTGCTGGAATACAGGGAAGCTGTACATTTTTCTTTGTATAAAGTTTTAGTTGAACAGATTTCCTAATGCAGAATGTTGCTTTTGAGGGGAAGCAGGGAGCATGGTTTCCCTTTATTACTATCAGAAACAGATCTTCTTTCCATCACTTGACACAGAAAGCAGAAAAAGCAAATTTTAAAGATAAGGCATAGAGTTAAATAGAAAAAGGAAGTTATAAGAGTTTAGGAAATAATTAATTGTTTGCATTACAAAGTCAGGGCCAGTAACTGATCTCACTACTGAGGTTAATTTTGCTTACAGGGAGGGATAATAGGAATATTTTCCCTATTCTAGTAATCCTCTTCCTTGTTGTGATTATTGTTTGTCACTTGCCAAGGCATATTCTTTTGGGGGTACTTTTATAGTTACACTCCATCATAATGGTCTTGCCTGCACTGATTGCTGCCAGAATCTTCAACCAGCACACTTCAAAGCACGCAGCAGGCTGACAGAAATGACTTCAGATATCTGGCTCTCTGCATATCCTTTCATCCCTTCTCTTATCTGGCTGTGGCTGCTCATCTAGGGCTATGACTCCCTTAGTTCTGTCTGGGACGGCTCTCCCTCAGGTTGCTCTGGGTCTGGCTGCTCTCTTTGAGATGCAGCTGCCTTGTTTCTCCATTTTATTAGAGCCAGTAGTTCCATGCTGATTGTTGCTCTTCATGTTATTCTTGCTGCACTCTCTCCTCCTCTGATGCTGCAGCTCTCCAGGGCTATGATTCCTGCTGTCAGTTATTTCTGGTGTGGAAAGGCTGTCACGCTTTTTGCTTTGATTTAACAATTCTCAGTCCTACTCTTGTTTTCAACAGGCTATATTTTCTACTGCACTTGGGATATAACCACTTTTCCTGTCATCGTGGGAGGACACTATCTCACTTCCAGCTGCACTAGGAAGACATACGCACTCTCTGATGCAACTTGAGAGCCTTGAATAATCTACCAGTACTGTTTACTAATGAACTATCACGACTTCTCATTTTTCTCTACTTATTTGTGGCCCTAGTGGAGGATGACATGCTTCCATCTGAAGAATTACTAGTATGATGCTTTTGAAGGAGGCAAACTTTACACTTAACAGTTTAAGTGAAAAACATGGTGTGCTGCCAGGCTGTACTGTTTCACTCTGCTTGTGGGATTACCTCAATGCCATTCTTCAGGGGTTTATGTCCTGGATTTCTTAACACATGCAATCGCCAAGGACTAGAAAGTGGAAATGAAAAATATATTCAACTCTGAGGCAATTAAATAGCACATTTTCAAGGGTCATTTCTGAAGTGTATAGAAAGAGGCATGTCTTCAGAATGACAGCTGAGTATCTAGCAGAGATGGGCACTTTCATGGTGTCTGATTTATGCCACACCGATGACATTAAAGACAATGAAATAACACTGACAATCTATGACTGTCATTTCACTGAACAAAAGTTATACAGGAGAAAGTTTCATCATTTCAATATGTAGAAAATTGTGAAGAGAGAATAGAGATCACATGGACAATCCAAGGTCTCAGGGAGCACATGATGGACATTTAAAAAAAAAGTTAAAAGAGAATGAAAAAAAAATCCAGAAGGTACGGAAAAGATACTGCACACAGTTGTAAACTGTTGAAAAATATTTTATTTAGGACAGTAGAAAAGTCCTCACTGGTGGTCCTGACCCAGAGTTTAGCATAGTCAACAGAAAAAAAATTCCTAACAGCTTAATATTTTACAATAATTTAAGAAGTCGCTCAACAGAAAACCAAAAAGTCATCCCAGAAACACCAGTAAAAACTTCCCTCCAGCAGGACTCATTGCGTATCAAGGGCTACGAGGTACCTGAAAATATCTGAGCACACACCTGACCTGGTGAAAGCCTTTAGTGTAATTTCACAGTTTGGATTTTATTGACATACTATTCACCACAGCATTTATATTAGCAGACACTAGAGAGTTAGAGGAAAAGGCAAATATTGTGAATATCTAATAAATGAGCTTATTTCCATAGCAGATTTTCAGTGTAAGCAATGCATGCATGCATACAAGGTTTTGTAGGAAAGAAACAACGTAAGATATGTGAAATTTGCTCTAATTTATCCTTGGAACTGTATCAGGTGTTTGGAGAAAGGTACAGAAACAGTGAAAAGAACAGCTGCAAAGTCAAGTCAGGAAAGTTTCTTCCTATTAGACAGTGCTTGTATCTTAAAAGGATGAACAGCTACAGAGAATAGCAGACAGATAAATGATCAGTCAGGAAAACAAAGACTTCATAGGTCTTTGTTATGCGTGGTTATTTTAATCTCCTCACCTATGAAGGTGTGTAAATTCTTCCACTGCCATTCCCTAAGATAGTTTGCTAGATCTGGTAACTGGGCTCAAAATTTACAGGATCATGCCCTGATAGACACCCATCCAGGGTCACCTAAGACTCAGGAGAATTGGCCACCAGAGCAGCTGAGTGGAGAGATGCTGCTGTAACCACTGGGCATGGCAACCCTCCCACTCCTGCACAGAAGCTGTTGAATCCAGAAACTGGCCAAAAAACTTCCAAATCATTGAAACACAATGTAAAATTGCTTGAATTTAATACATATTCCTTCACCATCCCAGAAGGCAGTTTCTCCACTCTCAAAACTGTTCAGCAATGGCTTCAGAGTTTTCACTAGATGACAGAAAAACCCTCATGCATAGAAAAAACTTTACATTTAACTTTAGGCCTTGATAAGTTTTCTAGAGTTTCAACAGGACAAAAACTACACATCCTTCTGCTTCTTAAAGCATCTAACGCAATTCAATCACTGTCACAAAAAAAATAGTACTAGAAAGCCCTAAATCTTCTTACTGAATTCTGACAGCTTTCCGAGTTTATTTATAACATTTACTAACACTTGATATGTTGAACGTAATTGGTTATAATCACTGTAGAATATTCCAAATACATTCCAGCCAGATTAGTTTCCTATACGTAGTTTTACAATGGTATTTCTTTTACAGACAGAACATGATCTTCTTACAGCTACCGACACATATGTACCATATGGATAAGTTTAGTCTCACCTTTTTATAGGCAATCCAGTCAAACACCCTGTCAATGTCTGAGGCTTGCTGCACCTCCTGGGATACTGGATGTGAACTGGCCAACCCATCCAACAACATCACTTCATGGAGGACATCTGTCAGAAATCTCTGCTTTTCCTGAAATACAGCATATGCAGTCGTATCACAGAAAAATACATATTTACAGTAATATAGAAATGATGCACAGTTATCAGAAGCTATTACAGTTGACTAAAATCAGACCTTCTGCTATGAGTGTAAACCACCATGACCTCCTACAATATTGAAGAGGTATATGAAATAGACTCAGACTTGAGATCTCTTGCTGCAATGAAACTTGACTAAAATTAAAGAGAACTAAATGAATCAAAATGCATCCATATGTGCAGACTGGAACTCTGATTATAACTACTTATATGCACAAGAGGTGGGGAGAGAGGCAAAATAGCAAAGCCTTCAGTCACAAAAATAGATGCTACAAGTCCTCAAGCTCATTGCATATGCAAAAAAAAATTTTGACAAAGATGGGTAAATACAATTACTACTGCTTTACTTAGTGAAGTTTAAGTCACTTGGCTCTTAGTGACAAGTTCACACAGCAGATCAACATGGGACAGGACAATGAAGGGAGCTCACAGCAGCATCACAGCAGATGCTTGCACTATCTTTCATAATTCTAGTATAGAAATCCTTTCTTCTCAAGAGTTTGAGTCACCTAAAAACTTTTTAACTTCCATCTGAAGGAAACCATTATCATCTCTCTTTACAAGTGGGAAAAGAGCTGCATGTAGTTAAATGACACAGTCAAAGCCACAGCTACATCAGAGGCAGGTACAAACCCAAACAATATCCAACATCTGCATTTGTTTCAACACCTTCTATAAATACGGATGGCAGAGGTATTTCAAAACTGCTGCCTATTTACTCTGGCAGCAACATTAATGAAATGTTCATCCATACTCTATGCATTGTGCTGCACTCATTTGCACAGTACAACTAGATGGGGCTTTTTCAGCTGAGAAATGACATGCCCTTAAAACTCCTCATACTGCATTCATGTAGATATCTTTTATCCAAAACACTGTGTCAGGAAAGAAGAGCTTTATTTACTTGCTTTTTCAAGTCACAAATAAATGCAAACAGTGAATTAAAAATTACTTAAGGTTTAAATAAGATTTTTCACCCTGAAATGACATATCTCAAATTTTATCTATATTATAACAATTCCTGAATCAATGTCAACTTACTGCCATGATATAAAGAAACTCTGGAGAATGATGCAGTTTTTTTCAAAAGCCACCCTGATGTCCTCGGGTAAAATACACACACAATTACATAATAAATTCTGTGTTTAATTTCTTGGGTGGCAAGGTTTTGGTATCAATGTGTTACCTAAATTATTTTTATAAGACAGCTGAAAAGCTCTTCCAATGCTGATCTACCTGGAAATAAGCCTTTACATTACAATTCATTAGAGCACAAGAAATGTACCTTGAGCTGACTGTATATCCAGGCAATTAAAAACACAGGACGCAGGAAAGCCAATTACCTACACACTCTTAGTGTTCTCATCTGGCTGCATGAGGAAAGGTTTGTAAAACGGTAAGTAATGTCTTTTTCTTATCATTGTTAATTTCCAAATTTTCTCAGGCATAAGCAGTTAGTAACTGTCCTTTTATTAATGGGAAAAAAGATCTAGGGAAACTATTATAAAGACAGTCCTACTCAGGGGAAAACTGCTGAGGTGTAAAGAATAGTAGATATTCTGGTTACACTTCACTCAAATTCTCTATCAGTCAGTAACAAAGCCCCAGATTCATCAAATGTATGATATGTAACACCTACAGGTATGAACACACTGAGATATGGACCTGTCTCCAAAGTCAAGTTTGGATCCCACAAGAAGAATAGTTGTGTGAATGGATTGTTACTGTTTGGAATTAACTCATCAAAAGGACCCTGGATAATCGCAAATTAACACCTTAAAATACAGAACTGAAATCAAGAAAATCAGCACACGGTAAACATAAAGTGAAGTTGTAAGAAGAAAACTACAAAACATATAAAAAGAACAGGCTACATTCTGGTTTTCTGTTTGTTTCTTTGGTTATGTCCTGAAAGACTGAAAAGTAGAATTTTAGATTCATGATTGTTCATTCGAGTTACCACAGCTGAAAAGTCTTCCTTGAAATTTATGGTGGACTGTCACACTGGGATACAAACGGAACAGTTAGTATGCCTCCAAAAATGCAAGCTTACAGTTTAGTGAGAATTAAGAATGATTTTTACCTTTAAAGCTAAATTTACTGAACTAAAAGGATTTCCATACCATTCCCAGCTTTTCCCTTTAGTATAAAGCCCCTGAGCGCAGACTGGAAAAGGAGACTCAAATACAACTCAAGGGAGGCACAGATAGACTGCTGGCTGACAAGGGGCCTGCAGCTTGAAGAGGCAAGAAGAGGCAGAAGTGCAGAAAGAAACTAAAACTGCTTTAATTATGTTGAAGAAACACTACCTCAGCTCGTGAAGTCCTAATATCACATTATAGGGGAAAAGGTCAACACATCTGACCAAACGGCTTATACTGGTGGAAGAAGGGCTTTCTATTCCCTAGTTATTTTAGCCTCTGCATACAGTAGAATTGATCTGTTTTAACTGACACCTACAGGAATAAAGAAACACTCAGGACAGAAATTGTAAAGGAAATCAATCTTGGAATGTGTTTAATGAGACCAGCAAGCCGGCAACATGATAGGTGACGGGTTTGCAGCTACACATTGAAACAATGACAAAATGCTGTTCAATATAACCATTCCCTGAGGGAGTCCAACTGCAAGAAAGAAGCCAAAGACTGTGATCCACCTGGGAGGAAAAGAGGGCTTCAGGTGAGTTGTGCAGCCTTGCTTGGAAAGTGTCAGTAGCTGCATGCAAGTGCAATGCTGTGCAATGCTAACACAGGGCCAGGGCTCTGAGCAGGAATGGTATCGCAGCAGCACAAGCTGAGTCTGAAGTAAGGACACAGCCGCCTCCACACAAATTTGGGCCTTCTTTAAAGACAAAGAGGAAGCTCCTCTACTCCCTATCTTCCTACTGTGCACTTGGAATCCCAACTCTTTATCTCTTCTCCTCAGAGCTTTCCTTGATCTGATAGTCAAAGTCTGAGACACCAGACCTGTGTTGAAAAGAAAACATATGACAATTATTTCTGGTTGCTCTCATTCTTTAGAATGCTTCCAGGTGTAAGGACTGAAGTGCTGTTATCAGATGAACATGTCTCTAAAATATCTATATTTTCTGATTATTCCCAAACAGTAGTCACTAGACTCAACTATTTGTCTTTTCATAGGAATGATATCTTTCAATTCTCACCAGTTAGACCTTCTCTGCTTTTTACAAGATTTTCCTGACAGACTTGTCCTTTTTCTGTGCTCTCTCCTCCTTAGCCAACATTCAAATTCACCTTGTTCTTGGAAAAAAGAGATAGTGGTCACTCTTCATATATAAACCTCCAACAGGGTGCCCACGATTCAGCTAGTCTACCTCTAAATGGAAAAAAAGCAATTGCAAAATAACATTTTTGACAAAAAAGACTGTAATTTCAAGAAACATTTACCTTCAAGAAAAATTTATTGTGCGTAACAGGATAGCAATGATGTAATGGAGAGGGATTGCTGTTGGTGATTTTAGAATATCATATTGAGGTATAATGTAAGAGTACAAGTTAGTTTGACAATAATATAATACTTAACGTTATTCACATAAAAATAATTTCTAAAAATTAATATGAAATACCAGGGAAAAGAACTGAAGTGAAAAGAAAAAGGAAGTAAAGAAACAGCATATTGAAAGCACAAACTGATAATTAGTAGGCAGAAGAGATCAAAGGCCTCAATATTAAAGGCATTGCCTTTGTTCTGGGACAGCCATTTGAACACTTTATGGACTGCGAAATCTACATGAATAGAGCTTAACATTGGTGTGCAAATATGCAAATTACTTTCCTGACAAATTTTCTGAAAATATCTTCTCCACAAGAGCTTTACTAGCCATCAAGAATACAAAGAAGATAAGTGATCTTTCATGCCTGAGAGAACAAGCACTTGCAAGACACAATATTTGGGTTTATAGGGAAATGCACCCTAGAGAAAAAGAAATAGGGGCAAATTTTGAAAGCAATCAAAGAACACCAGCAGATACACTACCAGCAGTCGACTTCTAATAAAGTATACTACAGGATGAAGCTTAACAAACCAGAGGAATATAACCTATGAGGAAATCTAAGGTTTGGCAAAACACATTAAGGCCAGATAAGATCCACTGAGAGCCAAAAGCAAGTTCTTTCTGTCTATGTGCTTATAAATCCTAAGTTGTCATAGCAAAGGAAGTCTCCCGAGTACTCGCAAATGAAATCAATGTTTCTTTCTCACTTTCCAGTAGTAATCTTTTGTAAATACCTTGAGCAATTTACAGACTGCTTTTTTTAAATTTACATCTCTGACGTGTGCTTCAATTATGTGCGTAGTTTGCTGAAGGAGGCATGTAACAGATCCTACATTGATCAGGTGTGAACGTCACAGTTCCATATCTACCTTCATAACCCTCTTTTCTGCTTTTTCTGTCAAAGATCTTGCAAAATTTATTGAGAAACTTTCACACTGACTGACAACTTTTGTTGTTAAAAAACAAGGTAGATGTCCTAAGAGTTCATGGTTAAGGAAGACCAGCAGCTTTGAGCATTGGGAAGGAGAATTGGATGTGTATTTTTTTTTCAGTCATGACCACCTGCTTACATTGCCAAGCAGATGGATAGCTGATTTGGAGTTCTTAAGCAATTCCACCAGCTACTTCAACTTCTGTTTCCTCTCTCCACTCTGTTCATTAGATATAGCTTTGATTCACTTGTACACCAGAGGCATGATGCCAAATGTATTCCTACAGAATTAGAGGATGCAGTACAAAAAAGGGAGCATTAAAAAAGGAAACAACACATACTGACCACTAGCACTTCACAAAAAAAGGCCAACTACACTCTCCAAGATCATGTTTTACCATGTGTGCAGTTGCCTTCACTGAAATAGAGTCATTAAGCAAACAGATGAATAGAGCATTTTTCTCATGCATTTGTCTTCAGAGCATCTTAAAACATTAGGCAACAAAGCATGAAGCTTATCCTCTAATTCAAATGCCACGGAGGAAATCTGTAAAGGAAAATCACCTCAATTCAAGAAACAGTAAACAATACTTAAATGAAAAGTGGCTTGAAGATGTGGTTGGTACACTGAGTCAACTTCCAGCAACAACTGTCCGAGGTTACCACCCATGAAAATACTTTTCAGCTATTGCACACCTAGACTGCTTCAACCTGAAAGTGATGAGACAGCGAGCTAAGCCCTGAAGGAAAAAAGGTGTTTTGCAGACACACCAAAAATTACTTACCAGTTTGTGGTCCAAGCAACTGCATGCTGCTACAACTTTAAAATAAAGTGGTAGTACATTCAGGATTGCTGAAAATTTGAGAAGTGGTCTTTCCGTTAAGAATGCCCTCAAATGTACAACTAAACTTTTCCATTGAATTTCCCATATCAACCATACTTCCTGATGAAATGCATGATCTTGTTTCAACAGTGCAACCCTGTAATGAGCCCTTGCCTTGAGGTAAAAGTTGCTGTAAAGTTCTATCTCATCTTTACTGAAGACAAAGTGTTTACTAATTCAAAATTATTTGAAATTCAGCCAGCTGAGTGAAGGTTTTTTTCTGAAACTAAAGAAAATGTGGAAATGGAACTTTTTTTCATAGTTATAAGCAAAATTTAGTACAAGGATTTCTTAACCGGTATACTTAAAAAGAGCTAGTCATTAGAAAACAGAAGATCTTGCACCTTACCTTTACAATCACTTTTTTTCCTGCCAAAGTCAATTATACATGAGATTCTAGTTAATTTTACACTGAAAGCTTCCCCCATAGTCGAGTTAAAACAAAAAATCATACAAGGACTGACTTCGCTGAGCAGTTACTGGAGGAAAAACACTCCACATGGTATTAATTAAAGGCTTACTTTACACCAGCATGGGGAGCCTTTAACCAAAAAAGAAAAGATGAAAGTAGTTTTAAAAAACGAGAGGCTGAATCTCCCTCAGTGCTGAGCCAGTGTGATATTTATGTTGGGTTAGAAGGATCAAGCAGGCTATAGCTCAGGTCTGAAGTGCCAAAATAATAATGAAATAAATCAAAAAGGTCCATATCCTAGGTCTACTTCAAAACTTATAATGATTTTCTGGGCTTTCTATGAGTTAAACAATGCCTTAGAAATCTTTACAGATGGAGGCAAACACATTAGGAAGCATGTGAGTCAAAGCACATTAAAGATATGGAAGTCTCTAATGGCTGAATTCACTCATTATTTCAATCAAGTCTATGAGAAAGATAGGCAACTAAGATCATTTATCTGTTTCTTACTTATTATGATACAGACACACTGATATGCAACATCATTACTTTCGACTCTCTGTAGTAATGGCAGGATTGTCCAGACTGCGGAACCTAAGAGTGTAAAGGAAGCACGGCTCACTTAAGGAAGGAGGAAATATACCCTTCTAAATAGGTACAAAGCTTTTAATTTAGTATTAAGAAAAATTCTGGCATATATGAACATCCTGAATTATAAAAGTAGCAAGCAAACAAGAAAGTGAGGAATCTCATCCCAAGACATTAATGGTTCAAGAAGACATAGCATTCAAAGTTATTGCTGATGTGCTACACCTTGACTCAGCCAATAAAGTTGTCAGCAAAGCTAACTTTTATATAATAAAGAAAAGGAAGAAGGCAGCTGGGCTCTGTGAAATGCTTTCTCAGCATCAAGCCAGGTACTGACTGCTAAAGTATTTGATGCTCATTTGATGGATGTAAGGGCAAATTACATGCCAGTAATTCCTGCTGTCATAGTCCTCAAAACCTACCCCAGTACCAGAGACATTCAAGGACAAACATGACGGTTCCTTCTACCAGAAAATATGGAGGGAAAAGATCAGTCAAAAAACTCCTGGATCTGCAAGCCTCAGCTGAATTCCTTCCTTTACAAAGCCACATGCAAAGAACTTCAGGATAGTGAGAGGAACAAGCCAAGAGGAAGATGGAAAATACAGCTGCAAACAGGCCTCTGAAAGGAGGAAGGTGAGCAGGGTAAATGAGAAACGATAGAGCTCAGAAGTCGAAATTACCAGCATAGAGTTTTCTGCTGTAATTTTCTCTTTTCCCTGATCCTAAAACCAGCAAAGGTCCCTTCCACAGAGGTGAGATTACCTTGTATTGGTCATAAGATCTTACAGCCCAAGAACTCACATCCAGCTGTGGTTGCTTTTTGATGGCATGGAGAGACAACCATATGGTAAGCCTCTAATACAGAAATCTCATCTTTTTCCAAGTCATGAAATAGCAACAGCCAGGGAATTAATATGTAGAAATTCTGAGCACACATGATCAAGTGAAATTCCCTGATCTCAGAGGAACACTTTGCAAAGACAACTTTCTTTTTAAAATCATCCTGATGACACAGAAACAACAGTTTAAACTTCACAGACCTTTAAAAATGAGATCTAACAATAAGAGGCATTTCAGAGTAAGAATTTCAAAAACCTCTTAATTTAGAGAACAGCCAAGGAAAGAGACTGAAATGGGAAGAATGGTGAACTTCTTCCCATGGCAAATGTCTAATCACTGTATAGCAGAGAGAGCTTTCCCACAAAATTAAATGCAGCTTCACCTTCATGAGGTAAGAAGTAACATGCAGGGACTTCTTTTTTTAGCTGAGGGGAGGAAATGAGAATTTCTAGCTTTAAGCTGAAGCGACTTAGCTTTATTAAGACAGTAGGGTAACCATTAAGGATCTCAGCACAGAAAGCTCATCTTCCTGTTTTAAAACCAGCAAAATTTCATTCCCTTCCTTGGGAAAGTTTTGATGCATTTTACATTAACTGCAATGGATAACAGACACCTCCATCAGAATGCCTCTTCACTCTGTTCTTCACCCAAAATTTTAATCACAGAATAAGCTGAGTTGGAACACAGCCACGAGGATCATCAAGTCCAATTCCTGACCCTGCACAGGACCATTCCCAAGAGTCACACCATGTGCCCGAGAGCACTGTCCAAATGCTTCTTAAAGTCAGGCTTGGTGCTGTGACCACTTCCCAAGGGGAGTCTGCTCCAGTGCCCAACCACCCCCTGGGGGAAAAACCCTTCCCTGATATCCAACCTGAACCTACCCCAACACAACTTCAGGTCATTCCCTCGGGTCCTGTCACTGGAAAACCACAGAGAAGAGATTGGTACCTGCCCCTCTGCTTCCCCTCACAAGAAAGTTGTAGACTGCCATGCAATCTCCCCTCAGTCTCCTCTTCTTCAGGCTGAATAGACCAAGTGACCTCAGCCAGAGGATACAGGACATAAGGGAAGCAAGGGTTTAATAAGGACTGGATTTCCTTTCTCATTAAGATTATGCAAGCATGATGAAGTACGGCAGTAAATGCCTTCTGGACAGTAAAATTCCAGACCTGCTGGAAAGCTCAATAAAGCATTGCAGCTCCATGGCAGTTGTCATTGTTGTCCATTCATCTTTCCTGTTGTAAAAGAGTCTATGAGACAACTGAAGAAAAACTGACAAAATGAAAAATGGCAGGGGGAAGAAATAGTTAAGCAACCTAAAGAACCTAGAGAAGAAGGAAAAGCCAAGAAATGGATTTCAGACAAAAAACCACGGATCCTTGTTTAGTGCAGAACTTGGTGCTGTTGGTTTAAGTAATAATGATGGGAACATGCCTAACAGACAGCTCTTCTCAAAGAGTCCCAGGTTCAGCCATACCAAGGCTGTGAATGCCAGATAAGATGGACACTGAAAAATGCTCAGCTCTGCTAAAAGAGAAGCATCTTCAAACAAGTAGTATCAAGACTTTAGGGGTTTATAAGCCTTAATGGTGAAAGCTTATGTGTCTGTAGCCTATAAATATCCAACAACTTAGAGAGGAAGCTGTAGATAGATCCAGTTTTTTAAGATGTATACATACTGCCCAAGTTGCATTTCCAAACACAAGTCTTTTTTCTGGAATGGACAATCAGTCTTCTGCTTCTACATTTATCCAAAGAAGAATGCGACAAAAAGTCTTAGGAAGCTGAAAATAAGCTGAATTTGACATTTTAATCCATGGGCTTCTTGAGCAAACCTCCACGGTTAACATTTCAGAACTATGAGAGAAAGAAGTTAGCTATCTAACTTTCCCAATTCTTTAGAAATAAAGAGGATTTTGGTCTATCACTCTATTTTCCTGACACCAAGAGCTGTGGTAACATACACCATACCTTTTCGTATTTATATTTCACAGGTATGAATTACTGCTGACAAAACACCAACCAGAATGCTGGAATATTGCACTGTTTGGCCACCATGACAGAAAATAAGGTTTGTAGTTCTTGTTTTTGCAACTTGTATTTCACCCTTCTCTTCTGAAAAACAGTAAGTTATTTGGAACTGTTTCTCTTTTTATACATGATCACTTTAGTTTTTTCAGGCTTACAAATGTCAGTCAATACATTCAAACACCAAATGTACTTTAAAACAATAACAAAATTTCCAGGAAGCCAAATATCAGTTACTGTAACTTTTGCTTCCTCTTCCTACAATCTCTGTAATAAACATGTAAAACATGACAGTATTGATTCCTATTCTAGTCTGCAAAAGAATGAAGCATGTTTAACCCATTGTGAGTTTCATCTCATTTTCTCATCATTTAAATATGTCAGTACGGTCACTTTTATATCAAAGGCCAAAGATATCCAAAGCCTTATGAAGAGTTTATATCTCCCTTCTTTTTAATTTACGGAAAAACTTGACAGATTAATACTTTTTCAGGTACACCAGTATTACAGCAGTTAATTCTAATTTATGTGGCCCATTTCTGATTTCCCAGTTTAACTGCTATCCCTTGTTAAATCCACTTCTTTTGCTTTTATTCTGCTAAGATGCCAAGATTTCACATGATGGGCATGTTATTTGCCTAACAGTGAATATTATATTCATTCTACAGAAATTTCAAGCAAATATACTACATTCCAAATGACTTCTAGAGCAAAGTTAGTCTGAATTTGTTAGACTGATTACGTGAAAAACAAATGACTGATGATTTGAAGATAAAATTCAGTGCATAAATATTGTCATCTATGACACTTCGTTATGCTAAAATCACAAAGGCCTGCCAGATTTCATTGCATTCATAATTAGAATCATTACATTATAATTCAGATTGTGTTCTTCATAAAGATGAACAGAATGAGTTTTAATATAGCCAAAGCCAGGTAAACCCAACAAGCCTACCTATGCAAGACAGTTGTCAGTTCAGATAAAGATTTGTTTTCCTTTTCATAATGCAATTATAAACCAAAATTGACACCTGAAAGAAAAAATTAAAATACTACAAAGAATCCAAATTTCACAAGAAGCATAACTAACTCAAGAGCAACCTGTATACAACTATTTCTTTTAAATTAGCTTTAACTCATAATTATAGTGTCTTCATTTTACAGCTCATGTAAGTTAATGGAATAAGTATACTCAAGAAAGCACATGATAATGGAGAAAAAAATTCAGACGTTTTTAAGAGTTTAAGCAAAACATCCAAGCCCCAAAAAAACTCTGTCAGACAATCGTGATCTATAATAAATATTTTGCCATATAATTAAATGTGTAAGCACAAAAGGTTAGCAAACATAACCATGTTTCCAACGGACAATAAAATCTCTACAGGAACCTTCAACATAGTCTCATACCTGATTTCCTTGCACTGAGATCTCATCTCTCTTATTTTTTTAATAAATATAACATAGCTTGACTACAGCATTTCACATAAACTAACTAGGTACAATACGATATAACAGAAGGACTCCAAATTAATGTCCCAGCATGGAATTCCCAGTTCCCTCAGAGAGCTCCAGTATTTGCACACTGGTTGAAAAAGTAAGTCCAACTGTGTATGGCTAGAAACCATACCAAAACCTAGATTCTCAATTCATGCAACCCATCTCAGTTTAGCATTTACTCTGGATATCGAAACAATACCAGGAAGATAAAAAGAGTATATTTAGAGAGAGGAGAACAGAATACTGTAAGAAAAAATATGCTCCATTTTATAGAACGTTTTAGCCAAACATTTCTTTCCAATTTATCTTGTGGATAAAATTCAATATTATCAACGTTTTAAAAAACAGTCCATGTTAAATCATAACTACTTTAATCCAAAATATTTCTGAGCAGAGAGACAGTAGCTATTTTAATGCTGTGTTATGATAGACATGACATTATTTCTTTTGCAATAAATTGCAGATTACACTTTTGGAATGCTGTCAAATTATTTCTCACCTAGTGATTTTGCTTCATTTGACATCTGATACTTGCATGCATCATTTGGTATTTTTCAGCAGTCCCTGTCTATAACAGAAGCAGGAATCTAACAGCAGAGCAACTTCTCTGTGGAGTCTCCACATTAAAAAAATAGAACTGACTTACCATGTTCCACCCAGGGTAGAGGTAGTCTGTCCCAACAAATTCAAAATAGTGAGCAAAACCTTCTTTCAACCACACATCCTCCCACCAAACTGGAGTTACAAGGTCACCAAACCACTGCAAAAACAAAAAGTTCAAATGAACAACTTTAACAACCTTTAGGAAACCATGTTCACATCTGTTTCATTTAGACAAACACACTCTCCACACATATTAATAAAAACAGTAGTATTTACCACCCACTGAAACTCACTAACTGTGTTTTTCTTGTTCTAATTAATTCAGTGTTACAGGATGCACAAGTTAATGAAGTAAAAAATTAGAAAAGAACAAGCAGGGGAAAAAAAGCATCGAGGACAGTATTCACAATGTCAGCTTCAGTTCTCTGAAGCAGATGCTCACCTAGGCTTAAGAGGCTAACATAAGACACTGGACAGAAAAAGGCTTCTAACTCAAGTAATCTGATCCAGTACATGGAAACTTCATGAGGTAGAGTGTGAATATTGAAAAACATACATGTGAAAATGGGAACATATTCTCCACCCCAGACCTGAATTTTAGCACTTCCTTCTCCCCACTGTCTGCCCAATAAGATTTACAATACTACTGATGCTCCTCTCCTTGGCATGTTTCCTAAAGAAAGCAGCTTTATACAATAATGCCACCTTTCTGTGGGTAGGACTCAGATGCCTAAAAGCAGGTAGTTGATAACACTTAGAGTACATACTTAGGGTATGTGAGATACCCAGGAAGGCCTAGGAAATTTCATACATGACTTACAGGACATGTGCAGCCTTCCCAAACAGCTGCCAGAAGGAGAGGTATCTGAAATGGCACAGCCCACCTGTGAATGTGCAAAGGAACCCTACTTGAGCTGCCTGTCTTTCCCATTTCCTCCAGATGATTCTTCAACATCCCCACTGACTTCAATCTAATTTAGCAAGAAGGACAGAAATCTCAAGGATAACTAAACTCCATAAACTCCCTAAGTGCATAGAGATCATCAGCGGAAAAGAGGAGAAGGGTCTGAGCTGAGGGCAAGGTAAGAACACGACCATTACATACTCTGCTCACTAAGACCTCAACAGACACAGATCTCACAGTACAGGACATATCGGTGTCAGAGGGATTTTACACAGAGCTAGGATGATCACTGGAAGATGGATGAGGACAAGAATTCATTGGAAATCAGATATCATATATTCGTCTGCTGATGGATGACCCTGTTTAAATGATTATTTAAATGATTTACATGATTGTAATGTGCAACCTGAATAATGTTACACCAGTGGTAAGAACAGAAACATAGAGACTATTATGAAAATATATTTCACACTCTGTAGCCTCTCTTCTGCCAAACAAATATCACGACTTTGTTTCATTATCTGCCAGTTTTATCTTAATATTTATAAAAATTAAATTCATAATCAACAGAGATAATTTTGAGCTTTCACATGTAAGCAAGCTCTAAAAATACACAGAGAGGGAGCAGCAATTAAGTACTCTAGAGGTAGAGGCTCAGGTTAGAGCAAAGGTGATGAATGAACTGATGCTGAATTGCAATGAGAGTGAGGAATGAATGAAAGTAAAGTTGGCCCACAAGCAGTTTGATTTCATGACAGCTGGCTTGTTTGAAGGCTTTGTCTGGGACCTGAATGAAAGATGTCACTTCTGTGCATGTCTTTGTGGAGTGAGAATGACACCACAGAAGGATCAGTGCTGCAACGAGGATCTGTACTGAAGTGAACACCAGAGCTTCAAAGAACAGACTAGCAGGCAAAGATCAGACTAGCAGGAAGATTACCAGATGGCCACATAAGGTTCAGCAAATAGAATTTGAATGAAAAAAAATGAAGAAAAATGTGGCAAGGAATGTCACTGACAATCAACTTAAAAATTTAGAGAGAAAAGATGAGGTTGATATAAGTCATATTCATACACTATGTGAAGCTAAACAATGCACACTCAGTATTCATAATATAGTTGAAGCCTATCAATAAATTAACTCTCTATAGTGCCACTAAACATCGATCTTGATCCTAAGACCATTTAACTGGAAATACAAAGAAATATTGGAAATATATTCACACAGCTAATGCATTTTCAGAATTTGAAACATTGAAATGAATATAACTTTCATACACCAAGACAAATGGAAGTTAAATTCATACTAGAGTAGGTTTCTTAAATGATTTCTAATGACTAAACACAACAGCATAGAGTTTGTTTCCTGAATTGCAAGAGTGCTACTGAGCAAATATGAAACCAGTAGTAAAATTGTCATTTTGAACTATGACTAGTCAGAGAGATTTTAAAAAAATAAAGGTTGTAAAGTTCTTAATATCTCGTCCTGTAAGTTGAATTAATAACATCAATTTATGATGTCACAAAAGAGAATTTCTTCTACTCCTTTGTGAGTTTTCTGGTACACTTATATCTGGTACAATGATACAATTAAAATGATTTGTTTAATTATCCACCTAAAGGAAGAAATGTTTTAAAGGCATTAAACCAGCATGTGATATCAATATGAAAATGTAGGGAATTTGCTTAACTACTTTTGAACAGTATCAGAGAGGGTTATGGATGTCAGAGACAGAGCAGTACCCAGAGGCTGCAAGTAAGAATCAAAATTTCCTGCAGAAAGGTGCTATTATCTTCCTAGGTGTTACATATCTGAAAGGAAAACTGTAAGTAAAGCTTTTAAATCCTTTAAGTAATTATTTATTTTTTTGTGTATTTGACTATAGGCTCTATCTGCCTGGAGTGAAGACCATCACTTCATTTTGAAATGCATTGATCACATAAATTTCTCATCTCCCTCAGGTATTATGTTCAACCCGATATGCAGAAGATACTTAATTTACAGATACACTGAAAGGACACTCTTTCCTATATGTTTTCTTTACAGATTATTTTTAAAATGTTGATTTAGAAGTTTTTAATTTTCTTTCTGCTTTCATGCCTCTGTAACTCAATCTGTCATACCAAATTTTGTGCTCAGGTGGGAAAACTATCACAAAAAATCATGATGCATAAATTCAAATTATTCTTTCTTCAAAGGCTGTAGGTGGAACTGATCTATGATATGCAAATAAAACTGATTACTACCTTAACAGAATTATTTAAATAAATTATGGTAATTATTTCAAGCTATCCTATTAAGCTGGTAGAAATTAATGTGTTTTGACCAGCTCATGGTTTGGAGCTTGGAGGACAAGCTTTTATGCCAAAATACTCATATGATCATGTTTTTTTTAATTAAATAAATAAAATATTCTGAAAGAACACTAAAGCTAAAATATCAAAAAAAATAGCATCCTACAAAATTACTGAACTAAAACTACCTAAGTAACTTTCATGTATCTCTCCTAAAACATGTATCTAAAATACCTGGTCAAGCATGACAAAGTCAGCTGTGAAGAAACCAGACATGAAATTCTTTCTCACACAATTTTTACCTGTATTTCAGCAACCACAGAATTTGTCCTTTTGCAATACTGTCTCTCATTTTCTGTCTGTCCTGAGCACTGTGCTCAAGCATTGATGCACAGCAGGTTTGGTAATTACAATTTTTAAACAGTCAAATCTAAAGGCAACAATGTGGATTTTTAATATTCATCTGATTTGTCTAATCTTGGAAATAACATTAGCAAAGCAATTGCTGTGTTACTCTAAGTAACAGAGGTCTCATATAGATTGGTTTAGTACATGCTCAGATATGTTCCATAAATCTTGAAGTCATGGGTTTAAAGTCAGGGAAATGAGACAATTACACAAGTCTTAAAAAAAAAAACAAAAAACAAAAATTAACATATTTTAGAAGAGTTCCATTTCCCCTTCCCTGAAGTTTAAAAGAAAGAAAAAAATAAAAAGTAAAATTGGAGATGTGGAGATGAGGACTCTAGTTTTGCTCGCACCAGAGAGATTTTGGTTAATTTCTGTTACCCTGTGTGGAAAAATGAGTGATGGGGAAGAATATCCATGAGTCACCACAGGCTAACAGGTGACATGATGCACAGCAAAAGACAATGAAAAATGCAGTGAATAAACAACAATCAAACAGCAGAGGCAAGAGATCTTGGACCCAACCTGGTCTCGGTTCACTACATTTACAGCTAAGATAGTGTTGTTTCGAGTTCCTTGAGGCGCTTCTGAGTACGGTAAGATAAAAGTAGCAAAAAGGGCTAAATAAAGGCAGTGGGATGGAGGTGCTAGACAGTGGGTTTTAGGTTATATTTTTTGAGTGTTTCTCCCTTTAAACTTTACTTGCAGGTGAACAATCCAATTCTGTGTGACTCAATTCTGCACCCAAAAAGTAGAAATAACAGTTCTTTAACTTGAATATTTTCTATCCTGTCTAGTTATCCAGTGAAGCAGCTGAGCACAGACCTAATCTGCATGGCACTGAAACAGAAACAGCAGCAAGAGGAATAGAGGAAGTTACTTTTAATTAAGCAAACAGCACTGGAAGTATTATCAACACGGACATCAAGTAAACCTCCTCATCATCAATTTTAAGGTCACTTACATGCACTTTATGATATTCCTACCCTAAAATAAATTCAGCTACAGTTTTTGTCCACTTCATGACTATCTAAAATTCCCAGAACAATGTTAAAAGTCCTCAGTTTCTATAAGAATCAAATAAACAAACTTGGCCAGTTATTGATGTGATAATTGCCCGCATCTGAAGTACAAGATACTCTGGAATAAGAGGAAATTATCAACGCAGTGCAAAGAATAACTGGAAGTACTGGAACGACTTCAGAAAAACCAAGACTTAAGCTAAACACTTGGAAAAAGTTACTAACTATCAGATTTAATCAACAGGTTTTAAGTGAAGCCATATAACCCTGTAACCAGGAGCACTAAACCCACCACTATAAACCCACCACATGGAAAAATCTAATACTCACAGGAGCTGGAACTTGACGACCTAATGTATGTTTTCCACATATGATTCCTAAGGCACTGTAATTTTTCTAGCTGAACTGTGTACTACCCTATTGTACTGCACAGTGAAGAGCTTATAGCAAAATCAGATGATAGTATCAAGGTAAAACCAGCAGTAACTAAATAAAAATTTCATCTTTTAGTTGAGGACTTCATATTCATCGGCTAATTTAATGTGAAACGCGAACATGAACCAAACATTATTTTCAGGTTCATCTGCCAGAACGCCATTACAATGGCTCCCTTTTACGTGGCATTTTTTATCTGCAGAAAGTGTTAAGAATTTGCATTGCCTTTAAAGAATACTGTGTAAAGTCACAGATGTAAGCCATGGTGATTACACAGTAGGATTTCATTCATTTTAACCTGAAGGCTATGATTATGCCTCTTATGAGTGTAAGAAAGCGTTTCCTGCCCCTGTAGCAAATTTCTTCAATAACATTTGCATTCAATTCAATATTACTAACACTTGTAATGTGTTTAGTTTGAGATAAGAAGATGGGAAAAATGTAAAATAAATTGTAATATGGGTTTATTATTTTAAGTTTTCTTATTTCCACAATAGTTTCTGTACACATAAAGACTCGCTTATCCACCATTAGTGAACAGAAAGGGTCAATACCAAATTGCTAAAAAAAAGTGAAAAGAAAAAGGAAATGGAAGTATTTTATTTCAAGAAGAAAAAGACTATTACCAAATTGACTTTACCCAAAACATTTTTTTACATGAACATGAAACTTAGCATGAATCTGCTATCAACAGGTTTATTCTACATACCAGCAGCAAATACCCTGACATGCAAACACACAGAATAGAACACTACAGAAGATAGGGAAGCTGTTCATTGCTACCAGTTTTCTCTTCTATCCCTATTTTGAGTCTTCACAGTTTCTGTTCTGTAGGGATGCATCTTACAGACCTCCATGCTATATGGATTCCAGTTACAATAGAAATCACAACCGTCCATACGTACAATACAAATTCATTTTCAGTTCTGAAAAGAAGTGCATGGTTTCTTGACATTAAGATCAAATACATGAACAACTTTAATACCTGATGACATAGTTCATGTACAATGACCATGGTGACATCCAGTAGGTATAAAATAGAAGAAATGCTTGGATCTAGCAGTATCCTCTGCTCCACGAAAACACTCAGTCCCCAGTTTTCCATAGCAGCATATGGATGCTTAGGCACAGCTAACAGATCTAGAAATAGAAAAAATATATGTTAACTCCTTGTGGGAGCTACTGTGCTGAACAGCTATTGTAAGAAGGACCATAAATCATCACTAAAAGCATTTTGAATAACACATATGAGGAAAAAAAAACAATTAAAATGCTCTCTAGTAACATTTCTTAGGAAACATTAATAAAATATTCATTTCTATCTTACACCACTATCTGCTCACAAATGATTACCATGTTATTGATGTAACACAGTACTTAGTACTTCTAATGAAGCTTTCTATACAGAATCCAGCTTATTTACAACACCTGGTTGATTTACTTCTGGGTTTGATACTGTTTCTCATGTTTACTAGACTGTATAAGCACAGTAACACAGACTTTTACCACAAGTATTTTTTATCATTTCATTAAAGCAACTCCTTTATGAACATCTAACACATCAAACGGTATGTAATGACAGACATCAAGGGGTGTACTGAAGAAATACTGTTTTATAACATCAAGAAAAATGGCAAACTGTTCAGAATCCCCAGTTCTTACTAAACAAGGCACCTTCCAGGGTGCACTGTTGCTAGCACGCATCCTCTGGGAGCAAGACTGCCGAAAGCCACCTCTCAGCCCTGCTGGCTGGAACAATGGAACCATACACAACTTCAGGAGCATTCACTTTTGTATTCAGTAAGTGAGAAGATATTAGGAACAAGAGGAAATGGTTCTTCATCAAGCAAAAAAAAAAAAAAAAAACCACAATACATGTCTTAGAAAAATCTTAGTGCAGAAGACTGAAAAGGAACTAAATTGACCATCAGTCTGGAAAAAATCTAATATTACAGTAAATTTCCATAGGGAATAAACCAATACACAATGCTGCTTCATGGCAAAAAACATCTGAAAGAGCCCAGAAACAACTTGTCTATTAAAAGCCCAGTGCAACCCATGTTCAAATCAGACAGTTTTGGAAGCTACAATGTCACATCAGCATGGTGCTCCCTCCAGTGAAATTAATTAGCCTGACTTCTCAATTAATTAGCCTGGCTGCCACACTGCTCTCTCATTTGCCTCTACTGCTTCTGCTTCCAAAGCTAGTTCATTAGCAGTTATCACAAGTCTATCTAGGTGGTCCTTCACTGGGAGACTTCCTAACATGAAAAAGAGAAATACTGACCTAATTATTCTAAATAATACTCTAAAGTGTATTACAGCACTGACACCTCTCCTAGGTTTGTCTGTTTTGGCTTGCCAATAGATGTGCTGGAATTGGCTTGGAGAACAAGCAGACTGCAGGAGCTCTAATCCCAGTTTCATAGGAAGTTGCCACTGAAATATTGGGAAATGAGAATTTGGTTATATTCTGGCATTCCTAAAAACGGCCTGCTTCAAGCAGCATAAAAATACCAGCCTCCTAGTGGAAGCAAGGCAAGTCTAGGAGCTACTTCCAAATACATGCAGAAAATATACAAACAGAGACACATTTCAAATGCTGAAGAAAAAATATTTTATAGAAAAGCAGACATTAGAACATGAACCTAATTAAAGAAAATAAAGTAAAAATCCAAAACATGGTGTTCAAGATTAGATATGTGAGTAAATTCAAAACTATGTGCTTTCCTTTTCTTCTTGAGTTGAAGCTTGAACTGTATGTTTTTTTAAAATAACTGCAGTTTCTTATAAATGACATGCAAAATGAAAAAACTCCTGTCTGCTACACAAAGAAGGAATAGGGATGGGGGAAAAAAAGGACATAAACATTACTGGGTGGAATCACTGAAGTTAATGGCAAATCTTCATTAACATTAAACAGGGATCTCTCCCATTCTCAACTCTGTAAAGAAAGTTACAACTTCTCCTACACCAATTAAACTTTCCTCCAAAAGGTGTCTGCAGAACATGCATATTGTTCTTATTTACCCCAGTTAAGTTTTCAACATTTCCCTTGAAACACAGAACAGAACTAGCACAAAAGTAAAACCAGGTCCCTACTTTTCACTTAGGCTTTCGTCTCTTTATTCTCCTTTGGGTTCATTTGTAGTTTTCGGTCTTTCTTTCCAGTCAAAATGGATAGATTTTGTCAGTGTCAACCAGTAATAAACTGGAATAACTCTTGGAGAACTGGGAAACAAGGGTGAGGTCTCACACTAAACACATTTACAGGCTAATTACAGACTGTCTTTCACTATTTGTGTCGTTGGTAGTGCTTTGCTGGTCTAGACTGATACTTTATAGCACTGAGCACGCCAATAAAACCTTCCAATCTGATGGACAGATAACTGCCTTGCAGGTAGGCAACCACAGAGGGATATTTTAAATCACTTTCACCCAACATAGCCCCATCGCTCTGCAAGCCTGAAAAGTCCTTTCATGCACTGGCTACTGCTGAAAGGGCTTTTCTGAAGAGAGAAAACGAAACATATTAGATAACCCTGTCAGTTTCCAGAATGCTAATCCCTGCAGGTGACATGAGCGCACTACTGTTTTCTAGTACCGGGTCTGATATACTACACTTTAATGCCAAAGAAGAGACTTTCCTAATCTCCACTGACTGACAGAATGGTCTCTGAAAATACTCATCATCACAAGATTTTTTGCTTCTTATTGTCCACATCTAAATCTGAATATCCAAGTCTCAATGTTAATTTTTCAGTGGCTGGCCTTTGATTGCTTCAAAAATTTCTACCACCTTTAAATAAAATTCCAAACACGTCTAGTTTTGTGGTAAAAGACACAATAATCTGTATCTTTCTCTGGGGAGTAATAAACATTTGATTTCAGAGGAACAATGTGTGATGTTCAAGTCTCAGCATGAGAATTTGTATTTCCCTGTTTATCACGCCATTAGGGCCCTGAGCAAGGTGTCCTGTGATCCTGGAGGTGACATCTGTTAAGGTTTTAGTGTCATTTTTAAGGAGTAAGGTACAAAAGGAGGAGTAATGATGCACATTTTGATGGAAATATCATTCACATATATTACTGCACAAAAGTGTTCTGCACTAACTGCAAAATGGGAACTACTGAATATATAACAGCTTGTGTACATGCCGCATCCAGTCACCCTGCACACTATTTAATTAAATTCTTTGTAAAGCACTTGAGAATGTTTGATTATGTGGATATTGCTGGGGAAATAGAAATGTGTGTTATTGCTTGCAGAGAATAATATCCTCATGCATCATGAAACTGTTACTTGATATTTCCTGATACAGCAGTGCAGAGTCCTGTGTAGTGCTGGAATAATAGAGGGTTTCCACCTCCTGGCCTTCACAGAGACTAAATTCATGACCAACAAGTAAAAATTACATGGCTAAAATAAAATCACAAGACAAAAATGTGTTGAAGCTTCACACTAACATGCTATACTGGTACAATTATTTGAATACAAGGATAGTATTTGGGGTTTTTTTAAAGTCTATTTCTCTGTGAATTTCATGGAAAAAAATTAAGTTACAAAAATTTAACATAGCTCAACAGCTTGCTTTATTTCCAAACATTTAATTAAGGCATCATAACTATGTGAGCTTACATCAAAATATAATAGTCTGACATTATTAGCAAGTTATCATCACAGTGCAAAATAGAAATTAGCAATTTCACACCTAAGTTGGTCACAAAGCAAATACACATTTGATGGGGTTTTTTATCTATGAACTTAGTATCTGTGCAATTTGCACAAATGATACTGTTTTTCAATCTTTGCCACTCAGTCATGGTATCCTCTAGGTTCTGTTAAAAACCATTATATTCCCCAAAGCACACAACTGGGAACATCACTCTTTAAATGAGAGCAAGATTAGAACAGAATAGGATTAAATGCAAAATGATCCAGCTGTCTCATGCAGAATACCATGAATTTGTGGGGCCTTTTCCCTTCCTTTACCATTCTACTCTTTTGCAAACATCAAGCACCTTCTTCATCACTGTGATTCCACTATATTTAACCACCTGCCTTTGAAGCTGGACAAGGATATGGGTATAACAGGCACACATCCTTACTATACATATAAATATGAGTGTGTGTGTATATTTTTAAAGAGACATCCACATCCACATTTACTAACATTACATACTGCAATCTTATTTGGTTTAGCTGCTGGTTGTAATGTAACCAAGAGCTCAATACCCTAGAACGTATGACAGTATTAAATTTTCTAATACTCATGGTGGAAGTTAAAAAGCACCTACTATGGGAAAAAAAAAATAACCAGATGTACAAATTATTTCTGCACATCTTCTGTTAGCATACATGAGAAGTCTCACAAATAAATATCTGAGACCTCTGAAACATTGCAAGTTGTAAATGAGAACATAGAGTGACAAACAAGACTTTTCTGTCAAGCATCTTTACACATATATTTTCCTTAATAAACCCAGGAGGCATGCAGGGATAAACTGTTCACTCCATGAACTCCATGTTTTTCCCTTATAATCCCTACTTTTATTACAAAAATGACACTACAAAAATAATTTGAATTTATCTGTGTGCATCTCACAGTGTTATTTTCATTCATTTCTTCAGAGGCTTTCTTCATATATTGGTGCAGGTATCTTGCTCTCAGGATTTCCACTTTTTTGACAACAAATTCAACAAATTAAGAGGAAGCATGGTCAGTTTATTTAAGTCATGCCATAAGTATGGTTTTTGCCCTTTCCTAGTACTGCATAATGCAATCAATAGCTTTATTAAATCTCTCTAAAGGCCTTGTGCAATTTCCTAAATGAATGATACTGTACAAATAGAAAAAAACAAAAAGAACTATTTACCAGAAGGGTTTATATTTCTGCCTCTCAAATTCCTTAATCAAAGTAATTTGTTTTACTAAGTAGAAGACGCTTTTCTATAGCATATCATTTCATGATTTATGCAGATTTTAAGGAACAAGCCAAATACAAAAAGTGACAGCTCTCATTAAAAAACATGAAGTCAAACAGTAGTTACTGTAAGAAATATCCAAATTTTCTACTGATAAAGAACTACTAATAATGGTACTTAAAAGAAATATCTAAATTAGCTACTGATTTTTTTTTTCCTGCACTGTTTGATTAGTATATGTCAGAGAAGTTTGTTCTGGAAAACCAAGTAACTTCTCTGTATACTTTAGTGCCCTTAAAAAGATATGGGGGGGAGGGAGGAGGCAGGCAGAGGAATGACACATTGGGATGACGCACCAAAAAATCCAAACATCCCAGGGTTGGTAAAAGCTCTCTCAAGCCAATGGTTTCCCTGAGACACTTTGAGACACCCGATTTTCAGAAAATACTAAGTGCATGTTTCCTGAAAACTAAATCAATTCAGTATTTCACTTTTAGCAGTTAGGACCTAAATACCCTAAATTAGCTGTCTTTAAACTTACCAGTATTCTTCTGTCTTCTCTAAGTACATGTAAAGTATTCAAACACACAGAAGCCGCAAATAACCTGGATGACACCCCCACAGGAAATCTTCGATTAACGCTTCTGTTCAGCTTATTCTGGTACTCATCAGTTTTTATCTCTAGGACTACACCACCACTACCCTTCTGTAAGCTTGACACTTAACAACCCACACGGACGTTGGCCTGCAGAGTTAATGCAAAGGTCTAAAATTGTTTGCCGTTATTTCGGTCAAATCAAATGGCTTGTTGCAGACCCTGAGGAGAAATCACTTCCACACAGCAGTTTATTGCTGGGTTTTTTATTGCTTCTTACTGCTGTACAAAGTATTACTTAACATTAACTGACATAAACAATGGATGGATTCTAAGAGTGTTTGATACATACAGCAGATGTTTAATGCAATGTGAATATTAAAGGGTCCAAGAGGGAAAAAAAAAAGTGGGAGAGAAAGCTGGGGAGGGTAAGGAGAGAGAATATGCAGAAACACAGAAAGAAAAACTTTGCTATGTTTTCAAGCAACTGAGCCTTGACACTGGGTGATAGCTAGTTTATAGTTTAAGAAAATAAAATAGAAATCTGTTGATTTTATTTGACATGCATATTATTAAATTGCTTTCAATTTTGATACCCCCAGTCCATAGATCATTGCTTTGTTATTTCAAAGTATATCAAATTATTCAATGTTTAAATGAAAAATGAATGCAATTGCCCATTGAGGATGAATTGTGCATCATCTTGGTTCTATCGATCTGCACAGGAACAATGCCCTTCTTTTAAAACAATACCTGGACAGATCATTATGAATTGCTGCACAGTATTAAACAAGGAAAAAAAATCTTTCATTAAGTTTCTTTATAAATATAAACCTTTTTTCTCAGTTTTAGCCTTATGTGAGAATTCAAACAGGGAGTTGCAGTGATCAAACCAGGACACAGACTGAAATGAGCTCAGGTTTCTGTTACTCCAGGTAACAGGGGTAGTACTGTATATGTATCCCCTACAGTATATAAACAATAGATGAACAGAGAAAATACATTCCAACTCTCAACACCAAAATATCTGGAGAGAGGAAAAAACAAGAAATACTTCTGTTGCCTTCACAAATACTGTTTCTAACATAAATACTAAGAGCACGGACATGATGGAAAATTGCCAACAGCCATTTTCCTACCACAGGAGTTAATAGAGCATGAGGATTCTATGGTTGAAAACAACATGACACTGATTACTGAGCACTATCAGTATGAATGCTGCTGCAAAGAAAACGATCAAGTGCCACTGCCATATTCCTTCTCTTTGCTGCAAAATCAAGGTGCAGGTACACAGAAAACTCCACAACTCCATTCTACTTAAGCATAGTAATGAGATAATTTTTTTTTTCATCTGGCACACATTAAACTGATTTGCATCATAGTTATAAAGAGATGAATGTCTGCATAAGCACAACACTCTATAAACCAGGATTTACCTCTTTTATGTTTGCATTTAAGTGAGATCACATTCACAGATGATGGGCACAGTTTAACCCAGAAAGTAGAAATAGGAATTTTGGGAAGACAGGCAGTTATTTAGCACTAGCAGTATCTTACATTTCACCTGGAGATAAAATTACAATGTACCTAATCATATTCACTACATCTGAAGGCAATGTTTTTGTGGGGACTGTATCTATTTATCTTCTCTTCCAAAGTAAGATGAAGAAATGCAAATAGACTGTCCTGGATAGCTTCTGAGATACTGTTTTTAGATCTTGCTGTGCATCCTAACTCCCAGAATACAGTTTATCTTACATTCTTATGCAAATCCTTTCAATAGAGTAGATCAGGATAAAACTTTACTATCTTAACACTAAAAATAGTAATCTGTTCATCACTTTGTCTATTATTTTAATAAAATAATTATTTATAGCACAATAAAAACCCCATCATCTTGAATTCTAAAGAAATACAAGTAACAGAAGACTCACTTCGTCCTCATGCAAGTACAAACTCTCTCCTTCCCACTCATACATAAGGATGCAACCATGACATAAACTAAGTCTTGTCACAGCATCCATGTTCACAAGAGGTTCAAATTACACCCTGATGGATCAGAATATGGAGGTTCAAGGTGAACTTCTTGATGCATTTAGATATCTTAGAGAGATTTAACTAAGTAAATTTACTACTTCATTCTGTTACCTATCAGCACGGGCACGGCCTGCCAACCATGTGCTGTGTAACTACTCATGACAGGTGAAAAATCACAATTAAAAAGCAGGTATGCAAGACTGTGACAGAAAAAATCATGCTTCTGCACAGTTACCCTGTATTTCCNCAAGTAATTAAAAGAAAGAAAAGAAATTAGCAAGATGGAAAAGCAGAATAGCTGAAACCTTCACCAGAGCTGAAAATCTCTGAGCATGGAAAACAATGGGAAGAGATGAAAATGGTGCTTCGTTCTGCACCTGGAAGCAACTGATACTAGTGAGGAGAAAGACAGTAATTAGAAAGTAGCCTTATGTCTGACAGTTGTGGTTCCAGACATACTTCAAGTGTTTAATAGTTTCAATTAGCTCAGAGAGTAGAACCCAAACATGAAAATCTGTCACAAAAATGGGATACTGCAAACTGTAAAAATAAAAAGCCCTAGAAAGAAATATTTGTTACCTAAAGTTACAAAAGAAAAGTGACACACTAAAGAGAGGCTGGTGACTGATACCTAATGAACTGTACTATTTAAGTTTGGCAAGGAGCTAACCAGAGCTGACAACAGAAGAGACTGGGACAGACCTGGGACACGTATTTCAGGACTCCTAACTGCCTCAGAANTGAACCACCACGAAGCTTCGCCTTCCTGGCACAGGGGGGCTGATTGATGGGCTCCACTCAGTACACACCCTGTTATGCAGAGGCAGGCAGTAATGTGTCTCCAAATAAAGAGGGGGTTTTTTTAAGCATCTGGGCCCAGATTTATTTGTCAACACCACATGGTTATCTGGGGAAGGGGGG